>JALIGW010000012.1:6021829-6114329 GCA_023053685.1 Diadophis punctatus similis
TAAGAGCTGTTCCTTTTTCCACAAAAGGTTACTAACATTTAGAATGCAGTGAATCTGTTTCCAAACAAACTTCACAACAAAATATACAAGACTGTACAAAGATGATTGTACAGTTTTAGTTACAGTTATCTTGAGGTTCTAGGCAAAAGGCAGAAGAGAAATCTAATAGAATAGAATAGAATAGAATAGAATAGAATAGAATAGAATAGAATAGAGTAGAATAGAATAGAATAGAATAGAATAGAATAGAATAGAATAGAATAGAATAGAATAGAATAACTATTGTCACTTTGAATGTACACTAATTGGCATACATTAAAAATGAAATTTTGTTGCATACAGGGTCACCACCAGTAGTGAGTTTCTCTTACCTTTGCTACCGGTTCGGGAACGGGAGCGTGTATGCGCAGAGCGTTCTTGATGATGTCTGGGCAGGTGGGCGGAGCCTCCCACCACTGCCGCTACTGGTTCACTGAACCGGTGCGAACCAATAGCAACCTACCACTGGTCACCACCTCCAATTTTACATTACGTAAACATGACAAGAGAAATAAATACAAAATTATGTGTACACCCACATATATTATATAACACAGAGAAACAACACAGTTTAGTTCGGATGTATACATGTTTATGGCAAGAAAAATAAACCTTGTGAGTTTACCAGATGGATGGCATAGGGAACAAAGCTGTTACAGAATCTGGTAGTCCTGCTAGAAAGGAATCCCCAAAATCTATTGTCTCTGCAGGAGTGCCTCTGAGCATATGCAGAACTCTAGGATTTGGTCTCCAGAACTCTAGGATTTGGCCAAGGGGTTCTCAGGTGAGGGTGCTTGACCTCTATCCTTTTCCTTCTGGTGAACTGAAATTTTAGGATTGGGATCCTTCAGGGCTCCAATGTACCCTCGCTGGGGTGATGTTTCTTTGCAGTCAAGTGCCTTTTATCAGCCTGTTATTTTTCTTTCTTCTCAAGGTGAGACTAGAAAGACAAATTAAAAATTCCCATTCTCTTTAGATCGGCAGAGAGCAGCTGGTCAGGAAAGCTGCCTCATTAAAGCTTGATCAGCCTGGCAGGAACATTGCCTGGCCGCATCAGGGCGATGTTGGGGGAGAATGAAGAATGACGAGATCCTTTGCTTTCTCACTGGCTGCTTTATATTTTAGCTTACTGCTCGGTCTCTTCTGTCTTCTTGAAATGAATGTCCCTTTTTTTGAATGGCTCAAGATGGCCTTGGTCTCCCCTTTCCTGCCCGGGCTGAACCTTTTTCTTGCCTGCCTCAGCCAGTTGTATTGCTCTCCCTGGCCTAGTTTGCATTTAACTATCCCCAAATGAATAAACCACCTTTGAGATGGCTCAGCCTTTGCACGAAGGGCTAATCCACATTGCCTAATGCCTGGGGCCATGTTGGGAAACTGGGAGGAGGGGTCAAGAGAGGGCCTAGCTTGGAATCTATGCACAGCTGCAAGCAGCATAAGCTTGAACTCCTCCAAGATCCATGAAACCTCATCTTGGCATGTCATGGTGTGAATATTGCCAGTTGTATGTATATGCAGGGTGATGCACCCCTATCCTAATATTATGGTACATTCCAATACAAGCAGACCACGTGATATGATCTTCTACGCATGTGTGCATTCCTGATTCTCCATTACTCACTTTTGACTTGGCTCTGACCGGAACGGTCACGTTTTATTAGCAAAGATGTAATTATTCAGGATTCATTGTTTTTGTACCAAAATAAATATTTTCTATTAGACTTTTAATCTCGGCTTTATTTCTAACTGTCTGAATTCCAAGTAAAGATCCACATCGCCTCTATGAGATTTTATTCTCACCTTCACATGGCATTCCTAGGGTTTCCTAGTCTGGGGAGATTCTTATAAATAGGTGGTAGGCAATAAAGTTACTGAATTTGCTATTCATGAGAGGCTCAGGTTGCTTGCATCTTTCAGACACCAAACCCCAAACTCACCTGGCTTTGCCAAAGCAGCATTGCAACCACCTCTGTTTCCATTTGTGAAGAATGACATCACAGGGCCTTGGTTGGGCCTTGCCCCAGTGACCTTCAGAGATGACCTTGTCCAGGGAGAAAAAAAATGGCCGATCTCCCTTTGGCACATACCGCTGAGTCTGCACTGCTGCTCCTCCTTAACCATGAATCATGTTTATGGATGTTTGATTGTTTTATGAGAAAAGGGAGCAATGCTCTTTGGATGTGCAGAATCTGGATTCAGTCCTTGGAGAAAAAGAGAGAGGCAATGACGAGTCAGTTTTTACCTGGCCCTAGCTGGGCTCTCTTTCCACAAAAGAATTACCTTAGAGGAGCCAGTGCTGCCAAAAGACAAGATAATATACTTCCCTGGACGTGTTTTTTTAAAAAACCTCTCCCTTAACAGTTCTTCTTTTAAGTCTCCTTTGGTCTTTGGATTCCAGCCTCCAAGATCCCTTTACCTTTCCCAGAAAGATTAAGTGCTGGAATCCATCACGGGGGGGGGAATTCACCAATTTGTTAAGTATGCCAAATAACAGGGTCCACACTGCAAGAATTGCAGAATGGAAGGGAATTTAAGTTTCCTCTGGGATTATCTGGCTGCCTGTCTTGGCTCACCTTTCTAAAATCGCTTTTAAAATAATGACAAAAAGGGGGGAGGAAAGAGCAAAACACAAGATGAATTATAGTAGAAATGCATGCCGTGTTTCCCCGAAAATAAGATCTTATTTATTTATTTATTTATTTATTTATTTATTTATTTATTTATTTATTTATTTACTTACTTACTTACTTACTTACTTACCTACCTACCTACCTACCTACCTACCTACCTACCTACCTACCTACCTACCTACCTACCTACCTACCTACCTACCTACCTACCTACCTACCTACCTACCTATCTATCTATCTATCTATCTATCTATCTATCTATCTATCTATCTATCTATTTAAATAGATTTGTATGCCGCCCAACTCCCGAGGGACTCTGGGCGGCTAACAGCATGTCAAATCCATCATTAAAATCTCCCCGGATAACAAGCCCTCCCCCCAAAATAAACCCTCCTCTGAAAATAAGCCCTTCCCTGAAAATAAGCCCTCCCTGAAAATATTTAACTGCATGCGCAGCCGGTCCCCGCCATTTCCTCTGGTTAGGGTTAGGGAGACAGAGCTGGAAATCAGGTAAGATGGCAAGAGGAGCCCCGTCTTGCTCCACGCACCCCAAAATAATAAGACCTCCCCAAAAATAAGGCCAAGCGCTTATTTCGGGGTTAAAAAATATAAGACAGGGTCTTATTTTGGGGAAAACATGGTGCATTGTCAAAGAAAAGAGAAACATACACAAAGAAGGTGCTTTTTTTTAAAAAAAAGTACTTACAACAAACAATATTGTATATCATTTTAAGAAATGTATAGTTCTCATCTATTGCAAATAGACAGATAGTTCTCGATAAATTGAGGCCAAAATTTCCATTGCTAAGCAAGACAGTTAAGTGTCCCCGGTGTACAACCTTTTTGCCACAGTTATTAAGCGAATCATTAATGAGCCGAGGTGGCGCAGCGGTTAGAGTCCAGTACTGCAGGCCACTTTAGCTGACTGTGATCCGCAGGTCAGCGGTTCAAATCTCACCGGCTCAAGGTTGACTCAGCCTTCCATCCTTCCAAGGTAGGTAAAATGAGGATCCAGATTGTTGGGGGCAATATAAAATATACATTGCTTACTGGTGTAAACCGCTTAGAGAGTGCTTGCACTGTGAGGTGGTATATAAGTCTCACTAAATAAATAAACAAACAAACAAACAAACAAACAAACAAACAAACAAACAAACAAACAAACAAACAAACAAACAAACAAACAAACAGCAATTGTAAAGCAAATCTGGCTTCCCCGTTGACTTTGCTGGTTGGAACCTGGCTGGGAAGGTTACAATTGGTGATTGCATGACTTTGGGACATGCAATTGTCAAAAATACATACTGGTTACCAAGCGTCCGAATCGTGATCATGTGACCATGGGAATGCTGCAACAGTTGTGTGAAAAATAAATGGTTGTAAGTTGAGATCTACCTGTAGTATGTGTCTGTGTTTAATGCATTTACTGTATATAATTATCCTGTTTTTTTAAAACATGCAGTGTTTTGTATAAATGAGTCCCATATTGCATTCTACTTGGCCATACAAAGTCTACGTCTGCAGGTAATCTGTTACTAGGTAGCAAGTTGATAGTCCACAACTTACAATCATTCATTTAGTGACCGTTGGAATTAATAACAGCACTGAAAAAAGGGATTTACCATATTTTTCAGAGTATAAGACACACCTTTTTACATCCAAAAAGAGGGTGAAAACTTGGGTGCATCTTATACACCGAATGTAGCCCCACCCAGCCACCCCCACCCTTTGGCCTCTGCCTCCCAGCAATTTACCTCCTTGCAGCAAACAGCGCAGAGCCTGTTAAGCCAAGCAACTGATTATCGGCCTCCCGACCATCAGCTGATTGAGGTTGAAGGCAGGCCACATGCTAAAACTGAAAGTGAAACTAAAGCTGCAAGGAGGCAAATTGCTGAGAGGGAGAGGCAGAGGCAGAATTTTATTTTCTTGTGCTAATCAGTTGCTGAAACTGGATGCAAGGAGGTAAGTCAATAACTATAAATATCTATAGAATGTTCAAATTATTAGACTTATTTTTTAAAGACTGCTTTATTATTGTTCTAGACAACAAAATGAAGAAGATTTTTAAAATAAATGCTTGATCTGAAGAGGCCCAGTGCTATTGTATATTCTTTTAAATAGCAGAGAATAATGTATACTTCAAGAAAGCCACATCAATTTTAACAGCATCTGTACAAGTATAATCTGAAATGTAACAGTGTCCTGTTTAGTATTAAGATAAGGCAGCTGAGTTAAACCCTGACTTAGTCATATTTGGAGTAGATCTATTTAAATAATTGGGAGGACTTAGTGTGACTACATTTAAGAAAACTTTCTGGCATTAATATACTGCCATAATGTACATTTCTCCAATTCATTGCTATTTCTATGGGTCAGGCACACATGCACAGAAATACACAGCAAACAGTGCATGTCATCTGTACTGTTTGCTGTTTGCTGTGAGGCAAATTGCTGTGAGGCAGAGGCAGAATTTTTCCCCCTTGTTTTCCTCCCCCAAAACTAAGGTGCGTCTTATACTCCGGTGTGTCTTATACTCCGAAAAATACAGTATGTCCGTTTTTCAGGTTTACGACCGTTGCAGCATCCCCATGGTCCTGTGATCAAAATTCTTGGCAATGAAGTCATATGTATGACATTTGCAGTGTCCCAGGATCACGTGATCCCCTTTTGTGACCTTCTGACAAGCAAAGTCCATGGGGAAGCCAGATTCACTTAACAACCGGGTTACTAACTTACCAACTGCAGTGATTCACTTAGCCACAGTGGCAAGAAAAGTTAGAAATGGGGCAAAACACACTTAACAGTTGTCTTGCTTAACCATACACATTTTGGGTTCAATTGTAGTCGTAAGTTGAGGATTATCTGTAATTGGGTCTTCATCCATTGAGTGACTCTGCTCACCTTTCAGAAAGCTTGCGTGTTTTCCTGGTCATGGGGGCATGAGAGTAACTGAGTAACTGAGCCCACCCTGTTGGTATGGTGTCTTTGTCAGCTGCTTGGTGTTTTAGTTGGTTGTGGGATGTATTTAGAATAGAATAGAATAGAATAGAATAGAATAGAATAGAATAGAATAGAATAGAATAGAATAGAATAGAATAGAATAGAATAGAATAGAATAGAATAGAATAGAATAGAATAGAATAATGAATAGAGTAGAATAATGAATAGAGTAGACTAGACTAGACTAGACTAGACTAGAATAATGAATAGAGTAGAGTAGAATAGAATAGAATAGAATAATGAATAGAGTAGAGTAGAGTAGAATAGAATAGAATAGAATAATGAATAGAGTAGAGTAGAATAGAATATAATGAATAGAGTAGAGTAGAGTAGAATAGAATAGAATAGAATAATGAATAGAGTAGAGTAGAGTAGAGTAGAGTAGAGTAGAGTAGAATAGAATAGAATAGAATAGAATAGAATAGAATAGAATAGGATAGGATAGGATAGGATAGGATAGGATAGGATAGGATAGGATAGGATAGGATAGGAAGTGACATTGGAGGTCTTCTAGTCCAAACCACAGTTCAAGCAGGAAACACTACACCATTCCAGACAAATGGTTATCCAATCTCTTCTTAAAACCTTCCAGTGTTGGAGCATTTGCAACTTCTGGAGGCAAGTTGTTCTACTGATTAATTGTTCTAACTGTCAGATTTATTTTCCACATTGTACTTTTTTTTAAAAAAAATCAACCACCCAGAGCTGTGTTTGTGAGATGGGCAATCCTGGGGATGGAAACAAACCCAAGGGACTATGTTGGCTTAACCCAACAAGCCACAAGGAACCGCATTCACCATTGCCCTAAACCAGCATAACCACTTAGGCAAATGCCTCTCTAGATGGGTGTGTTGCGTGAACACAGCTTCTGGGGAATTGACTGCTGAATGGCCAAAGGGAGAAGGGAAGGCCTGGTGGAGATGGCCATTTGGGGGCATGTATAGCATCCTTGCCCCATCTCTCCCCTAGCTTCCCTTCCCCTTTGCTCCAAGGGAATAGAGACTCTGATCATTGCAGAAATCATTTACTGTACTGCTGTTTCCCGTTCCAGAATTCCATTAAAATAGCGCTATCGATTGGGTTCTTGTATTGCAGTGAGTTAGGTTTTGGTGTGCTCTGCAGGCATCCAGCTTCGATTACTGTCAGAAGTAGGAATTGCTGTAACTCTACCGCATATTAAAAATATTCTACGCTACTATTTATCAGACAGCAAGTCAACTTCTTTTTTTTTTTAAAAAAGCTAAGAAATCAAGCTGCCAGTCTTCTGTCTATTTTCTCTCATTAATCATTGAAATTATATGGTGTTTGGCCTCCGTCAGCATTTCCAGCTGTTGATACCATGAAATGTGTAAACCCCCTTAGTTTTATTTCCAGTACCTGCTGGCTGATAAGTGGCTACGTTGATTTAAATGTCTGCAGAACCCAAACAGAATGGACCAATGACAATTAATGTTATTTGCTAATTGATGTAACCGTTTTTCGTATTTTCTACTTTAATTCTGAGGTTTGCTGATCTTGATTAAGCTAGTTGTCTTTTTGTACTCTGTAGTTCTCTATCACTCTAGTCTAGTTACTATAGCTTTTTAGATTTCACTTTTATTTTATTGTATTTACCGTATTTTACGGAGTATAAGACGCACCGGAGTATAAGACGCACCTTAGTTTGGGGGGAGGAAAATAGCGGGGAAAAATCTGCCTAGCAGGTATTCATCTGGCTAGCGTCCTTAGTCTGTTTAGCTTCAGCACATTATTTTATCCCCTGGTTAGGGCTGAAAAAAACATTCTTCAGAGGGAGTAGGAATGAAAACAAGCCTGCAAAGACTTAGGGCTGGTAAAAAACTACTTCAAGGGAGTAGGAATAAAAAAAATGCTGCCAGCCAATAAGATCGTTAGCACCTCGTTAGGGCTGAAAAGACCTTTTTCAGAGGAGTAGGAATGAAAACAAGCCAGCAAAGACGGAGTAGGAAGCCGGGAAGATCATTAGCACCTCCTTAGGGCCGGGGAAAAAAGCTTTGGAAAAGCTACATTTGGAGTATAAGACGCACCCAAATTTTCAGCCTCTTTTAGGGAGGAAAAAGGTGCATCTTATACTCCGAAAAATATGGTACATAGTGTTTTATATTAATGGTAGTGTCAACTCTGAAGGCTTCAGTGTTGCCACAATGGAGATGAGGGATAGGGAGGGGGAGAAATAGTTGGGGGTTTGTAGCAGAGGTGGGTTCCTCCCAGTTTGGACCGGTTCTATAGAACCGGTAGCTGGGAATTTCCCCCCACTTGCCGAACCAGGAGTGATGGCCGGTTGGCCACGCCCCTGAACCAGCTCTCTCAGCGACGCCATAGGCACCACCATCTTGTTTTTTGCTTCTCCGCATGTGCAGAAGCTATTTTTTGCTTCTGCGCATGCACAGAAGCTGAGGTTTTTGGCACTGTGCATGCATGCACCCGTGCAGCGTGCAACGTGCACATGCCTGCGTGGCGCAGGAGAAGTGAACCGGTGGCGAGGTAAGTTAGAACCCACCCCTGGTTTGTAGCCAAAGCAAAATTAGTTTCTTCTGGGAACCAAGGACATTCCCACAGGTGACGGAAGAGAGGAGGAGAGGAGTTACCAAGCAACCAGACAGCACCTCGATTGGACCATGTGACTGATTGTTTGGAGAAAAGGGGGAAAACTTTTACTTTTAATTAGATGAAACCATAGGAACCTTTAGAGTCAGTTTTCACTAGTCTGTGCCAATATAATATATCCAATAAAACTGTTCTTTGAGGAATCTACCTGCCTCGGAGTTCTGTTTGCTATGGGTGTATTACTTGCAACCCTGACAGATAGTTGCTGTTTTTACTGTTTTTCCTGATTTGATTATGTTTGATCTAGTCAGGTTTTACAGCAAAGATTGTGTATTGAATGGGCTGCAAATTAAGTTATGTATTGTTTTTGTGCCGCTCTATGATTCTAACAAAAATATCTGCCTCTCTATTGTTCAATCTGTCCATCTGTTCTCTCCCACATTCACACATTCATCCACCATCCACCCACAACCCACCCTTTCTATCTAATCATTGTGTAGCAGTTAAAGCATTAGGCTAGAAATCAGGAGACCACAAGTTTTGGTTCCACCTTGGACACGAAGCCAGCTGGGCAACCTTGGGCCAGTCCTTTTCTCTCAGCCCTAGGAAAAAGGCAAGGGCAGACAACTTCTGGAAATGTTGCCTAGAAAACTGTAGGGACTTGTCCATGCAGTCTCTGAGAATTGGAAGCAATTGAAAGAAATAAAGAAAGAAAACCTACCTATCTACCCATGGATCAATCAATTGATTAATCTCTATCTATCATAGAATCATAGGGCTAGAAGGGACCTCAGAGATCTTCTAGTCCAACCCCCTGCTCAAGACCAAAGTCTTATACCATCCCAATCAAATGATTGTCCAGTTTATTTTTGAAAACCTCTAGTGAAGGAGCACTCACAACCCTGGGAGGCAAGCTATTCCATTGACTAATTGCTCTTACACTCAGAGCAATGTACAATGTCTGTCTGTCTGTCTGTCTGTCTGTCTGTCTGTCTGTCTGTCTGTCTGTCTGTCTGTCTGTCTGTCTATCTATCTATCTATCTATCTATCTATCTATCTATCTATCTATCTATCTATCTATCTATCTATCTATCATCTATCTATCTATCTATCTATCTATCTCACACTTCGCTAGAGAGAAGTTCCCTTTGGATGGGCTCCAGCATGAGTCCAAAAGCTCAGAAAACTAGACCTCTGGTCCCAATGACCGACCCAGATTGGATCCTGCAACATTATCCTGGGATGACACCACCACCACCACCACCTATCTATCTATCTATCTATCTATCTATCTATCTATCTATCTATCTATCTATCTATCTATCTATCTATCTATCTATCTATCTATCTATCTATCTATCTATCTATCTATCTATCATCATCTATCCAGTGGTGAAATCCAATTTTTTTACTACCGGTTCTGTGGGCATGGCTTGGTGGGTGTGGTGTAGCTTGGTGGGCGTGGCTTGGTGGGCATGGCAGGGGAAGGATACTGCAAAATCCCCATTCCCACCTCACTCTGGGGCCAGCCAGAGGTGGTATTTGCCGGTTCTCCAAACTATTCAAAATTTCCGCTACCGGTTCTCCAGAACCTGTCAGAACCTGCTGGATTTCATGTTGGAATATTCATGACTGGGAGAGCCATGTGATTGAGTCAGCCAATTGGGCTGAAGTATTGAATTGAGCATGTCCAGAAACTTAGCAAGAAGAAGGGCGTGGTTTAGTCAGTCCTCCATTATACTCCAGTATGAAAACATCTCAACATGTGGTCTGTGAAACAAAGTGTGGTATTGTAAATGTTTTATTCTACTTATAAAGAAGTTATTTGAATCAGCAAAATGCAGTCATCTTGTGAAGCTTCTGGTTTATTGCGTAACTCTGACATTTCACCCCTGCAATCTATCCCTCCCTCCCTCTTTTGACCACTTGAGAAATCTCTTGGTGGGAATTTTATCAACTGCTGCTTCAGGGTGCCATCCATCTTAGCCTTTTGAAGTGTTCTTCACCCATCCTTCACTTAGCAGAAAAACGATCCTGGCATGAAATTGGCTGCCCCCAATTACCAATCTCTCTGCCGTCTCTATTGCTTCTGTTCCTGGTCGCTGCCAGTCATCTAACTTCCCTTCCAAGATGAAGGGCGAACAAAACCCAATGGATATATATGCACTTTAAGTCTGTCCTTGGGGGCCCTGAAATCAGGAGGGGGAAATGCTGCTTTCACCCTGGTACAGCTAAGGATGGGAGAAGCCTCTCTCTACTCAAAGGTGCAACGTGAAAGGCGGGCTCCTGGGGGAAAAGGTTGCCAAGGTATGGATGCGCTGCGGTGAGTGCAAATTGAGGACACAGTCCACGTCTCTCGGTCTCACTGGAGTTGAGAGAAAATAGCGCACCCACAAGTAGTAAAAAGTCAAAGCTCTCTGAAATTGGTTCATAAAACAATTCTCCCTCTTTGGCCATTTGAAAGCAGAGACAGGCCTCGGGAGTTGTGCATTCGACCTGAAGCAGCAGACGGAGTCAGTTCCGGTGGTGAAGAAAGGACTGATGCCAAAGAAAATTTATTTTATTTATTTTATTTATTTATTTGTCAAACATGTATAGTAGTAATTTGTATAAACATAAGTTAAAAGTACCAATAAAAGAGGACAATAGGACAGTTAGGACAGGGACGGTAGGCACGCTGGTGCGCTTATGCACGCCCCTTACAGACCTCTTAGAAACGAGGAGAGGTCGACTGTAGACAGTCTAAGGTTAAAGTTTTTGGGGTTTGGGGGAAGAAACCACAGAGTCAGGTAGTGCATTCCAGGCAATTGATCACTCTGTTGCTGAAGTCGTATTTTCTGCAGTCGAGTTTGGAGCGCTTTACATTTAGTTTAAATCTATTACGTGCTCGTGTATTGTTGCGGTTGAAGCTGAAGTAGTCATTAACAGGAAGGACATTTTGGTATATGATTTTATGAACTACATTTAGATCAGATCGGAGGCGACGTAGTTGTAAATGGTCTAATCCCAGTATTTCAAGTCTGGTGGAATAAGGTATTTTGTTGTGAGCCACAACAAATCCACAAATCCACAAATAGGATGGAAGGAACAGAACCAAAACCAAACAGAAAAGACGTGTCTTATCTTAGGCCTCCAAAACTCCTGTTGGACGCTTGGCTAAGATTATTACCTTCAAGGAAATGAGCCTTTTTTTCCATCCTCCTTGTTTTTTTTTAAAAAAAAAACAAAATCCTCTCTCCTTGGGGAATTCTTTCTTCTCTTCCTTTTTCCACTGAACTCTCCCACGTGTGCTGTGTGCTAAACAGAGCTTGTGGGGACTGGAAACAAGGTCCTAGGAGGAAATACTCGGGGAACTAAATATATTCACTCTTGAGAAATGAAGATGAAGAGTGAGCCTACTTTGCAAGTCCGTCTTCACCCGAAGAACATTCATCTGCTCTCTGCTGTCAGAGTGTGCCGAGGGTGAGGAAAGGCTGTGATTTATAGGTGGAGCAGTAATAGGAAAAAAAAATCTTGACTGGAGCTGATTGTGAGGGAGATGGTGACTCCTGTTTTCTCCTCCAAGACAGGATAAGGCTGAGTCCGGCCTGAGCCTTTAAACCAGGGGTGTCCAACCTTGGAATTTAAAGACCTGTGGACTTCAACTCCCTGAATTCTGCCCTGAGGAATTTTGGGAGTTGAAGTCCACAGGTTTTTAAAGGTTGCCAAGGTTGGACACCGCCTGCTTTAGATCTTTCCTTCCTTTCCTTTCCTTTCCTTTCTTTCCTTTCCTTTCCTTTCCTTTCCTTTCCTTTCCTTTCCTTTCCTTTTCCTTTCCTTTCCTTTCCTTTCCCTTTTCCTTCTCTTCCCTTCCCCTTCCCCTTTCCCTTCATCTCTTCTTCCTTCCCTTCCCTTCATCTCTTTTCCCTTCCCTTCCTTAATCTCTTCTTCCTTTCCTTTCCTTCCCCTTCCCCTTCCCCTTTCCTTTTCCCTTCATCTCTTCTTCCTTCCCTTCCCTTCCCTTCTCTTCATCTCTCTTCCTTCCCTTCCCTTCATCTCTTTTCCCTTCCCTTCCCTTAATCTCTTCTTCCTTTTCCTTTCCCTTCCTTCCCTTAATCTCTTCTTCCTTCCTTTCCTTTCCTTTCCTTTCCCTTCCCTTCCCTTCCCTTCCCTTAATCTCTTCTCCTTCCTTTCCTTTCCTTTCCTCCTTTCCTTTCCTTTCCTTTCCTTTCCTTTCCTTCCTTTCCTTACCTTTCCTTTCCTTTCCCTTCCCTTCCCTTCCCTTCCCTTCATCTCTTCTTCCTTCCCTTCCCTTCATCTCTTTTCCCTTCCTTCCCTTAATCTCTTCTTCCTTTCCTTTCCTTCCCTTAATCTCTTCTTCCTTTCCTTTCCGTTTCCTTTCCTTTCCTTTCCTTTCCTTTCCTTTCCTTTCCTTTCCTTTCCCCTTCCCTTCCCTTCCCATTAATCTCTTCTTCCTTTCCTTTCCTTCATCTCTTTTCCCTTCCCTTCCTTAATCTCTTCTTCCTTTCCTTTCTTTCCTTTCCTTTCCTTTCCTTTCCTTTCCTTTCCCTTCCCTTCCCTTCCTTTCCCTTCCCTTCCCTTCCCTTCCCTCATCTCTTCTTCCTCCCTTCCCTTCATCTCTTTTCCCTTCCCTTCCCTTAATCCTCTTCTTCCTTTCCTTTCCTTTCCTTTCCCTTTCCTTCTCTTCCCTTCCCCTCCCCTTTCCCTTCATCTCTTCTTCCTTCCCTTCCCTTCATCTCTTTTCCCTTCCCTTCCCTTAATCTCTTCTTCTTCCTTTCCTTCCCCTTCCCCTTCCCCTTTCCTTTTCCCTTCATCTCTTCTTCCTTCCCTTCCCTTCCCTTCTCTCATCTCTTCTTCCTTCCCTTCCCTTCATCTCTTTTCCCCTTCCCTTCCCTTAATCTCTTCTTCCTTCCTTTCCCTTCCTTCCTTAATCCTTCTTCTTTCCTTCCTTTCCTTTCCTTTCCCCTTCCCTTCCCTTCCCTCCCTTAATCTCTTCTTCCTTTCCTTTCCTTTCCTTTCCTTTCCCTTTCCTTTCCTTTCCTTTCCTTTCCTTTCCTTTCCTTTCCTTTCCTTTCCTTTCCCGTTCCCTTCCCTTCCTTCCCTTCACTCTATCTCCTTCCCTTCCTTCATCTCTTTTCCTTCCTTCCCTTATCTCTTCTTCCTTTCCTTTCCTTCCCTTAAATCTCTTCTTCCTTTCCTTTCCTTTCCTTTCCTTTCCTTTCCTTTCCTTTCCTTTCCTTTCCTTTCCTTTCCTTTCCTTTCCCCTTCCCTTCCCTTCCCTTCAATCTCTTCTTCCTTTCCTTTCCTTCCCTTAATCTCTTCTTCCTTTCCTTTCCTTTCCTTTCCTTTCCTTTCCTTTCCTTTCTTTCCTTTCCTTTCCTTTCCTTTCCTTTCCTTTCCCTTCCCTTCCTTCCTTTCCTTCCCTTCCCTTTCCCTTCCCTTCATCTCTTCTTCCTTCCCTTCCCTTCATTCTCTTTCCCTTCCCTTCCCTTAATCTCTTCTTTCCTTTCCTTTCCTTTCCTTTCCTTTCCTTTCCTTTCCTTTCCTTTCTTTCCTTCCTTAATCTCTTCTTCCTTTCCTTTCCTTTCCTTTCCTTTCCTTTCCTTTCCTTTCCTTCCTTTCCTTTCCTTCCTTAATCTCTTCTTTCCTTTTCCTTTCCTTTCCTTTCCTTCCTTTCCTTTCCTTTCCTTTCCTTTCCTTCCTTCCCCTTCCCTTCCCTTCCCTTCATCTCTTCTTCCTTCCCTTCCCTTCATCTCTTTTCCCTTCCCTTCCCTTAATCTCTTCTTCCTTCCTTTCCTTTCCTTTCCTTTCCTTCCTTCCCTTCCCTTCCCTTATCTCTTCTTCCTTTCCTTTCCTTTCCTTTCCTTTCCTTTCCTTCCCTTCCCTTCCCTTAATCTCTTCTTCCTTTCCTTTCCTTTCCTTTCCTTTCCTTCCTTTTCCTTTCCTTTCCTTTCCTTCCTTTCCTTTCCTTCCCTTAACTCTTCTTCCTTTCCTTTCCTTTCCCTTTCCATTCCTTTCCTTTCCTTTCCTTTCCTTTCCTTTCCCCTTCCCTTCCCTTCCTCATCTCTTCTTCCTTCCCTTCCCTTCATCTCTTTTCCCTTCCCTTCCCTTAATCTCTTCTTCCTTTCCTTTCCTTTCCTTTCCTTTCCTTTCCTTCCCTTCCCTTCCCTTAATCTCTTCTTCCTTTCCTTTCTTCCTTTCCTTCCTTTCCTTCCTTTCCTTTCCTTTTTCCTTTCCTTTCCTTTCTTTCCTTCCCTTAATCTCTTCTTCCTTTCCTTTCCTTTCCTTTCCTTTCCTTTCCTTTCCTTCCTTTCCTTTCCTTTCCTTCCCTTCCCTTAATCTCTTCTTCCTTTCCTTTCCTTTCCTTTCCTTTCCTTTCTTTCCTTTCTTTCTTTCCTTTCCTTCCCTTAATCTCTTCTTCCTTTCCTTTCCTTTCCTTTCCTTTCCTTTCCTTTCCCCTTCCCTTCCCTTCCCTTCATCTCTCTTCCTTCCCTTCCCTTCATCTCTTTTCCCTTCCCTTCCCTTAATCTCTTCTTCCTTTCCTTTCCTTTCCTTTCCTTTCCTTTCCCTTCCCTTCCCTTCCCTAATCTCTTCTTCCTTTCCTTTCCTTTCCTTTCCTTTCCTTCCCTTAATCTCTTCTTCCTTTCCTTTCCTTTCCTTTCCTTTCCCTTTCCTTTCCTTTCTTTCCTTTCCTTTCCTTTCCTTTCCTTTCCTTTCCTTCCCTTAATCTCTTCTTCCTTTCCTTTCCTTTCCTTTCCTTTCCTTTCTTTCCTTTCCTTTCTCTTTCCTTTCCTTTCCCCTTCCCTTCCCTTCCCTTAATCTCTTCTTCCTTTCCTTTCCTTTCCTTTCCTTTCCTTTCCTTTCCTTTCCTTTCCTTTCCTTTCCTTTCCTTCCTTTCCTTTCCTTCCCCTTCTCCTTCCCCTATCCCAGGGGTCGGGAACCTATGGCTCGCGAGCCAGATGTGGCTCTTTTGATGATTGCATATGGCTCGCAGCAGGGGTGAAATCCTCCCGGTTCTTCGATACTCCGCATTGCCCGAAAACCCTGTAACTAAACGCCCAGACAGAGAGAACGTTAGCAACGTGGAAAGAGGGGCGACATTGACAACTACCGCTGCTTGAGCGGTGGGCCAATAAGAGAGCCCGCTGATGGGGCCACGTGAGGGAAGTTTGTGTGGTAAGACAGTTGGAAACCAAGGAAACGGTTAGCGGGAGTGAGCGGTGAGAGGGCGGGGCCGGGGCCGAGCACGCGCGGCAGGTGAGGGGCTTTGTGTGAGAGTGTAGACTTGGCTTTCTTGCTTCCCTTCGCGCGTCGTCCCGCCGCTCTGTTAATTGTCAGGCCGTATCAACCTCCCTCTTTTTCTGTGGTGCCTAATGGTGGGATAGTTTGAATAAATAAGCCAAGCGGCCGAAGGAGCCTTGGAGCTCCGATGCTGCCCTGCTCTAGTCGCCTGCTTGGGAAGGCTGCAGCAGCCACCATCAGCTGGCGGCATAAGGCAAGAGGCAGGCGGGAGACGCGGGCAGGAGCTGGCTGTCGAGGGAGCGCGCGGCTGAGAGGCATCTCGCGCGGGGAGGAAACTTTTTCTGGCTTGGCTTCGAGAGCGAGCAAGCAAGCGAGAGCAGCGCAGCCACAGCGGGAAGGGAAGCAAGCAGCCTGCTCTGCCACTCAAGCCAGCGGCTGCCGGAAGCAACAAGGGCGTTAGGAAAAGAGAAGGAGGAGCGCCGCCACCGCCGCTAGCACTCTTTCCTTCAGTTCTATCTTTTCCTTCTCTTTTCCTAACGCCCTTGTTGCTTCCGGCGGCCGCTGGCTTGAGTGGCAGAGCAGGCTGCTTGCTTCCCTTCCTGCTGTGGCTGCGCTGCTCTCGCTTGCTTGCTCGCTCTCAAAGCCAAGCCAGACAAAGTTTCCTCCCCGCGCGAGATGCCTCTCAGCCGCGCGCTCCCTCGGCACGACCGCAGCCGCCACCAGCACTCTTTTCTTCATTTGGGAAAAAGGATCTTGTGGTGCTGAGGGCTAGGAAAGAGGGAAGAAGAGAAAAGGGAAGGAAGGAAGACCAGAGATGAAAGAAGAAAGGAAGGAAGGAAGGAAGGAAAGAAGGAAGATCAGAGATGAATGAAAGGAAGGAAGGAAGGAAGGAAGGAAGGAAGGAAGGAAGGAAGGAAGGAAGGAAAGAAGGAAGGAAGACCAGAGATGAAAGGAAGGAAGGAAGGAAGGAAGGAAGGAAGGAAGGAAGGAAGACCAGAGATGAAAGGAAGGAAGGAAGGAAGGAAGGAAGGAAGACCAGAGATGGAAGGAAGGAAGGAAGGAAGACCAGAGATGAAAGGAAGGAAGGAAGGAAGGAAGAGGAAGAAGAAGAGGAAGGGTGGGAGGAAGAGAAAAAAGTGAGAGGGAAAGAAAGAAAGAAAGATTTTAGGAAGGAAGAAAGACAGAAATAAAAAGAAAGATGGTAGGAGGGGTAGTCTTATACGAAGAGTATATCCCAAACTCTATATTTTCATTGGAAAAGTTGGGGGTCGTCTTATATGCCCAGTCGTCTTACACGCCGGAATATACGGTATATGGCTCTCACTGAAATAAATTTCCAAATTTTTTGCTTTCATGGCTCTCTTAGTCAAAAAGGTTCCCGACCCCTGCCCTATCCCTTTCCCTTCCCTTCATCTCTTCTTCCTTCCCTTCCCTTCCCTTCCCTTCATCTCTTCTTCCTTCCCTTCCCCTTCCCCTCCCTTCTTTCCCATTGCAGTTTTAGAGTGAGAAAAGATCTCACCATTCTTGCTTCTACTGGGAATGAGGTAGGACAACATTCAGGGGATTGGGGTAAGTCCAGGGAGCCTTGCAAAAGTCGAGATGGCATCGCATCCCTGAGATTGAACCCTTGCAATGGCTATAAAGAAGGGGCTGTAGGGGTGACCTTGAGGAGCAGGAGGAAGAGCTGAAATTTGAGTCCAGGGTAGAAATGTAATTGGAGAAAATGTCTCAGGATTGACCCTTTCTAGTTCTCACAAAGATAAAGGGAGGAGGGGGAGGAAGCAGTATTCAGATTTCCAAAATTACTGTAAGTGTAAACCCATACAGGTGGTCCTCGACGTATGACCACAATTGAACCCAGCATTTCTGTTGCTGAGTGAGACAGTTGTTAAGTGAGTTTTGCCTCCTTTTATGACCTCTCTTACCACAGTGAATCACTGCAGGTCTTAAGTTGGTAACACGGTTATAACGTGAATCTGCCTTCCCTATTGACTTTGTTGTCAGAAAGTCACAAAAGGGGATCACATGATCCCGAGAACTCTACAACCGTCATAAATACAGGCCAGTTCCAAGCGTCCAAATTTTGATCATGTGACATAGGGATGCTACAGTGGTCATAAATGTGAAAAACTGTCACAAGTCACTTTTTTGTGACTTTGAATGGTCACTAAATGAAGGGTTGCAAGTTGAGAACTACCTGTAGTAAAGAGTAGCATTAGCATTCATGTCTTTGGTTTCAAGTCTGCTCTGCCTCAAAGGGCTGACTTGAAGTTTGCAAATCGGAATGTGCCTCCCCGTTGCAAGGTAGCGCTTGGATTGCATGATTGTGTGGCTGCCATTTTGACTTTATTTAACCCTACGATGGGCATCCTTGGAAGAATCCCACCCTATCCGTTTGGGAAGGAGGTTACAGGAGGTTGCGAAAGGCTTCAGTTGGTGCTTCTGGCAGGTCACTTTCTTGGCTAGCAAATCTTCTCTAGGCGGCTTAAAGAAATTTGCTGTCGCTCCAAATTTTGTTTCGTATCAGGCCTACCAGACAGATCACACCAGGAACTCAACTCCCCAGTTAGACTACTTATGTTGAGAGTGACTGTAATACCAGAATTTTGCATGCCTAATTGTGCTGCACCTCCTCCTCCTCCTCCTTATACTCCTGTGAATTGGGGAGAGGGTCCCTCTTAGCTGCTTCTGCATACTTACTGCTTACTTTGGACTTAAGCCATGTTCTTTCCACTTGTCGCTTTGCTAACAGATCTGGGCTATCTCTATCAAGGTCATTTTCTTTACACTTTAGTACAGTTTAAGCAGCTACCCATTCCGGCTCGCCTCATCAGTTCATGGCTTTGGTGCATGTGTTGCTCAATGCACTTTGAGCTCCATCCAGACTGGGATCCTCTCTGTAGAAATGTACTGCTTTCACTTTATTAATGGCATCATTATAGTTCCTAGTGTAGTTCATCAATCACGTTTGTATAGTTCCGAATGTGAGACTTTGCAGAAAAAGCGGTCACTGCATCAAGTGCTGAAGAAATTGTCGCTGCAAGGAAAATTTGAGCTTTGGAGAAGTCTATAAGTACTGAGCATTACGTGACACTCACCTTCAAAAGTTTGTGGATCCATGTCTTTCTTTTGTTGCTTGGGGTTGACCCCCTTTGGTTTTCATAGACTCATAGGGCTGCAAGGGACCTCGGAGGTCTTCTAGTCCAACCCCTTGCTCAAGGCAGGAGTTTTATACCAGTCAAATGGTTGTCCATTTTTCTGCAGTGGTTTTGCAGTGGTATTAACATTTCCAGACAATGCTTGGTCTGAAATAACCCAAAAACAAAGAACAACTCTAATGTTTAAGATCAGAGGAGCTGAACATCCCTTGAACGATTTTTTAAAGTCTTCAGGCTGTGAAAAAGTTCATAGAAACCACTTAAATTCTTTAGATTCCTCCAGCAGTCTGTTCTATGTGATCTTGGTTACCAATTAATATTTTAGAGGGGGAAAAAAACCCAAAGTAGTCACTTGCCTGGGATTTAGATACCCGAGGCTTTAATGATTTAGAGTTTTGAATACTGTGCTCAGCACTTTGTGCTTGGCTCAGAAACAAAAGTTGTGCTAATGCAGCTTGTGTAATCTTTGAAGAAAGCCTACAATGGGGTGTGTTGCAATGGCCTCAGACAAATGCAATAAAAAAAGTTCCACCTTTTGCCTTGTTATCCACTATATGCAAAAATATCAAATATTGGTAGCCAAGGACAAAGAAATAGTCTGTAAAGGGACTTGCCGAAATTCGTTTTGATGTTTTCTTGAGAACAATTGTGAGCTAGCCAGATTTATGATGCTGTGTCAAGAGTAATTTTTGTTTTTAATTGGAAATATCTAGAGAGCAAGTTGACTGGTTAATGAAAGTGCTTTCTGTCAAAAGAAAAATGCAGATTACTGAATTATTCATACGTGAGGCATAGCGTAACATTCACATGTCTTGAAAAGCATCTCTATTTTTCATATAAATTTTATATCAAAAGAACATTAAAAACTAACAGAAACTTAACCCAGAATAAAGCGAACAAAGAAAGATAGAGAGAAAGAAAAAAGAAGACTGGAAAAAGGAAGGATAAGAAGAAATAATTCCAATTTTCTTTGGAATACTAGTACGATTACAAAGTTATCTCTTGTTTTTATTACAAAAAAGCTCACTTTTTCAACTATCCTATTTTTTCCCCTAATCATCAAAACCACAGATCTTAAATGTCTATGGAGATTCTCAGTCCTCCAGGTTATGGTTGTCCCAAAGGTGCTTCTTCAAGAGGCAACTGGACTTTCTTTGTTTTTCCTTGAAGACGTTTCACTTCTCATCCAAGAAGCTTCTTCAGTTCAGTTGCTGTTTGAAAAAGCACCGTGGGGACACAGATCTTAAGTGAACTTTTTTCAATTCCATGCAAAATATCTAATAAAGGGATTCCGGTCAACTATAAATGTAGATACTCTCTTTTCTCTAGTCAAATAAGTTAACTTCCCTATCTCCATTATTTTCACCAATCATTCCACCACTGTGGATAGTTTCAGATTTTTCCACTGAAAAGCATCTCTATTGGTTGTTAATAGATGACACTTTCACTTTTTAAAATGTTCGACATGCTTTGATCACACTCCCAGAGATACCATGTTGGCTTTTTGGACCATATCTTGCGAACATTCCTGATCTCTGAGTGTAGGCACAGAAAACTGTTAATGCAAGGAATAAACAGCCTATAAATTCCTTTATCCAGTCTTCTCACACTCTGTTAAATTCTTAAGATGCTCTCTCCCAGCCAGAAATACAGTCCTATTTCAGAGAATAGAGTAGAGTAGAGTAAGGTAGGGTAGGGTAGAGTAGAGTAGAATAGAATAAGAGTAGAGTGAATTAGAATTAGAACTAGAACTAGAACAGAACGGAATGGAACAGGAGCAGAGTACAGCTGGAAGGGACCTTGGAGTCCTTCTAGAATCTAGTCCAACCCCCTGCCCAAGCAGGAGACCCTATACCAGGGGTGGCCAAACTATGGTTCTTTGAGGACCTGTGGACTTCAACTCCCAGAATTCCTGAGCCAGCAATGCATGCATGGCTGGCTCAGGAATTCTGGGAGTTGAAGTCCATAGGTCCTCAAAGAACCATAGTTTGGCCACCCCTGCCCTATACCATTCCAGACAAGTGGCTGTTCAGTCTCTTCTTAAAAAGCTCCAGTGATGGAGCACCTACAACTTCTGAAGACAAGCCGTTCCATTGATTAATTGTTCTCACTGTTAGGAGGTTTCTCCTTAGTTCTAGGTTGCTTCCCTCCTTGATTAGTTTCCATCCATTGTTTCTTGTCTTGCCTTCTGGTGCTTTGGAAAATAAGTTGACCCTCTTCTTTCTGGCAGCCTCTCAAATACTGGAATATTGCTATCATGTCACCCCTAGTCCTTCTTTTCTCTAGACAAGCTAAACCCAAATCCTATGCTTCATTTTTTACTTCTCTTCTATACATCCTTCAAACCTTCTGCCTTGAACATTCAGTTCTTCCTCTGTTTATTTTCTCCTCCCCCATCTGTAGTCTCTCCAGGCAGCTTTTCCTCTTCGCTGTGTCTTCCTCTTAATAATTTATTTGGCACGGAAGATTATCATCTAGAAATGAAAAAAAAAAGCCAGCTTATTCGAGGCCCAAATTCCCTAATGTCAATTTGTCTTCCATTCCTTCTGAATTCTCATTTCATCGGGAGAATTTTGGAACATTTAAATTGAACATTGGACCTATATCCAGCTTGAAGCTTTCCCTGTTCTGTTGTCAATAAACTGGGTTTGATTAAACATGGTAAACAATCCAAGTGATATCAATGCGAACCGTTGCAGAGAAAGTGCTTATTTGCTGTGGTTTTTCAGGAGGCTGGGAGGGAAGATGGAAAGAAATTGTAGGACCTGTAACAGAATAACAGAATAACCTTGAAAGTCTTCTAATCCATCCCTCTGTTCAGGCAGGAAACCCTACACCACTTCCGGAATGGGACTGTTCGCCTCCTCCACTCTGCCACACCTGTTTTGTCCCCAGCCTTCCGCCCCCAAACAATCCGGCGCTGCCTTTTCTCCTTGGCCCCTTTGCCTAACGGGCCAAAAAGCCAGTTCACCCCGGGCTTTTGGGTGCAAGGGACACTTTGCCCCCAGCCAATCAGAGGAGCAAGAATCCCACCCCCTTGGAAGCAGCCTTTTTAGGAGAAGGAAAGGGGGACAAGGCTTCCCTCTCTTGCTTAAAAGAGACACGTTTTTCAGATGGTCCCAATGAAAGAAAGTGGAAGGGGGAAGAGTGTTTTGGGGTGCACACAATGAGATTCCCTCTCTTGCTTAAAAGAGACACGTTTTTCAGGTGGTCCCAATGATACTTAATGATATTAAGCAAGAGAGGGAATCTCATTGTGTGCACCCCAAAACACTCTTCCCCCTTTCACTTTCTTTCATTGGGACCATCTGAAAAACGTGTCTCTTTTGAGCAAGAGAGGGAATCTCATTGTGTGCACCCCAAAACACTCTTTCCCCTTCCACTTTCTTTCATTGGGACCATCTGAAAAACGTGTCTCTTTTGAGCAAGAGAGGGAATCTCATTGTGTGCACCCCAAAGCACTCTTCCCCCTTCCACTTTCTTTCATTGGGACCATCTGAAAAACGTGTCTCTTTTGAGCAAGAGAGGGAATCTCATTGTGTGCACCCCAAAACACTCTTTCCCCTTCCACTTTCTTTCATTGGGACCATCTGAAAAACGTGTCTCTTTTGAGCAAGAGAGGGAAGCCTTGTCCCCCTTTCCTTCTCCTAAAAAGGCTGCTTCCAAGGGAGTGGGATTCTTGCTCCTCTGATTGGCTGGGGGCAAAGTGTCCCGTGTGCCCAAAAGCCCGGGGTGAACTGGCTTTTTGGCCCGTTAGGCGAAGGGGCCAAGGAGAAAAGGCAGCGCCGGATTGTTTGGGGGCGGAAGGCTGGGGACAAAACAGGTGCGGCAGAGTGGAGGAGGCGAACAGTCATAGACCCCACCACTTCAGACAAATGGTTATCCAACATCTTCTTAAAAACTTCCAGTGTTGGAGCATTCACAACTTCTGGAGGCAAGTTGTTCCACTGATTATTTGCTCTAACTGTCAGGAAATTTCTCCTAAATTCTGGGTTGCTTCTCTCCTTGATTAGTTTCCATCCATTGCTTCTTATCCTGCCTTCAGATGCTTTGGAGAATAGCTTGACTCCCTCTTCTTTGTGGCAGCCCCTCAAACATTGGAACACTGCTATCATGTTACCCCTAGGCCTTCTTTTCATGAAACTATTAAACCTGTGAATCATAGCAAATGTGGAAAAGAGATAAAAGATAGAAACCTAGAGAATTCCTGATGCATCTGATGTGCTCTAAAAGCAAGTGAGTGCTATTCCTGGAGAGACAGCACTTCGTGCCGCCCATCAGAAGGTATTATATGATGTCTGTTTTTTTCTGTCTTGGATCAATTTTCTGAGCCAATAAGAAAGGGAAAAAAGCCAATCACAACACAACCTTCTCTTATAATCCAGACATTTCACACACACACACTCACATAATTGCAAAAGTAGTCCTCCATTAGTCTTAAATCCATAGTGCATTTCTATGTCACACAAATGACGCAATCACATGCAGTCCTGAGCTGCATAAATAGAGGGATACAATCAAGGACCAGAGAGGTACTAGTACCACTCTATAAAGCCTTGGTCAGACCACACTTAGAGTACTGCATCCAGTTCTGGTCACCACACTATAAAAAAGACATCGAAGCTCTAGAGAAAGTGCAGAAGAGAGCAACCAGGATGATAAAGGGTCTGGAAAATAAAACATACAAAGAGCGGTTGCAGGAACTGAGCTTGGCCAGTCTGGCAAAGAGAAGGACCAGGGGTGACATGATAGCAGTGTTCCAATTCTTGAGGGGATGCCACAGAGAGGAGGGGGTCAGGCTGTTCTCTATGGCACCAGAAAGCCAAACAAGGAATAATGGATGGAAGCTGACCAAGGAGAGATTCAACCTGGAAGTGAGGAGAAACTTTCTGACGGTGAGAGCGATCAACCAGTGGAACAGCTTGCCAGTGGAGGCTGTGAGAGCCCCAACACTTGCGACCTTCAAGGAGAGACTGGACTGCCATCTGTCTCAAATGGTGTAGGAACTCCTGCTTGAGCAGGGGGTTGGACTAGATGACCTACAAGGTCCCTTCCAACTCTAATAATAATAATAATAATAATAATAATAATAATAATAATAATAATAATAATAATAATAATAATAATAATAATAATAATAATAATAATAATAATAATAATAATAATATACCACAGGATGCTAACTTCTCCTGGTCATTAGACCATTTTTCAACATTCCTCAGTCTCAGAACAATTCTGGGTTGAGTTGATGCTTTGGATGTTTGGTTTCCCCAACCTTTCTCTTTTTCAAGTAGACTGCTGACTCTCACTCCCCATTTAACTACACTTTAAAACTGCACACAGTTTTAGCAATGTTGCTATGTAGGAGTAAAAGCTAAATCTCAGACCAGATCATATACCTTCTCATTCAACCGTACTAATAGTAAAGTCAGTTCTCCAAATATTGACCATTATGTAGCCTTAATAATGGTGTGGTGTAGTGTGGTGTGTGTGCGTTCATAAAGAAGAGGTATCAAAAAGGCCCGATGACAATCGCAGCCATGCAGTCAAAGCCCTGACTCCCCTTTTTTGGGGGGGGGATCCCCTCCCTGCACAGACACATAAAATCCAGGCAGAGCTTTGATTGCACAGATGCAGTTGCCACGAGAGCTTTTTGATCACTTTAACAGGCCAACTTTCCACTGAAACATGTTCACTGAGGCTGGAAAATGTAATGCAAAATTCAGAAAAGGTGAATTTGGAACAATAATCCTTGAAAATGTGTTTGAACGTTGCCAAAGTAGATAGATTTCTCTTGCAGGTATAATTTATTATTTATTTTATTTTAGTGTTCTTCTATGCCGCCCTACTCCCTGGGGACTCAGGGCGGCGTACAACATTTAAAGAACAACTAAACAATATAATTACGTAAAAACAATTTAAAAAGAGTTTTAAAAAGACATACAGAACCATGCATACATGGGGGAGACCAAGGATGTGAAGTTGTCTCAAAATCACCCCGCCTGCAGGAAGAACCATGTCTTAATGGCTTTTCTGAAGGCCAGCAAGGTGGGGATAATTTGGATCTCTGGGGGTAGTTGGTTCCAGAGAACAGGGGCCTCTACAGAGAAGGTCCTCTCCCTAGGCCCCGCCAGCCGGCATTGTTTGGTTGATGGGACCTGGAGGAGACAGACTCTGTGGGACCTAACCGGTCAAAGGGAAGTATGAGGTAGGATGCGGTCCCGGAGATAACGTGGTCCTAAGCCATGTAGGGCTTTAAAGATGATAATCAACACCTTGAATTGCACCCGGAGACCAATGGGCAACCAATGCAGCTGGCGGAGTATGGGTGTTAAGTGGGTGTATCTTGAGACACCCACCACAGCACGCGCAGCCGCATTTTGCACCAGTTGAAGTCTTCGGATACTCTTCAAGGGTAGCCCCATGTAGAGTGCATTACAGTAGTCCAATCTAGAGGTGACAAGGGCATGAGTGACCGTGAGTAGAGCCTCCTTCTCCAAGTATGGTCGCAATTGGTGCACCAGGCAAACCTGTGCGAAGCACTTCAACTTTCTTCTCCATTCCAGTAATACTGGTAGAGCTAAGTTGAAATGTGTGTGTGTGTGTGTGTGTGTGTGTGTGTGTGTGTGTGTGTGTGAGAGAGAGAGAGAGAGAGAGAGAGAGAGAGAGAGAGAGAATAAATTACATAAAGAGATTGATAGAGTGATAAACAGAGGAAATAGATGAAAGTGATAGATAGACAGAGTTGGATGGAAGGGTGAATGAATGGATAGGTAGGTAGGTAGGTGAATACATAGAGAGATAGGATAAATAGAGAGGATAGATAAATAAACAATAGATGTATAAAGATAATAGAGAAGTGGATCATGGCGCTAGATATATAAATTGATAGAAGCAAATAGATTGATAAAGATGATAGCTAGATAGTGATGATGGAGAGAGAGAGAGATGGAGAGAGAGATGGAGAGAGAGAGAGAGAGAGGGAGGGAGGGAGGGAGGGAGATATTGAAATTTGCAGTCCTTTTCAGGGCTGGCTGGAATAGTTGAACAGTGAGCTGTTCAAATGATGGAGCTTTCCAGGTGGCAGCCTGAAGGCTCCCACTAGGTGTGACTCATCCTTTTGCAGCTCTCCTCTGTCCCAGATGACAGCTCCTTCCAATATTTAAACAGCATCATGGAACAGAGAAGCACCAGCTGTCTTGGAGGATGGAGCTTGCAACAGTGGGGAGGGTGGGGCCAGCAGGCTGGAAAGCTAGAACACACCTTTGCGCTCTGCTAACCAGGCTCTTCCTTTAGGAAGGCACCCCCAGTGCTGCAGTTGCAGGGGACTGTGTGTGTGTGTGTGTAGGTAGGGGGGGAGAAGTTGAATGGGAGGGGGCAAAGTCTGCTGCTGTTCCCTGCTTTATTGCCAGTTGCTTTTCCAAGTACAAGCCAGTAACTCTGAGCATTGCAGTTTGCTAGGGGGAGGTTCAATCACATGCAGAAGGAACAATCTGTCCATCTTTCCTACTGTATCATGTCTGGATTTTGGGGTTCCTTACTTACACACACACACACACACACACACACACACACACAGTACATGCTTATTGTATAATGCATACACATTATGGAGAATGAGATGCTTGAATCCTGTGTGATATAGGTAGGCTTCAACTTCCAACAGTTCATTTAGTGACCTTTCCAAGTTACAATGGCACTGAAAAAAGTGACTTATGACCAGTAGTGGGTTCCACTTACCTTTGCTACCGGTTCGGGAACAGGAGTGCGTGGGCACGTGGGCGCGCTTTGAGCGAGGGCGTGCTTTGCGTGCACACAACACTTCAACGCATGTGATCTGAGAGCTCTTCTAGCTCCGACGGGATTGCGTTTCACCCTGCCGAGCTCCGAAGTCTCCGCTCTCCACTGGTGCTCTGTACCAGAGCTGACCTTGCCTGCCACGGCCACAGGAACAAGAAAATCCGTGCGTGCCAATCAGAGCTCTATCGGCTTGCCTGCACCAGCGTGACGCCAACCGGAAGTCTGCGCAGAGCATTTTTGATGATGTCTGGGCTGGTGGGCAGAGCCTCCCACTGCCGTCGCCGCTACCGGTTCACCAAACCGCTGCAAACCGGTAGCAACCCACCACTGCTTATGACTGTTTTTCACACTTATGACAATTCAAGCATTCCCATGTTTAGGTGCTTGGTAGCAGACTCATATTTATGACCGTTGCTGTGTCCCAAGGTCATGTGATCCCCTTTTATGACTTTTCCCACAAACAAAATCAATGGGGAAATCAGATTCCCTTAACAAGTGTTGCTAACTTCACGCCTGCCGTGAGTCACTGAACGGTGCCAAGAAAAGTCGTAAAATGGGGCAAAACTCACTTAACAAATGTCTTGCTTAGCGATGTAAATGTTGGGCTCAATTGTGGTCATACGTCGAGGACTGCCTGTAATTGCTTTGGACTGCAGGCGAGTTAGCTTACTGTTTTGAAGGCTGAACCAAAAGCAACAGAGGAGAAGATTTGTAACTCAGGTTTGAAATGAGCGGTCCTTGGGGCTCTCTGAGGTTAGTTGTTTTCTAGGAGAAAAGGATAGCCTTCCCATCATTCCCCAGGTAGATGGATGGCTTTTGGGTTGCCCTGAAGGAAACATCTCTTCTGAGCTGAGCTCAGATCCAGAATCAGAGGTGGTATTCAGCTGGTTCTGACCGGTTCTAGCGAACTGGTAGCGGAAATTTTGAGTAGTTTGGAGAACTGGAAAACACCACCTCTGTCTGGACCCGCCCCATCTATTCGCTGCCTCCCGAGTCCCAGCTGAAATTTTGGGCTTAGACAACTTAGAATTACACCGCCTTCGATCTGACCTGAGCGTAGCACACAAAATTATCTGCTACAATGTCCTACCTGTCAACGACTACTTCAGCTTCAACCGCAACAATACACGATCTCGCAATTTATTTATTTATTTATTTAAATGGATTTATATGCCGCCCAACTCCCAGGGGACTCTGGGCGGCTCACAACATGTCAATCCATTTTCCAATATAAAAAGACACAACAATTTAAAAGCTACAAAAATTAAAAAGAGCATCTAACATTCATAACCAAGGGGGGGAGACCCATATCTGGTCTAGTTGGTCTCACTTTCACCCCGCCTGCCGGAAGAGCCAAGTTTTTATTGCTTTACGGAAGGCCAGCAGGGTGGGGATGGTCCTGATCTCTGGAGGAAGCTGGTTCCAAAGGGAGGGAGCTCCCACAGAGAAGGCTCTCCCCCTCGGCCCCGCCAACCGGCATTGCTTAGTCGATGGGACCTGGAGGAGGCCAACTCTGTGGGCTCTAACCGGTCGTAGGGAGGCATGCGGCAGGATGCGGTCCCAATAGATACAATAGATACAAACTTAATGTAAACCTCTCCAGACTTGATTGCAAAAAATTCGACTTCAGCAACAGAGTGGTCAATGCCTGGAATACATTACCTGACTCTGTAGTTTCTTCCCCAAACCTCCGTAACTTTAACCTTAAACTGTCTACCGTTGAGCTCACCCCATTCCTAAGAGGTCTTTAAGGGTCGTGCATAAGCACACTAGCGTGCCTACCGTCCCTGTCCTAAAGTCCCCATGTATTTCGTAAAATATCATGTACTCAAAACCATGCTTGTACTTTTATATATGCACATTAATGTTTATACTTTGTTTGTATTCATATACACGCTTGACAAAATAAAATAAATTTTTAAAAAATATCTATTTTTAGTAGACTTTAGTAGAAACGTAGAAGAATGTATGGCTTCCTCATCGATTACAGTACAGTTTTCTCTTTTTAAAACAGCAAACCCTGTAGTAACTTAGAAGTAACTCCTCCCCTCAGTTATTCATAGGAATAAATTACTCACCCTCAGGTCTGCTCACTTTTCCTTGGAGAAAACAGATGCTTGTTAATGAAGCAATAGCATCATTTGCCCTTTTACCCGTGCACGCAAAGGAAAGATTTGCAACAATACAACTGCGAGCAAAATGGTCTCTTTAAATAATTCACGTGGTCGATGGCTGCATGGATTTCTTCAGACATGGAGCTGCATTTCCACCACCACCCCACTTTCTAGCCTGTTTTTCAAAAACCACAACAAAGTGTGTTTTCTTTGGCCTTTGTGCCAAATGCACAATTTGAATCAAGGAAATAGGTGACTGCAGGTAATCCTTGAACTTACAATGGTTCACTTAGTGGCAGTTGGATGTTAAAATGGGGCTGAAAAAAGGTGACTTACGACCGATGTGGCATCTCCATGGTCATGGGATCAAAATTCAGATGCTTGGCAACTGGCTCATATTTATGACGATGGCAGTGTCTTGTGGCCATGTGAGCAGCTTTTGCCACCTTCTGACAAGCAAAGTCAGTAGAGAAGCCAGCTTCACTTAACAACCTTATTACTAAGTTAAGAACGGCAGTGATTCATTTAACAACGGTGGCAAGAAAAGTTGTAAAATAGAGCAAAACTCACTTAGCCAAGGTCTCATTTAGCAAGAGAAATTTTGGGCTCAATTGTCTTAAGTCAAGGACTACCTCTTTATCTTTATTTATTGATTAGGCCTTGGGCCATATCAAAGTGCAGAGTTCCAGAAACAAATGATTACTAAAATTTGATAAATTCCAATTTAAAATGGAATTGGAATAAAATAATATTTAAAATGAAATTGGAATAAAATACAGTCTAAAATGGAATTAGAATAAAATACAGTCTAAAATGAAATTGGAATAAAATACAGTCTAAAATGGAATTGGAATAAAATACAGTCCAAAATGGAATTGGAATAAAATGCAGTCTAAAATGGAATTGGAATAAAATACAGTCTAAAATGGAATTGGAATAAAATACAGTCTAAAATGAAATTGGAATAAAATACAGTCTAAAATGAAATTGGAATAAAATACAGTCTAAAATGCAATTGGAATAAAATACGATTTAGAATGAAATTGGAATAAAATACAGTCTAAAATGAAATTGGAATAAAATGCAATAATTTAAGATATAGGTAAAATATGATAAAATTATATTTCGGTGTCAGCCCTACAATCTACCCATATCAGTTCCACATATGCAGATCTCAACCGAACCATTTTGCTTAAGTACTGTGCTGTGTAAAATGTTATTTTCAGATTCTGGCCGCACATAAGGTAAGTTGTTGTAACATCCTTCCGACTTGGAAGGAGCCTGTCTGGTTCTCTCAATCTGAGTAGGCGCTGGCCATGGTGCTGAAATCAGCTTGGCAGCATCTGTTCCTGCCATTACAGTGACTACTCTAGGATCTACAGGTAGCTCACTTAATAAGCCCCACTGGGATTCCCTGCAGCTTGCAATGCCACATCTGTCATTTCATTTCTTTGCTTCTTTTCTTTTCAAGCCCTCTTGGAATATTAGGGGTTGGTGTGTGTGTGTGTGTGTGTGTGTGTGTGTGTTTTAATTAAGAAGAATCGCTCTGACTGAAATAATAGAATAGAATAGAGCTGGAAGGGACTTTGGAGGTCTTCTAGTCCACCCCCCTGCTCAAGCAAGAGATATTGGAATGGAAATATCCAGTGCCTTAATCTGCAACTATTAAATCTATATTCCCTGTGCCTGGGTTTGAGTGAACAACTGTGGAAGATGCCCTCAGTGTTAACCCTGATAGTGAATCCTCTCTCTCTCTGTGCAGATGTTTCAAAGAGGCTTTTTATAATGTGGTTGAAAGATTACAAGCTGGTAGTAGTGAAGCTGATACCAAGGAATGTGTGTGCATGCATTAGCATTCCATCTGCAGTCAGAAAAGAAAAAACCCTCAAGCCATCTGCTGATTGACAGGAAATATTTATTCATCTAATTTATAGAGTTGACCTTCTCACAAATAAGTGATTCTGGGTGGGGTACAACATTCAAAGGCCTTCTATGAAATTTGTGGAGTCTAGGCCAGGCAATCACCTAGTCTTGGAGATACACTTGGCCTCAACCTTGCTTATTTTTTTTTGTAAATATGTGAAACCCATTCTGTATGAATGTGCTTTTAGCTCTGGGTTGTTTTTAAGCACCTTGTTCATCTGCTTTTATTTTATGTGTATTTTTCTTTGGTACCAAATATTTTAGATTGAAATTTGTTAAGACTCGGTCAGGATCACAATACTGAAAATAAATAATTTCACACCAACACTGAGGAGAAATGGATATTGTATGAATTGAGAAGGAACCTAACTTGGAATCGAGGACTGTTATAGGATGGTGTTAAAACCAGGAGCTGGGATTGAATCTACTCTGGGACTGGGTTTGACTGCTCACCACCTGTCAATCAGATGATGTAAGAGGTGGGGCTTTAAGGAAGGGAAAGCCTTTCCATTGGCCCAAACTCCTGCTCTTGCCAGCATCTATTTTACAAGCTGAAAAAATTTGATGTTTTCTAGCCTCTTAATGCTCAGGGGAAACTCAGGAAGAGTTTTGATTTCCCTTCCTCCCTTTTTTTCTGAGCTGAAAATTCTCAAACATTGCAACCTTTCATCATTTTTTGTAGTTTTTGTTCCAAAGAAATAACATGGATTTTGAGACATTGCCTCACTTTTAAAATCACAAGCATCACCACTACCAAACCATCTGTTTAAAATACAGATCTGATTTTGCAAAGGCCACAGAAAATGTCACCTTGCAATGGATTCCTTTCAACGAAGCCTTATCTCTTTAAACGTATCACAGTACAGTAGATTTTTTTTAGCAATAGCAGTAACACTTATACTTATATACTGCTTCCCAGTGCTTTACAGCCCTCTCTAAGCAGTTTACATTGTCAGAATACTGCCCCCAACAATCTGGGTCCTCATTTTACTGACCTCGGAAGGATGGAAGGCTGAGTCAACCTTGAGCTGGTCAGGCTCGAACTCCTGGCAGTGGGCAGAGTTAGCTTGCAATACTGCATTCTAACCACTGGGAGGGAGGGAAGGAAGGAAGGAAGGAAGGAAGGAAGGAAGGAAGGAAGCAAGCAAGCAAGCAAGCAAGCAAGCAAGCAAGCAAGCAAGCAAGCAAGCAAGCAAGCAAGCAATAGCACTTAGACTTATATACTGCTTCATAATGGAATATAGAATATAGAATAACAGAGTTGGAAGGGACCTTGGAGGTCCTCTAGTCCAACCCCCTGCTTAGGCAGGAAATCTTACACCACTTCAGACAAATGGTTATCCAACATCTTCTTAAAAACTTCCAGTGTTGGAGCATTCACAACTTCTGGAGGCAAGCTGTTCCACTGATTAATTGTTCTAACTGTCAGGAAATTTCTCCTTAGTTCTAAGTTGCTTCTCTCCTTAATTAGTTTCCACTCATCACTTCTTGTCCTACCCTCAGGTGCTTTGGAGAATAGCTTGATTCCCTCTTCTTTGTGGCAACCCCTGAGATATTGGAATACTGCTATCATGTCTCCCCTATTCCTTCTTTTCATTAAACTAGACATACCCAGTTCCTGCAACCATTCTTCATATGTTTTAGCCTCCAGTCCCCTAATCATCTTTGTTGCTCTTCTCTGCACTCTTTCCAGAGTCTCAACATCCTTTCTACATCGTGGTGACCAAAACTGAATGCAGTATTCCAAGTGTGGCCTTACCAAGGCATTATAAAGTGGTATTAACACTTCACGTGATCTTGATTCTATCCCTCTGTTGCTTTACAGCCCTCTCTAAGCAGTTTACAGAGTCAGCATATTGCCCCCAACAATCTGGGACTTCATTTTACCGACCTCAGAAGGATGGAAGTCTGAGTCAACCTTGAGCCAGTGAGATTTGAACTGCCAAACTCCTGGCAACTGGTAGAAATAGCCTGTAGTACTGCATTCTAACCACTGCGCCAGGGATGGGTTCTGACTTACCTTGCTGTCAGTTCGCTTCCTCACGCATGCGCAGAAGTGAAAAACAAGATGGCAGCACCTATGGCGCCGCCGAGAGAGCCAGTTTGGGGGGGTATCCATCCATCCATCACTGCCAGTTCAGCGAGCTGGGGGAAATTCCCTCTACCGGTTCTATAGAACTGGTCCGAGCCGGCAGGAACCCACCTCTGCACTGCACCACCACAGCTCTTAATCCAGATGCAATCCAGATGCATCCACAGAAGTATGCAAAAGTGCAGGTGAGGAGTCGGTGTTTGGATGAGGAAAGGCAAAGATTGGTAATAACCTGGTAATAACTTTCTTAATTGACCTATTTGATAAAAAGGCACCCATTTCCAGGGACCATAGCCCCCTTCATCAGAGGCATGAATAAAGTAAGCTGCAGCTCACACAGTTTTCTGCAAGAGTCGTCATGGATTTGAGTGCATTTCAGTGCAACATTGCAAATGCTGAGTCAAACTAGACCGTTTGAGCTTCCACTCCCCGCCCTTCATTGGAATGGAAAGGATGGCTTGAAGCTCTGTAAGAGGATCCAGAAGATGACTATTCTTCCAAGTGGAATCGAAAAAGAGAATCATGGCTCATTAGCTAATGCTCCCTTCCTCACAGAGAGAAAGAGACAGAGACCAAATCTTGAAAGCCGGAGCTATAAATTTTTGTGCCTCTGTCTTTCCAAAAGTCTGTAGGAGTCGCAAGCTGTTCATTGCTTTTCTGTGCAATTCACTTCCAAGGTTTGTTCACCATCCTGACTGAAATTCATGATTTGGGGGGCTCCAGGATCCTGGGAATGAAATAGGAATGCACAATTACGCATGCCAGAGAATGCAAGACAATAGGAATGCACAATTACGTGTGCAAGGGAATGCCAAAAGAGCAAATAAAATGAAAGCCTGTAAGAAAACTGATCCTGTTGTACTGTATGCCTTGCTTGTAGCAGTGCCAGAGGTTGGCATAAGTGGATACTTGGCAACGCTCAGACCTGGAAAATCCCAACCGCTGCCCCATTTTCTTTCCCTTTGCAAAGCTTATGTGTCTCTAATATTCCAAACATACTTCCTATATTGTAATAGACTTGTAATAGACCTTCAAATCAGGATAACATGTGAATTTAAATGTTGCTCTGTTGAAAAGGCAGAAACAGAAAACCAAATTCCTGGGAAGATAGATGGCTGGCTGGATAAATGATAGATAGATAGATAGATAGATAGATAGATAGATAGATAGATAGATAGATAGATAGATAGATAGATAGATAGATATGATAGAGATATTGATTGATTGATTGATTGATTGATTGATTGACTGACTGACTGACTGACTGACTGACAGCCAGACAGACACTGTAGATCAGAGGTGGGTTTCATCAGGTTCTGACCAGTTCTGGAGAACCGGTAGCAGAAATTTTGAGTAGTTTGGAGAACTGGTAAATACCACCTCTGACTGGCCCAGCCACCATCTATTCTCTGCCTCCCGAGTCCCAGCTGATCGGGAGGAAATGGGGATTTTGCAGTAACCTTCCCCTGGAGTAGGGTAGGAATGTAGATTTTACAGTATCCTTCCCCTGGAGTGGGGTGGAAATAGAGATGTAAAATTTCCAGAAATTTTGAAGCTCGGAAAAAAAACCGTTTTTTCCCGTTTTTTTCGGGGGGGAACGGAATTTTTCGGAAAAATTGAAAAAAATGCTACATTAGCACTTTTTTGTCTTTTTAAGATTGAAAGTCATTCTGTTACTTTAGGAACATAAAATATGACAATGGACAATTTGACTTGGCATAAAATTATCACAACTAGCATATTAAAAATATAGTGTAGCCAAACAATTATCACAAACAGAATTTACTTTTTTATAATATTTATTTGTAATTGTAACAAAGGGAGCAACAATCTCCTGAACTGCTTACTAGTTTATGTAGAACAGCCAAAAAGCCTCCACAAAACAATTTTCAAAACCAAAAGTAACAATTTTTCATATTTCCTCTCCACAGTATTAAATAAAAATAAAAATTAAAAACGCCATTCTCATAAGTCCCTTCATTCAGCACAGGTCCTTTTGGTTGCTCTGTATTTTCTTCCAATGCTTTTGAGGCCTAGTGAAGAGGACAGAACAAACCAAACACACCCACTAACATGCAAAAGCAAAACTGAAACCTTTTTCTTGTTACAATAGCAGCACCTCCTAAAGGAAGAAATGCATACTGTTCTTGCATTGGAGGGTTCAGTCTGTTACCTAGGACTTGCTTGTCCTCACTCAGTGCACAGAAATTAGAATAATCTGATATCATAAATTTTTTTAGAAACGATTTGGAAAATATTTGAATACCCTGTCTTAAAATATTTTATTCATCATGTTAAAATAAAATATTCCACAATTTTTTTCTTTTTTCAATTTTTCCAATTTTTTGGAAAAAAACAAAAAAGCCTTCAAGAAAAAAAAAGGTAAAAAAACCGGGTTCCCCCCCTGTTTTTTCCGTTTTTTTTCCTGGGCTTTCACATCTCTAGGTGGGAATGGAGATTTTGCAGTATCCTTCCCCTGCCATACCGGCCATGCCACGCCCACCAAGCCACGCCCACAGAACCGGTAGTAAAAAAAAAATTGAATCCCACCACTGCTGTAGATAGATAGATGATGGATACATAGATGATACATAGAAATAAAGACAGACAGACAGACAGACAGACATAAACTAAGTTCTTCTCTTCTCCATCCTGATGATTTGAATTTGCAGCCATCTCAGAATAACTGAAATGGACAACATGACTATCTTTCTCACCTGCAAGAAGTTGGTATTCCTACTTTTTTTGTTTTGTTTTCTGGGATGTCTTCCTTTCCATGCAAGATGCTTTCAAGAGTGCCAAGCTAACATTCAGATGGTGTAAGAGTATTTATTTATTTATTATTTATTATTTATTAGTGACATTTATATACCGCCTCACAGTGCAAGCACTCTCTAAGCTGTTTACACCAGTAAACAATGTATATTTATATTGCCCCCAACAATCTGGGTCCTCATTTTACCTATCTCGGAAGGATGGAAGGCTGAGTCAATCTTGAGCTGGTGAGATTTGAACCGCTGACCTGTGGATCAGTGTCAACTAAAGTGGCCTGCAGTACCTGCCTCTAACCGCTGCTTTAAATGACCACATGGTGACTTAGGTTGACGATGGTTGATCTTTGCGTCAGCCAAAATCAGACCAGATTCCTGAATTTTATCTGGGTGTATGAGTAAGATTCTAGGATCATCAATCATAATCTGGCAGGGAAGGAGCAAATATGACTTTATGCTTACAATGTGAAAAGTGGGTTTTTTCAAATATTGCCGAGCAGCTGTTTAGAGTCCAAGAGCCATGCATACCATTTTGGAGTACATGAGGATGGAAGTAGACATGCGGGTGAAATTGCATGCATCAAAATGTGTGTGGTGGAGTTGGGAATTAGTGTGGGAGAGGCACATGGGTGGCGCTTGAATTTTCAGTTCTCTCCCAACTTTACCTTGGCAGCAAGTAGACAGAATTTGAAGATCCATTTCATGGGTATAGTTGTTTCAGGAACTACCGTATTTTTCGGAGTATAAGACGCACCGGAGTATAAGACGCACCTTAGTTTTGGGGGAGGAAAACAAGGAAAAAAGGCCTCTGCCTCCCAGCAATTTGCCAAACAGCAAACAGCAAACAGTACAGATGATATACACTGTTTGCTGTGTATTTCTGTGCATGTGTGCCTGACCCATAGAAATGGCAAAGAATTGGAGAAATGTACATTTATGGCAGTTTATTAATCCCAGAAAGTTTTCTTAAATGTAATCACACTAACTCCTCCCAATTATTTAAATAGATCTACTCCAAACATGACTAAGTCAGGGTTTCTCAGCTGCCTTCTTTTAATACTAATACTTAATACTAATACTTAATACTAAAACAGGACATTTCAGATTATACTTTTACAGATCTTTAAAATTGATGTGGCTTTCTGGAAGTATTCTCTGCTATTTAAAAGAAGATATAATAGCACTGGGCCTCTTCAGAGCAAGCATTTATTTTAAAAAGCTTCTTCATTTTGTTAAGTTGTCTAGAACAATAATAAAGCAGTCTTTAAAAAATAAGTCTAATAATTTGAACACTCTACAAACATTTAACAAAATAACATATTAACAGAATCTGCCTCTACCTAGGATAGAACTCACAACCTCCTGATTGTGAGGCAAGAGCTCTAGCTCTGAGCCATAGCAGCTATAGCTTGCCTTTTTTCAATTTTAGCAGTCTAATATTGCCAGCAGTTTATCTCCCAGCAATTTGTCACATTACAGCCACCCTAGTTAGTTTCATTTTACCACCTGGCTTGTAAGCCTGTCAGCTGTAGATCGGGAGGCAGTTTATCTCTTCTTGTGCTCTTCTTGTGCTTTGCCCTGTTTGCTGCAAAGAGGTAAATTGCTGGCAGGCAGAGGCCAAAGGGTGGGGGTGGCTGGGTGGGGCTGCATTCTGTGTATAAGATGCACCCAGGTTTTCACCCTCTTTTTGAGGGTAAAAAGATGCATCTTATACTCCGAAAAATACGGTATACCATCCCAAAAGTGCGAGAAGCAATCCCAGCATTTTAGGATTGTGCTAAGGAATTTTGGAGAGGGTCTCACACACCTACAAAGGGAGAATGTGATGAATACAGGTTGTTACACAGCATTTCAAAAGCCTGCTTTGCAAAATGTGACTTCCCGGTAGAACTTGGACTTTTTCCCAGTGTTCAGAGGACAGCTTTTTATGCAACTCAGCTGAAACAATTCCACTTGTGGGAGAAACCTGTAAGAAATCTGTTGGCCTTGATCACTTGTTTTTTGTTCTCTTGTACACCGATGCGATGTAGTTGTGAAAGTGTTGGACTAGGAGGAAAGAGATTTTAGCCCATGAAACTCCCTTGACGGATAGGAAATTATTCCTATCAAAGAGGCGATTTAGGATCTTGCTTCCTTGAAGTCACCCTTACTTCGAAAATAAAACCGAGATTCAATTCTAATTAACAAAATATTTATTTTGGTACAAAAGTAACAAAAGAATATAAACGTTATTAAGCTACATTGTCTCAGCTAAGAATTCACGTCTGCCTCGGGCGAGGCTCACAGGAGAAGAAGGAAGGAGGAGACTCCTGGAATGCACACATGCGCAGTAATACATGTCACATGTCTGCTGATTAGAAAAAAATACAGTAAACCTAGAAATATGCAGAGGTGCTCAACTGGCAATGTTCACATTGTGACATCCCTGAAGGAAGAGGATGGAGGGCTAGCCAAGCCTGAGCACCTAAATAAAATATGGAATATAAATGGAACACACAGAGTCATTCTAGGGACCACAGTGTCTTTAAATATGTTTTGGCTGCCCTTTTCTCCCCTTCCATAAGATGTTTCCAGATGAGTTGAACCTCTTTTCTTGAAATTCCTTTGGCATTTCTGCCAGGCAGGTTTTGTGAAAGAAAAGTGTCAGAAAATATACCATGGCATGACCTTTCTCTGTCTTTCAAAGCATTTAATTGTGTATTTTTCTCTCTCCCCTTTTTCTTCTCTAGGATGTGACTTTCCACAGGAAGATGGGCCAAGGAAGCAAACAATCTGCCAAAGCTCACTAGCGCCTGATGAGAAGAGCCGCTGATCCCTTGGGTTTCCTCCTCCAACATTGCTTGACAGCTGAAGGATTCAGAAGACATGAAAAGGCAGAGCTAAAATACCATGGCATGCTTTAGGAAGGAGACAGTTCCTTAATTCAAGTTTCATCTGAATTGTGGTTGGTTTGATCACATATAAGGCACTTCTTCAAAGGAAGAGGCAGTTATGCCCATGTAGTTAACTGAACAGGTTAAAATATATCCACTTGCGCAAAACACAGTACAAACACTAATACATATAACTGTCCATCCAGACATATTTGCTCAAAATGGATGATGGCCGTAGAAACCAGGGGAGCCATGGGTTTGATGACTATCGCTACCAGGATGGTGGCTACACAGGTTATGCTCCCAACGACCCAACCTATCACACTGGGGAGGAGCGGACTCAGGAAGAAGACGCTCAGAGCGATGCTACCGAAGGCCATGACGAAGACGATGAAGTCTATGAAGGAGAGTACCAGGGCATTCCTCACCCAGATGACAAGCCCAAGAAGAAGAAAGCCGGTCTGTCCAATGAGTTCAGGGATCATGATGAGCTTATATCAGAAAAGATGGAAGATGAAGAGCAGTTGGCCCACCAGTATGAGAATATCATTGTGGAATGCGGCCACGGACGATTCCAATGGATGCTTTTCATTGTGCTGGGCTTGGCCCTGATGGCGGATGGAGTGGAAGTGTTTGTGGTTGGTTTTGTCTTGCCCAGTGCCGAAAAGGATATGTGCTTATCAAGCTCCAACAAAGGAATGTTAGGTGAGTCCTACATCTCTTAAGGAACTAGGAAGGAGCCTGTATAGTTTTCCTGGTTATATATTTAAATTTAAATATATTTAAATGTCTATGGAGATTGTCCATCTTACATGGTTGTCCCAAAGATGCTTTCTCAAAAGGCAACTGGACTTTTCTTTGTTTTTTCCTTGAAGACGTTTTGCTTCTCATCCAAGAAGCTTCTTTAGTTCTGAGCTAAAGAAGAATAGAGAACTAACTAAAGAAGACTACAGAACTAAAGAAGCTTCTTGGATGAGAAGCAAAACGCCTTCAAGGAAAAACAAAGAAATTCCAGTTGTCTTTTGAAAAAGCACCTTTGGGACAATTATATGTTTAGTTTCTAATTTCATTGCCTGCTCTCATTCTTGGGTAAGACTAAATAAGCAGAAGGCTGCTAGGTGAATTGCTTCTCCATATTTCTCATTCTAGATCAACCTTACCTAAGTCTTCCCCAATCTATTGAAGAAGTGCTGAGACTGGAGAATTCTTGCTAACCACATCCGAGGGTACCAAAATAATGGGTTTTTTAATTGACAGATGGCTGGGGGTAGGATCAATACAATACATCACTTGGGTAGATGAACCAGAGAAATTAAATCTTACCAAATGGAAGCCATAGAATCCATAGACTTTCCATGTGTTGTATTATCTATAAATTATTTTACACATTTGTTTGAAAGGATTGGGCAGATTATGATTTGATTTGATTATTCTTTATTTTCTGGGTTTGCTCAATGTGGAATCATAAAACAAGCACAACATTAGCACAAACGCAGGCATGTGCAATCTCAACGAAGTTAAAACGAACTAAATTTAGCTTGTGGCATGAATTCAGCAAGTTGGCGTGACACAGACCTGGTTAAGTAGCTTGTGTGAACTTAGTCACTGTATATGTCAGGGGTTTCAGGCTGGACCACAGAACCGAACTCATTCACATGCATCCAGACATACAACCAACTTTGGGAAATATAATGCAAATTTCAAACTGCGTCAATCAGCCACCAGCAGCCACTGGATTTCATAGTGGTATCCTGAGCAATTCTGCAGTTTTGTCTATCAATTCTCATTTAGTTGGATGAAAGAGATTTTTCTTTTGAATTCTCTTAAAAAGGAGGGGGGGGCCCCGAGAATTTGGACTTAGTGATGAACTCTTTTGGATAAGTCTCTCTGCAATAATCTGTAGCTTTCCAGGAAGATCGAGTGGCTTTAATGGGAAGTCAAATTGCAAAAAAGAAAGAAAGTTGAAATGTGTGTGTGTGTGTTGTGTGTGTGTGTGTGTGTGTGTGTGTGTGTGTGTGTGTGTGAGAGAGAGAGAGAGAGAGAGAGAGAGAGGAGAGAAAACTCCACTATTGAAATTAAAAAAAAAACTTCTAAGGCAGTGATGGCGAACCTTTTTTCCCTCGGGTGCCGAAATAGTGCATGTGCGCGCTATTGCACGCGCGTGCATGCCCAGACCCATAATTCAAAGTTCCTCATTTGCCCCACCCTCCTGCACATGTGTGCGTGACCCCCCTCACTCCCCCATTTCCTGACTTCCAGTGGGCCCGGTGGGCCCATTTTTTGCCCTCCCCAGGCTCCAGAGGCTTTCTTGGAGCTTGGGGAGGGCAAAAACACTCCCCCACCATCCTGGAGGCCCTCTGGAGGCCGAAATCGCCCTCCCAGAGCCTCCGCGCGAACCAAAAATCAGCTGGCGGGCACGCACATGCGCACTGGAGCTGAGCTAGGCAGTGGAGGGTTCTCAAAATTTTTACTACCACTCTGTGGGCGTGGCTTATTTTGTGGGTGTGGCTTGATGGTCATGTGACCGGGTGGGAGTGGCTTGCCGGCCATGTGACCAGGTGGGAGTGGCTTTGCAGTCATGTGACTGGGTGGGCATGGCCAACTTGACGTCACTCACGTCAAGGGTTAGGGTTAGGGTACCTGGCCTTTCCTCGCCTCAAAGGCCTCAATGAGATACAATTTCCCTATCTATTTACTACTACTGAACATCCAAAATATACTATTTAATCCTATGTAATGTGTACATACATATTACACACAGGCACACAAAAATATACATTATCTACTATATATACTGTATGTGTATGTACACACACACACACACCCCTCTCTTCTAAAACTATACACATTCAACCTTACCTACTGCATTTGGAAAAACGCACCCAGAGTCCACTTTAACTTTTTAAAAATCAAGGAAATTTCTTTCAAAGTTTAGCTACACTTTGATTTATGAAGGATCTGGATATTTTTGTTGCATTTTCTGTACCATTTCCTGGAATTCTTTTATTTAAAAATCCAGATTTTCATCAAATGTTTATCTCTGTGGAAAACTGTAACTTATGCTACACAATGTTGATAGATTCTTGGAGAGGAGGTATCACCCTCCCATTCTCTACGGATGGTATGGATATGACAGGATTTTAGAGAACCTTCCTGCTAGCAAATGTGCTGCTTTTTGCAGTGAGAGCAGAGATCATAATGAAGTATCAGAAAACAAGTTAGTATTTCTCTGCCCTGCAGATCTCTTGTTCCGATCGATGTCCAGGAAGTATTGTTTCACTTGTATGTTGGATGGGGATCTTTGAAACCAAAGATATAGGAATAGGAATTATATGCTTCTTTTTGCAAGATGCATTATTTACAACAAAATAAAGCTATAACAATAACAAGTATGCCTCTAGAGTATTGGTTTAACAGACCCTTAGTTTAGTGACTTCAGATGCAGCAGACAAAATCTGCCTATGGAATTTATACTTCTGCATAAAAATCCCTTATACCATTGGCTAAAAATGAAAAATTAACTTAAGAAAAATCCCACTTATCATTTGAATTTAACAGACATTTTGTTTTAACAGACACGTCTTCTCCCCATTAGTCCATTAAACTGATATCTTACTACAACTTCCAGCTAGTTGTGCTCCCTAAAAGAAACAATTGCACCCCCATTGCCAGCCTTCCTTCCTTCCTTCCTCTTTTTCCTTCTTTTCCTTTCTCCCACCTTCCTTTTCTTTTCATCTCCTTCCTTCCTTCCTTCCTTCCTTCCTTCCTTCCTTCCTTCCTTCCTTCCTTCCTTCCTTCCTTTTCACACTTTATTGCATACTTTCCTACAAGTAAGACTCCATCTGATGCCTTTGCTATGCATTTTTTGACAAAGAACCAATAACAGGAACCCTTTTCTTCTACCTTGGATTTTTTAATTTCTTCACAATTGCAAGCTTTGTGATAGACAATTAGGCAACATATGCCTTGTACTGTGAAAACTACTTTGCTTCCTTGCTCCACAGTGATATTTGTCTTTGAGTTGGTGGTTTCCATCATAGCATTGGTAATTATTTTTTCTTTCTTTCTTTCTTTCTTTTTTCTTTCTGTCTGTCTGTCTTCCTTCCTACCATCTTTCTTTCTTTCTTTGTCTTTCTTTTTTTCTTTCTGTCTGTCTATCTGTCTTCCATCTTTCTTTCTTTCTTCCTTCTTCCTTCCTTCCATCTTTCTTTTTCTTTCTTCCTTCCTTCCATCTTCCTTCCTTTCATCTTCCTTCCATCTTCCTTCCTTCCTTCCTTCCTTCCATCTTCCTTCCTTCCTTCCATCTTCCTTCCTTCCTTCCTTCCTTCCTTCCTTCCTTCCTTCCTTCCTTCCTTCCTTCCTTCCTTCCTTCCTTCCTTCCATCTTCCTTCCTTCCTTCCTTCCTTCCTTCCTTCCTTCCTTCCTTCCTTCCTTCCTTCCTTCCTTCCTTCCTTCCTTCCTTTTCTCCCTGCAGTGCAAACCAATCTCTTTCTCCCTTGCCCAGCCCTCTTCCAAGACGCCAAGTGCGGGGAACCGCACCAAGCGAGGTAGGTGGGTGTGTTGCTCCCCTCCCCTCGAAGGAAGAAGGGGCCTCTGCCGCTGTCTCTCGCGGGGCTGCAGCCACCTGACTGAGTTTCTGACCGTGGCCGGCAGGGAAGGAGAGCGCGTGCTACCGCTGCTGCTTTCGCCGCTGCGATATTTCTTCGGTGTTTGCGCGCGGGAGGGCCTGCTGAGCAGAGGCACCCGGCAAGCGGGGTGAGAGGCGCGGGGATACCAGAAGTGGCGGCGTCAGCATCAGCTCCTGCCCGCCTCTTGCCTTAAGCCGCCTCTGCTCCGCGGTCCCTCCCGCGCGCAAACACCGAAGAAATATCACAGCGGCGAAAGCAGCAGCGGTAGCACGCGCTCTCCTTCCCTGCCGGCGCCGACCCAACCGAAGGAAGAAGGAGACTCTTGCGCTGTCTCTCGCGGGGCTGCAGGCCTGCAGCCACCGTCCTGACTGAGTTTCCGACTGCGGCGCCAGCAGGGAAGGAGAGCGCGTGCTACCGCTGTTGCTGCTGCTTTCGCCGCTGCGATATTTCTTTGGTGTTTGCGCGCGGGAGGGACCGCGGAGCAGAGGCACCCGGCGAGCGGGGTGAGAGGCGCGGGGATACCAGAAGTGGCGGCATCAGCGGCAGCTCCTGCCCGCCTCTTGCCTTAAGCCGCCTCTGCTCCGCGGTCCCTCCCGCGCGCAAACACCAAAGAAATATCGCAGCGGCGAAAGCAGCAGCAACAGCGGTAGCACGCGCTCTCCTTCCCTGCTGGCGCCGCCCCGACCGAAGGAAGAAGGAGACTCTTGCGCTGTCTCTCGCGGGGCTGCAGGCCTGCAGCCACCATCCTGACTGAGTTTCCGACCGTGGCGCCGGCAGGGAAGGAGAGCGCGTGCTACCGCTGTTGCTGCTGCTTTCGCCGCTGCGATATTTCTTCGGTGTTTGCGCGCGGGAGGGACCGCGGAGCAGAGGCGGCTTAAGGCAAGAGGCGGGCAGGAGCTGACGCTGACGCCGCCACTTCTGGTATCCCCGCGCCTCTCACCCCGCTCGCCGGGTGCCTCTTCTCAGCAGGCCCTCCTGCGCGCAAACACCAAAGAAATATCGCAGCGGCGAAAGCAGTAGCGGTAGCACGCGCTCTCCTTCCCTGCCGGCCGCGGTCAGAAACTCAGTCAGGTGGCTGCAGCCCCTCGAGAGACAGCGACAGAGGCTCCTTCTTCCTTCGAGGGGAGGTGCCGTTTTTGAGCTCCCCCGGCTCGGAATTTTCAGTACCCAGAACGCCAGAACTTACCAGGTGAGGCCGGGAACTGGGGGGTGGGGTCACTGGGGTGGGAGGGGCGGGCGGCAAGAAAAGCCTCCCAAGAGCAGCGGGGTACTTTGCAAGTTGCAACTTGCAAATAACATAGCCCCGGTCTCCTGGAGCCCTGGGAATGCAACGGAATGCATTCCCAGGGCTCCAGGAGGGGGCCGCGGCCGCCATCCTTGTGTCGCGGGGGGGGGGAGCGATGGTTTGCTCCTGGCTGGTCCGTTCCCCAGCCTCAAGCCCAGCACAAAGTGGCATTTCTCAGCCCTCAGCCCTCCATGCTTACCGGGAGGGGGCCGCCATTCTTGCGCCGCGCAGGGGGAGGGAGGGGGAGGAGGACGCTATCCCCAGGGCTCAAGCAAGCCCAGCACAAAGCGGCATTTCTCAGCCCTCAGCCCTCCATGCTTACCGGGAGGGGGCCGCCATTCTTGCGCCGCGCAGGGGGAGGGAGGGGGAGGAGGACGCTATCCCCAGGGCTCAAGCAAGCCCAGCACAAAGCGGCATTTCTCAGCCCTCAGCCCTCCATGCTTACCGGGAGGGGGCCGCCATTCTTGTGCCGTGCAGGGGGAGGGAGGGGGAGGAGGATGCTATCCCCAGGGCTCAAGCAAGCCCAGCACACAGCGGCACTTTACTTACATTAAAGAGCCGCGGCAGGACAGGAAGAGTAAATAAAGTAGCAGAATGCAGACACTGTAGCCAGTATCAGCAAACGGAGCCCCGGGAAGTCAAGTAACAACAAGACTCGAGGGACAGACCGCGTGGTGAGCGCGCGGTTTATATTTGGCGCTGAGAGAGAGGCGGGGCAATTATGGCCAGCAAATCAGCAATGTGCAAACAGTAAGGCCACGCATGCGCAGAAGAATTTTTTTTAAAAAAATGATTTTTTTTAAAAAAAAAGATGATGGCCACCTGGGACCTGTAACTGACGGTGACGCCATGACAGTGACGTCACCAGCCAGCTGCTACCGGTGCGATAGAGTGGACCGCACCGGTAGCAACCCACTACTGGAGCTAGGGCAACGGCTCGCGTGCCGGCAGATATGGCTCCGCGTGCCACCTGTGGCACCCGTGCCATAGGTTCGCCATCACTGTTCTAAGGCTACTCCCTTAATATTAGAAGCAGATCAGTATAGATATTCTTTCTTTACTTTTCATAATAGATGTTTTTTTTTAATTTTCCATGGCACATCCACATAATTGGAGAAGTTTATTGTCCTTGGTGTTGTGTTCCATGTGGTTAAATGTCGAACATTTTTCTATATGTGAAAATAGATTTGCTGCTGTTCTCACCCATCCATCCCTGCCCAGTAGTCGGTTTCTCTTACCTTTGCTACTGGTTTGGGAACGGGAGCGTGCGTATGTGCGGGTGCGCTTTGCGCACGTGCAACGCTTCTGCGCATGTGCAGAGTGTTTTTAATGATGTCCGGGTGGGTGGGCGGAGCCTCCCGCCACCGCCGTTACCGGTTCGCCTGATCCGGGGCGAACCGATAGCAAGCCACCACTGCCCCTGCCCCTCTGAAAGCCAACTTGGCAGGTGTGTTGAGTTCAAATGACTTCTCGTTTTCTGAAGAAAACAGTTTGCCAGATGAAACTAGGCAATAATTGCATTAGTAAAACTCTGCTGGGCCAAGCAGAAAACCATTTGACTTGGTTTTCTCCCCTCAAGTGACTCACATATAATTCTATTTCACTTGAATTGCATTAATTTTGTTCTTCAGTTTGGTTTATTTGTGCTGATAGATACTGGAAAAGCATCGTTTTCCTTTTTTTTCTTAAACGTCTTTCTGTTGTCTCGTAAATCGATATCCATGCAATACTGCAGGATCTGAAAGTGATTCAGCGTGGCGTTTGTGTCCCAGCTGGGATAATTTTTGTTCCTCTTGTCCAGATGTCTCTTTCAATTGTAAGCCAGGACTGCATAGCAGTAAGGTGGAAGAGACAACCGTCAGCAGGAGGGACTGCAGGGTATAATAATAAAAAAAAGTCAAAAATCGTGCACCCCAAGGTTGTGTTCAAAGCGCGACCCAACTGAGTAGAGCTTCAGCTGCCATCTTGACTTTTTTGCCCAGATCCTGTAGATGCCCATCAGTCAGAATTTAGGCTTTGAGACTGAAGGATGGACGAAGGAAAAAAAAATGGGAGATCCATTTTGCCAAGACATCAGAAACATTTGCTAAGAGATCGGAGAAAAATCTAGGAGTCGTTCATAGGAATGCTTGTAACAAGGGCCGTTTAAGGAAGTAACTTCAGCTAACACCTTGGGTACGATTCTTGCAGTTCCTCCAACAGTTGGAGTGAACAGTATTCAAACAAGCTCTACTTTCATTTTTAAAGGAGAATGAAGACTGGTGGCGTAATTTTTTTAAAACAGGAGAGTGAGGAATACTCACTCTCACAAGGGAAGAACATTCTTTGCTTGATAGCTGGTGATGATCTAGCACATTGATGGCGAACCTTTTTTTCCTTGGGTGCCGAAAACGCATGCTCGTGCACTGTCGCACACGTGCGAGTGCCCACACCCATAATTCAATGCCTGGGGAGGGCGAAAACGGCCTCCCCCGCCCCTCCGGAAGCCCTCTGGAGGCCGGAAATGGCCTATTCTCCATCCTGTGAGGAGCCAGCAGTCAGGATGGGTTGTCTCCGCCTACCAGCAGGTTGAGGACCGAGTCACTTTTTTTCTTAAATCCCCTGGATCCGCCCCTTTGAGGCCCAGTTATGACTCGTCCTCAGCAGAGCAGGACGTGGCGAAAACAGCTCATCCCAACTGCTGGTTCCAACGATCACAGACAACTAAGAAGATCAGGTTGTACTGGATTTTACTTATCATCAAAGTAATTGGATCTAAATTTCTGAAGTAGTGGTGAGCGAGGGGCAGGTGGCAAGCTCGCTGTGGCTTTTAGCCTAGGCTGCCATGTGGGGAATTTGGACCTCAAATCCAACCCCCCCTGACCCCCCCCATTCCCTCGGCGGGATCGATCGCTCCGCAGCTGCAACCAGGTTTCAAGCCATTTGGGCTCGCTCCGGCTCTGGTTGCATAGGGCTTAACCCGTGGCCGCCCCCTCGCTCAAGCCTCAACTAGGAGCGATTTGTCTGCAGTTCATCGGAGCGCAGCTCTTTCTGTCCGGGAACGCGCGGCGGCAATTTAAACGAGACCGACACGCTGGGAAGCCGATTGCCGGAGCCTCGCTCGCGGTCGGCTTCCACTTTTGATTTTGGCGCCAATTTCGACCTCCGACGATCGGCAGATCTACCGGGGCCTCTCTAGGCTTCCCTCTCTACTTCTTGGCCGCGTGGGGAAATCGAAAGCGAAAGACGCCACAAGGGCTCTGTTCTCCATAGCCGGCTGCCTGCGCTTAGCACCAGCTCCGTTCCAGCGGCTTTTATAGCGGCTATTAACATTCCCTGGGGGCCTCTCTCTCTGAATCTTCCCGGGACGAAGGCAGGAGTACCCAAGGGATCTTGGCTACAAAGAAAGAGGGGGGGGGGAGAGGCAGCCCTGCAACCGGGCAGGAAACTTCATTCCCAGGGTCTTTTCTCAAGATTCCAATGGCAAAAGGGATGCCCCCAGCCCCCTCTAAACCTGGGGGGAAGAGGAAGCACAAAACTAACCGGCCAAACGACGATGAGGCTGCAGCCTCTTCTTCTCAGTCTGGCAAGACTACATCTACAAGGGCAGAACAGCGCAGGGACCGGGTCCTGCAGAAGATTCATAGCAGGGCAGCTAATGAAGGTGTTCCCCGCCTCCGGCCCTGAACAGATCCTGGGCCTAGACACCACAGTTCCCCAGATCTCCACCAATCTCTGGGGTCCAGGGGGTTTGGGTGTGGCATCCCCCAGCTCTCAGCCGGCCTTAGCCCAAGAGACCACTCAGAGCGTCCAACCTTCTCTGCCTCCTGGTCAGGAAGGGGTCTTGCCCCCCCCACCTCCACCAGGGGTCCAGGGGATCGAGCCTTCCCTTCCTCCAGCTCAAAGCCTGCCGGCTCTCCCTTTTGACCCTACTATAATTCAGCAATGGATTGCCTCAGCAGTCCAGACCAGTATTACTGCTAACCTCCAAAACCTGGCAGCTTCTCTGCCTCAATTAGGCTCTGGCACTTCCTCACCTCAACTGGATCCTCAACCAGGAACCAGCGCTGATTTCCTGGCAGCGGATCAGTTATCCAACATCTCTGAGGATGAGAACCTTGATGACTTTACGGTGGCCCAGATGGACACCATGGGTGATCTATCAGAGGATGAAGTAGCAGGCCCCTCTCAACCACCATCGGCGGCTCTCTTCCCGCCGGGTCTGTACAAGTCTCTGTTAAGCAAGGCTAGGGCGGCTGCCGGCCTAGCGGCCCCGGCCGCTCCTGCGCCATCGCTAACTACCCCATTGGGGCCTATCTTCTCTTCGGTTACTCCGGAACCGGATTCTGTGCCAGCACCTTCCCTATTCATAGATACAGTAAGAAACCAGTGGGCTGCTCCGGCTACTGGATCTAATCCTACCTCTCTGGAACGTCAGTTTTTCAACGTAGCCGCTGAACTGGGGGACATTCTTGAGGTTCCCGCTGTGGATCCCCCTGTCTTGGCGCTTCACGCCCAAACCACACTTCCCAGTGAATCGGAAGAGAACCTCAAGCCTGAAGATCGGAAAGTGGAACAGGCTCTGGTGCGCGCTCACCAGGCGGCAGCCTGGGCCATCAAGGCAGCGTCCACTTCCTCTTTCTTCGCCAGGGTGGCTCTCCTTTGGGTGAAACAGTTGCAAGACCTTATTCCTGAATCCAATATAAGGGCACATCAAGACCTTAGCAAAGTCTTCGCTACCTGCCAGTTTCTTGCAGACTCCACGCTGTATACATCCAAATTCACGTCAAAGGCGATGGCTTCCACCCTCGTGGCCAGACGCATGCTTTGGTTAAAACAGTGGCCAGTAGAGACTCGCCACAAGTGGCGCCTGGCGTCCAAGCCTCTTAAAGGCAAACAGCTCTTCGGGGATTCCCTGGATCCCTTTCTCGTTGAATCTAAGGACAATCTAAGGATTCTTCCGTCGCTCTCTCGCAGAGGCCTTCCTCGACAGACCCCCTACTTCCGGCGGCCCTTTCGCCACACTGACCAGGGATCCAACTTTCCCCGGTCCCCAGGTCAGTACTCGGGTAGGTCCCGTTTCCGTCAGGACAGGGCCGGGAGGGGAAGGCAATTCAAGAAGAACTTCCGTGGCGGAGCCGGAGGGCGTCCCGCCAAGAGAGGGAAATAGTAGTTTTTCCCCCATGACCGCTCCCATTGGGGGGCGGCTGAAATATTTTGCTGATTGTTGGGATTCAACAACTGAGGATGCGTGGGTCCTCAACACGATTCGACACGGTCTATCTTTGGAATTTCTCTCCCTTTCCCCTGGAGCCTTCATTCGGTGTCCCACGGCCAGGAACCCCGCTAAACGGGCTCTCATGGCTGAGGCGGTCCAACACCTGCTAGATATTAGGGCTATTCAGCAAGTGCCCCCTGACGAACACTTTCAGGGATTCTATTCCATCCTCTTTGTGGTTCCCAAGGCATCGGGGGGCTGGAGGGCGATTTTGGACCTCATACGGCTAAACCGTCACATAGTCTACAAAAAATTCCGGATGCATAGGGCCCTTCCCTTTGGTCTCTCCTCTGCTCCCAGAGTTTTCACGAAGGTCCTCTCCGTCTTGGCGGGCCACCTCCGGGCCCTCCCTATTAGAGTCCAATGTTATTTGGATGACATTTTAGTGCATGCTTCCTCTGAAGCGGTGGCACGACAGCATCTTCACACCGTCACACAGGTTCTATCTGCCCATGGGTTTTCCATCAACCTCGCTAAAAGTCAGCTGTCCCCATCAACGTCCATCCTCCATTTGGGCTCTATTATTGATTCCTCACAGGGTAGGGTGTTCTTATCACCGGAGCGACAGGTTAGTCTTCAGGTTCTTTCCTCTCAGGTCCAAAGAGCGGGGTCTTCCCCCCTTCTTACCTTATCCTCTCTTCTAGGCAAAATGGTATCTTGCATCTCCATTGTCCCCTGGGCTAGGTTGCATGCCCGGGAATTGCAGTGGTTTCTTCTTCCCTTTCAGAAGGCGCACCTCGGATCCTCTCTTCGCAAGGTCTGTATTCCTCCTCCGGTTCGTCGCTCCCTCACCTGGTGGCGTTCTCCCGCCCTCGCAAGGGGTACCCTGTTCTTTCCTCAAGTCCAAATCACAGTCACGACAGATGCAAGTCTGTCAGGATGGGGCGCCCATTGCGAGGGCGCCACAGCTCAAGGTCTGTGGTCAGAAGCGCAAGCCAGGTGCTCCATCAACTGGCTCGAGCTGCACGCCGCCTTCCTCGCATTGAAGCATTTCCATCCAGCTAGCAGGGTCTCATGTGCTCCTGCTAACGGACAACGTCACCACCAAGGCGCATGTCAACCGCCAGGGGGGCACCCGGTCCCGGACCCTGATGGACGAGGCGAGGAAGGTAGGTCTTTGGGCGGAACGGCACCTCTCTTCCTTGACAGCGGAACACATCTCGGGGGTAGCCAATGTCCAAGCGGACTGGCTGAGCCGGTCAACGGTGGACCAAGCCGAGTGGCGCCTGGATCCGTCAGTATTCCAGTCCATCGTGAACAGGTTCGGCAGACCACTAGTGGATCTCTTCGCGACACCAGAGAATTCCCAATTACACCGCTTCTTCTCCAGATATCAAACGCGGGGATCGGAAGGGACCAATGCCCTCCTCTGTCGCTGGCCCGAGGGGCTCCTCTACGCATTTCCTCCTCTCCCCATCCTACCGTTGGTCCTCAGGAAACTGATGCAGGAGGAGGCGGAGATAATTTTAATTGCTCCGTTCTGGCCGCGGCAACCGTGGTTTGCCGACCTCGTAGCCCTCTCGGTGAGAGCCCACTGGACCTTGCCCCCCCTCCCGAACCTTCTCAGTCAAGGACCCATCTTCCATCCGGACCCCAGGTGGTGCCAACTGACCGCCTGGCGCTTGAGCGGAGCGGCCTGAGGCGGCAATCCTACGATCCAGATGTCATCTTTTACATCCAGGCATCTCGCCGCCCATCTACTAACCGTATTTATTCAGCGACCTGGCAAGCCTTCTGCTCTTGGTGTGCATCTCAGAATCTCTCCCCCGTCGACGTGCCCCTTCCAATGGTCCTACGCTTCCTTAAACAGGGCTTGGATAAGGGCCTTTCCCCTAACACACTACGCCGTCAGCTCGCGGCCTTGTCCTCAGTCTTGTCGTGTGGTCACTGGGACTCCCTGTCCCACATCCCGACCGTTCGACGATTCTTGAAGGGGGTCACTAACTGTCATCCTCCCGCGATCCACCGGTACCCATCATGGGATCTTCCGCGGGTCCTCCAATCTTTGACGGGGGCTCCATACGAACCGTTACGAGAAGCTTCTCTCCGACAGCTATCCCTCAAGGTCGCGTTCCTCCTCGCCATCACATCGGCTCGCAGGATTTCTGAGCTCGCAGCTCTTTCTGTCCGGGATGACCTCTGCATATTCCATTCTGACAGAGTCGTCCTCCGTTTGGATCCTACCTTCCTTCCGAAGGTCAACTCCCCCTTTCACCGTGCACAGGAACTTATTCTACCATCTTTCTGCCCTGCACCGTCCCACCCTTCCGAGCGGGTTTTGCACACTTTGGACATCCGCCGGGCCCTGCGCATCTACATCAGGCGCACACGCCCATTCCGCCAGACGGAAGCACTGCTCGTTATGTTCTTGCCCCAATCAATGGGCCTCAAGGCTTCGTCAGCGACGATCGGGCGCTGGATCAGAGGGGCAATTGCTAAGGCCTACGACATGGCCGCACTCCAGCGACCCGCCGGCATCACAGCGCATTCCACGAGAAGTGCAGCGACTTCGGCTGCCTGGGCAACTCAATGCCCATTGGAGGACTTATGCAGGGCGGCAACCTGGGCGTCACCCACTCCATTCATACGACACTACAGGATTGACAAATACGCATCAGCGGATGCGGCCTTTGGGCGCCGGGTGCTGCAAAGAGTTCTCATCAACAACGTTCAACCTTCCTGTTCCTCCCATGGGTAATACTTCTTTGGTATGTCCCATCCTGACTGCTGGCTCCTCACAGGATGGAGAATGAGCGTTGACTTACCTGATACGCTCTTTCTCATCAGGAGGAGCCAGCAGTCAGCTCCCTCCCTGTAAATTGGCACGTTGTTAAAGTTGCTTCACTACGGAGAGGTCTCGGTTTCGACCAGGGAGGACGTTGGTTCCGCAACGTCAGTTTCTTCCAGTTTCTCCAGTTTCTTCTTGCACCGTTTCTACAAAAAAAAAAAATGATAATATCATCAGACAATTGCGGGAATCACCTTGGCCTTACCTTGACTCCAGCACTTCTCGAACCAGTCTACAACCAGTTGGGATGAGGCATCCATCGGATCTGCAATTTCGCCACTTCGAGTCTTCCCTTCGGATTCGTCATAACTGGGCCTCAAAGGGGCGGATCCAGGGGATTTAAGAAAAAAAGTGACTCGGTCCTCAACCTGCTGGTAGGCGGAGACAACCCATCCTGACTGCTGGCTCCTCCTGATGAGAAAGAGCGTATCAGGTAAGTCAACGCTCATTTCCCGACTTCCGGTGGGCCCAGTAAGCTTCCCTGGAACCTGGGGAAGGCAAAAATGCCCTCTCCCGCCCCCCAGAGGCCCCCCGGAAGCCAAAAACGCCCTCCCAGAGCCTCCACATCAGCCGAAAATCAGCTGGCCGGCGTGCACATGCGCGTTGGAGCTAAGCTAGGGCAACGGCTCGCGTGCCGGCAGATATGGCTCCGCGTGCCACCTGTGGCACGCGTGCCACAGGTTCGCCATCACGGATCTAGCATTTGTGAGACCCCGCTCTCCTGCCCCTTGAAATGCCTAGGATCATTATTAGACCATTGCCATCAGCAAAGTGCAGGCTGAGTGTTTCATATTTTACCTATGGCAGAAATGTAAAGAAACGGGTTGCAAGGAAATTGTAGGCAGCTATCTTACCATTGGCCTGTTGATGTCATCTTTAGCCCGTGACCTGAGTATCAAGATACAGGTTCAGGTGCTTTATACATTTTCCTGCCTTGAGTTCTCCTTTTACAGGTATTCCTAAAGAAATTTAAGACAGCTTCCTTTATTAAAGTTTGTGGTGCAATATTTCTAGATTATGCACCAAAGACAAATTCCTTGTGTGTCCCATCACACTTGGCCAATAAAGAATTCTATTCTATTCTATTCTATTCTATTCTATTCTATTCTATTCTATTCTATTCTATTCTATTCTATTCTATTCTATTCTATATAGAAACCAATCATTAGACTGTTAGACCAGACCTGGGCATTTTAGGGCCTTCAAGCCAAATCCAGCCTTTTGGCTGTTCCTGTCCAGCCCTCATGAGCTCAACTGGAAATCAAATATCAATAAGTGTACACCATACACACAATACAACTGTATTGTTTTTATTTTGAAGGCAACTGCTATTTATTTATTTTTCCGTTTACGTATATGCCTGCCTGTGCACCTTCACAACTTGGTTGGTGTGGCCCTCTGCAACAGTCCCAGTTTCTCATGTGCCCCCTGGGGAAAATCAATTGCCCACCCCTTTGCTAGACTCACATTACTGAATTATGAAACGTCAGCCAGGAAAGACATTGGAGCAAAGAATTCAGCATTCCCATGGCCCAATCCTTGGACCCGTGTGTGTGTGTCTGGAACCCAACTGGATCCAGAACAGGCATGGGTTTCACTTACCTTCGCTACCTGTTCGGAACTATGAATGCACATGTGTGCGCTTCACACACCTGTGGCGCTTCACACATGTGCGGCGCTTCTGCGCATGCACAGATCGTATGTGATGACATCCTGGCAGGTGGGCGGAGCCTCCCGCCACCAGCGCTACCGGTTCACCCAAACCGGGGCGAACCGGTAGCAACAGTGGTGGGATTCAATTTTTTTTTACTACCGGTTCTGCGGGCGTGGCTTGGTGGGCATGGCATGGCTTGGTGGGCGTGGCAGGGGAAGGTTACTGCAAAATCCCCATTTCCTCCCAAACGGCTGGGACTCGGGAGGCATGGAATAGATGGTGGCGGGACCAGTCAGAGGTGGTATTTACCGGTTCTCCAAACTACTCAAAATTTCCACTACCGGTTCTCCAAACTACTCAAAATTTCCACTACCGGTTCTCCAGGACTGGTCAGAACCTGCTGAATCCCACCTCTGGGTAGCAACCCACCACTGATCCAGAGACCTGGATTTCATTTCAGGAGCATTAATATTTTTTTAGGATAGGGGCTGTCCCTTTATGTCCCATAACTGGGACATAATATATTTGGCAAGAGTTCAGAATGGTTGAGGGAGCCCCACGTCCCTTGTTATGCTAATCAAGCATGTTTGCAGAAAGCAATAGAATGAGGATGCATCCTTATTAAAAGTGGAGTGGAAAAGTTGGATCACAGGCATTTACTGTATATATGTGCCGGGTGAAGGAGGAGAATGGCCTCCGCTTTTAAGAAGCTTTGGAGAACAGCTGGCGTGAAGGATTTTCTCTGCAGAAAAGGCTGTTTATCCCCCCTCCTTCCCTTTTTAATCTGTCAGCGAATGCTCGAGTCAAAGCAGGGCATCATGCTTTCCTGATAGCATGAATCATTCCCGTTTGTGACCTGGGGACTGTATTGATCTTACAAGAGTATTTTACCTAACCTGATGCATTGATCTACATGGACCATGCTGGCTGCAAATGATGAGACATGTGTTTTTTCATTCTCTTCTCTGTAACAAACCTTTCCTCTTGTCTGTAATAATTACTAGAACTAGTCATTATTAAATAAATTATTAAATAATAAATCTGATAGGACTTCTATAATTGGAGTGGTGCAGTGGCCTAGAGGTGGAGCTCTCGCCTCACAATCAGGAGGCTGTGAGTTCCATCCTAGGTAGAGGCAGATATTTCTCTCTCTGGGCACAATGAGAATATATCTGCTGAATGTAACTCCGCATTGGTGACAGAAAAGGCATCCGGCCAGTAAATGCTCAGCTCCATTCAGTTGCCCGGACTCCACCCCGCAAGGGATTATGGGGTCGTTAAAAGAAGATGTTGATGATGTGTGCATGTGTTTATACTGTATGTGTTTGTGTGTTATGCACATGCTTAATAGGGAAAAGAAAGAAAAAAGAAAGAAAAGAAAAAAAAAGAAAAGGCGTTTCCTCCGAAACAAAACAAAACTAAGCTAAAGAAGGAATAATGAATACACATGAAAGGGAATCACAGCTGGCTTGCAGCCTTGAAGCCAATGCATCTAAATGTTGTGTTGTTCACTACAAAGGCTTTGCTTTTGTCCTGATTAGGAGAAATAACTGTGTTTATGGACTCCTCCAATGGCTGATTACCATAGATAGAAAGCTTCCGCAGCTACTGCTGCTGTTAATGCCGCAGGGCCTTTTAATGTCACAAGGGCCTTTGGTCTACCATGAGAGGAAATGAATCAACTCCCCACTTTCCTTTGGTAAAATAAGGGAGTCAGCAATGAATTGTGACTTTCTAGGAGCTTGTTTAGCAAACTGGAGGTCTTGCAATGAGCCAGGCGCCTCATTGTGGTGGCAGTTTATTTGTTCTGCTTTGGGGATGTTTCATTGGAACATTGGTTGCATCGGTACATTTTGTCTTGGCCAACTTGTGAATATTTTGCTTCCTATGAGAACTGAGATTAGAGCCAGAGAAAGGACTACAGTATATTATTCCGTCCTGTTCCCAGCTGGTCACTTATATTTGCACCTGCCTGTAGAGATAATCTTCCTTCCTTCCTTCCTTCCTTCCTTCCTTCCTTCCTTCCTTCCTTCCTTCCTTCCTTCCTCCCTCCCTCCCTCCCTCCCTCCCTCCCTCCCTCCCTCCCTCCTTTCCTTATGCCTAATCCTTCCTTTCTTATATCTAATCTTTCCTTCCTTCCTTCCTCCCTCCCTCCTTCCCTCCCTCCTTTCCTTATGCCTAATCCTTCCTTTCTTATATATAATCTTTCCTTCCTTCCTTCCTTCCTTCCTTCCTTCCTTCCTTCCTTCCTTCCTTCCTTCCTTCCTTCCTTCCTTCCTTCCTTCCTTCCTCCCTCCCTCCCTCCCTCCCTCATTCCTTCCTCCTTCTCTCCCTCCCTCCCTCTTAGCTTCTCCCTTTCTTCCACAGCATCTCTCAATGTCCTCCTTTCCTTCCTTCCTATTACAGCAGAGGGTAGCATCTAGTTGACTCTGGCTGATTCTCCTCCCCATGCTAAGCAGGGATCACCAGGACATCATAACCTCCAGGCTAGACAAGGAAATTTTGTGTGTGTGTGTGGGGGGGGGGGGGTTTCCCAAGAAATGGCAATTGACATTTTCTGCCTTGATGAATGAAGACTTTTGATGCCTTTTGCATGAGCTACTTGGTGGCCATATATTCATACCTCTTATACTCTTATTCATGCTTGCACTATTATATATAGTGAAGAATATGGTGAAGAGCTGATTGGGAATAGAACCCTGTGGCCTAGAGGTTAATCTTCTAACTTTCAAGCAGACTGCCCAGGTTCAATTCCCACTACGGGTATGGCTATCTGACGAGAGCAAAATAGCTCGAAATAGATCTATAATAGTCTCCCTTTATTTTCATTTATCAGCAAAAAAATGTTACACATATAGACAATATAGCTTGTCGACTATAGAAAACTGCCTGGATGGTCCCAGGAGGGGCTGAAAGGCAAAAGGAAGCTGTGATGTTTCCTTCCATACACCAGGATGACTCGACAGAATAAACATATATAACCCTTTCCTGGTGAAGAGCTGATTGGGAATAGAACCTTGTGGCCTAGAGGTTAAAACTGCTGCCTTACAATATGTATGTATATATATATTGTATGTATGTATATATAATAATATAATATAATATAATATAATATAATATAATATAATATAATATAATATAATATAATATAATATAATATAATATAATATAATATAATATAATATAATAATATAATATAATATAATATAATATAATATAATATAATATAATATAATATATTATAATATAATATAATATAATATAATATAATATAATATAATATAATATACATATATGTATGTATGTGTGTGTGTGTGTGTGTGTGTGTGTGTGTGTGTGTGTGTGTGTGTGTGTGTTCTTTCCTGATGAAGAACTGATAGGGAATAGAACCTTGTGGCCTAGAGGTTAAAACTGCTGCCTTACAAGCAGACTGCCCAGGTTCAATTCCCACTAAGGGTATGGCTATCTGACGAGAGCAAAATAGCTCGAAATAGATCTATAATAGTCTCCCTTTATTTTCATTTATCAGCAAAAAATGTTACACACACACACACACACACACACACACACACACACACATATATACATACATACATACATACAATCATAATTTTACTGTTTATACTTTGCTTTAATCATATATGCTTGACAAAAATAAAACGAACAAGCAAACAAACAAAGGCAGTACCTGGATCATCATTTCTGCAGGGTTGGCAAGTGGGCGTTTTGGGAAACCTGGAGAGATGCCACTGCTAACGAGAATAAGTCCAGGGACTAATACGTCTTGTGTCCTTCTGTTGTACAGGACTAATTGTTTATTTTGGAATGATGGTGGGGGCCCTTTTCTGGAGTGGCCTGGCAGACAAGCTGGGCCGGAAGCAGTGCCTGATCATATCCCTCTCCATCAATGCCAGCTTTGCGTTCCTCTCTTCCTTTGTTCAGCAATACGGCTTCTTCCTCTTCTGCCGCCTGATCTCCGGTTTTGGGTACGTACTGACCGCTCTGTGGAAGGGCAAGCTTATTCCAGGCCAAGGGAGACCCCTGATATTTGATAGTGATGCTTAGCTGATTGGCTTCCTACACTTCTCATTCCCAAGCAAGCTCCTTGGAACAGCAATTAAACATGTTGCAGTTTTACAAGGCAGTGTAAAATTTTGCAATGTTACGATGGCAGCAACCAAGAAAGCCAATGCAATCCTGGGTTGCATTAACTGAGGGATAGAATCAAGATCGTGGGAAGTACTGGTGCTGTTATATAAAGCCTTCATAAGACCACACTTAGAATACTGCCATCCAGTGTTGGTCATCATATTATAAAAAAAGATGTTGAGCCCCTGGAAAGAGGGCAGAGAAGAGCAGCAAAGATGATCAGGGGACTGGAGGCTAAAACATCTGAAGAACGGTTGCAGGAACTGGGTATGTCTAGTTTAATGAAAAGAAGGACTAGGAGAGACATGATAGCAGTGCTCCAATATCTCAGGGGTTGCCACAAAGAAGAGGGAATCAAACTATTCTCCAAAGCACCTGAGGGCAGGACAAGAAGCAATGGGTGGAAACTAAACAAGGAAGAAACAACCTAAAACTAAGGAGAAATTTCCTAACAGTGAGAACAATTAACCAGTGGAACAGCTTGCCTTTAGAAGTTGTGGGTGCTTCATCACTGGAGGCTTTTAAGAAGAGATTGGACAACCATTTTCTTGCCTGAGCAGGGGATTGGATTAGAAGACCTTCAAGGTCCCTTCCAACTCATTCTGTCATTCTGTTAAGTCCAACATAGATTTACAAAAAGAAAAAAAAAACAAAGAACACAGAGACAACATAGTTGATATTACTAGGTTAACTATGAAACCCTTTCTGTGGTTTCTAAGTTGTTTTATCCTTCCAGTTTCCTCCTTTTCTTTCTTCAGCATCGGAGGTTCCCTGCCCATCGTCTTTGCCTATTTCTCTGAATTCTTAGCCCGTGAGAAGCGAGGAGAACACCTGAGCTGGCTCTACATGTTCTGGATGATTGGTGGTTTGTATGCCTCGGTCATGGCCTGGAGCATCATCCCACATTACGGTAACTGCTTCCAGACCTAGAGGGAATTTTCCTGCTTCTGTGTCTTGTCTCCAGGCTGTTGTTGGCTAGCTTTTATTTCATTGAAATTATGTGCTTCCAATCACCTAGTAAGGACACCAATTTATTTTTTATTTTTTTATTTTTTTATTTTTTTATTTTTTTATTTTTTTATTTTTTATTATTTATTTATTTATTTATTTATTTATTTATTTATTTATTTATTTATTTATTTATTTATTTATTTATTTATTTATTTATTATTTATATACCGCCTCACAGTGCAAGCACTCTCTAAGCGGTTTACACCAGTAAGCAATGTATATTTTATATTGCCCCCCAACAATCTGGGTCCTCATTTTACCCACCTCGGAAGGATGGAAGGCTGAGTCAACCTTGAGCCGGTGAGATTTGAACCGCTGACCTGCGGATCACAGTCAGCTAAAGTGGCCTGCATACCCCACTCTAACCGCTGCGCCACCTCGGCTCTTAGGTTAAACAGGCTTGGTGGCCTCCATGTTTTGGCCAATACCTTCTGTGTAACAGAATTTGGAAGAAACTAGGTGACCATTTCCAGACAGTAGCTACCACAAAATCTTCATGGACATGTCCATCAAATCATCAAGAGTCATGCTTGACTCAAAGGATGATGATGATGATGATGATGATGATGATGATGATGATGATGATGATGATGATGAGGCTTCCCACCTTCTTTAGCCAGGCATCATAGTCCAACTGTTTGTGGAAGGAATCTAGTTGAGGAAGGCCAATCCAGTAGATCGGTCTGGCGGAATGCTACAGGTTTAATCCCAAATTAAATCTGCCAATTGTGGGATGTTTCTGGGGTTCTGGATGGATTCTAGAGTAATCTGGAATGTAATTGGTGCATTTTATTGCATATACATGTACCTAGCATCCACACAGGTCATCTTATCTCTAGACCATCCAAACCTGCTTTGCTTCACAAAGGGGGATGTAATAGATCTCTTGGACTATGCTGTGTGCTGCAATGCTGAATAATGATAGCCCGTGGCTTTCTTGATTAGCCCAGCAAAATAATGAGCTGGATCAGCAGCTCCTAAATTTAAGGCTCTTGACATTGCATGTACAGTAGTGTGAATAAACCTGAAGGGAAAAAAATCTGATGCTTATTGGACATCTTTCCGGTTAATTCACATATCTTATAGCTAGAGGTTTGTTAGATTCTTTTTCTTTGCTTTATTTAATTTATATATGTTCTGTTTTATCTAGTCACTGACCACAATAAGTATCACCCACCCACCCATCCAGCCAGCTGGCTATCCCCCCACCCATCTTCTCTCTGTCTGTCTGTCTGTCTGTCTGTCTGTCTGTCTGTCTGTCTGTCTGTCTGTCTGTCTGTCTGTCTGTCTGTCTGTCTCTCTCTCTCTCTCTCTCTCTCTCACACACACACACACACACTCTATCTATCTATCTATCTATCTATCTATCTATCTATCTATCTATCTATCTATCTATCTATCTATCTATCTATCATTATCTATCTATCTATCTATCTATCTATCTATCTATCTATCTATCTATCTATCTATCTATCTATCTATCTATCTATCTATCTATTTATCTATCATTCATCTATCTATCATCTATCTATGTATCTATGTATCTATCTATCTATCTATCTATCTATCTATCTATCTATCTATCTATCTATCTATCTATCATCTATCTATCTGTCTGTCTGTCTGTCTGTCTATCTATCTATCTATTTATCTATCTATCCAGCCAGTCCTCTATCTTCCCAGGAATTTAGTTTTGTGTTTCTGCCTTTCAATGGAGCAAGGAAGAACTTAGTTTATGTCTGTCTGTCTAGCTATATTTCTATGTATCATCTATCTATCCATCATCTATCTATCTACAGTCTCTCTCTCTCTCTCTCTCCCTCCCTCCCTCCCTCCCTCCCTCCCTCCCTCCCTCCCTCCCTCTCTCTCTCTCTCTCTCTCTCCCCTATCTCCTATCTCTATCATCTGTCTATCATCAATCATCTCCCTGAACCTTCAACCTGGAATGCCTGACATCTGTACCGGCACTGAACTATTGCATTCTATTTTTCCTGTCCTCTTTCTCTCTTACAGGTTGGGGGTTCAGTATGGGGAGCCACTACCACTTCCACAGCTGGAGGGTTTTTGTGGTGGTCTGTTCCCTCCCTTGCATAGCATCCCTTGTGGCTCTGAAATTCATGCCAGAAAGCCCACGTTTTCTGTTAGAGGTAAGCCATCTGATCTGGGAAAGGAGACAGTTGCACGGAGTGGGCAACCCCAGGATCACTCGGAATCCTCTCCCCTTTTTTGGGTGCAGATTTTAAAAAGGGAGCTACAAAGCAGCAGCATGCTTTCTCGCTATTTTGAGGCTGAAAGGACTACACAATTAGACAGAAGCCCAGAAAAAGGCTTAACGTAGACTAAAAATAACCAGACTATAAACTCTACTCCAACTATGAAACTATGAAAAGTTCTGTACACAAACCCCTCCTTTTCTCCATGTCAGAAAGAGAGATTTAGTGGTGGGTTTCACTTACTTTTGCTACCGGTTCGGGAACGGGAGCGTGTGGGCGCACAATGCTTCTGCGCATGCGCAGAGCGTTTTTGATGACGTCTGGGCGGGTGGGCATAGCCTCCCGCCGCCACCGCTACTGGTTCACCCGATCCGGGGCGAACTGGTAGCAACCCACCACTGGAGAGATTGTTATGCAGGATTTGCTCTTGCTGTTAAAGATACAGATACATGGCAGGATGAAAAGGTGGTAACTCTGTGCTAAGGCTTATAAAGGGTGGTGAGTCAACAGCATTCTTGTTACATACCATATTTTTCGGAGTATAAGATGCACCTTTTTCCCCCCTAAAAGAGGCTGAAAATTTGGGTGCGCCTTATACTCCAAATGTAGCTTTTTTGAAGCTTTTTTCCCCCAGTTTTCATTGCCACTCCCTCTGGAAAAGGTTTTTTCAGCCCTAACAAGATGCTAATGATCTTCCCAACTTGCAGGATTTTTTCATTGGTACTCTGAACAAGTTTTTTTTCCAGCCCTAAGTCTTTGCAGGCTTGTTTTCATTGCTATTCCCTCCGAAAAAAGTTTTTTTTCAGCCCTAACCAGGGGATAAAATAATGTGCTGAAGCTGACCAGACTAAGGACGCTAGCCAGATAAATACCTGGTAGGTAGATTTTCCCCCCTATTTTCCTCCCCAAAAACTAAGGTGCGTCTTATACTCCAAAAAATACGGTACTTTGTTTCAATGACCCACAATTTGCGTTAGAGCCCTAAGAGATTGTCCACGATAAATACTACCCCTCAAAACCTGTCTTATAGGAGTTGGTTCCTAGATGATAAAGATTCAGGAGACCATGATTAAACGACCAGCTTCAAGCTTCCCTTGTTATCTGTGAAGCGATCTATCTCCTTTCATTCTAGCAGAAGACTGTTAGAAGGAGAAATGGGAAGTCTCCTTCCAAATCCCACAAGGACATGTTGGCTCTAAATGAGAAATAGTTCAGTTGGTGGAATTTCTGTAACCCCATCCATCCATGGCAGTAAGTCTTACTTAAGAGAATTTCTTAGATGATCATGCTTGGAAAGCGATCGCTTTTGATTTCAGGCAGCTACCACAAATCCAGATGTGAGCTATAATAATAATAATAATAATAATAATAATAATAATAATAATAATAATAATAATAATAATAATAATAATAATAATAATAATAATAATAATAATAATAATAATAATAATAATAATAATAATATCAGAGTTGGAAGGGACCTTGGAGGTCTTCTAGTCCAACCCCCTGCTTAGGCAGGAAACCCTACCACCACTTCAGACAAATGGTTATCCAACATCTTCTTAAAAACTTCCAGTGTTGGAGCATTCACAACTTCTGGAGGCAAGTTGTTCCACGGATTAATTGTTCTAACTGTCAGGAAATTTCTCCTTAGTTCTAAGTTGCTTCTCTCCTTGATTAGTTTCCACCCATTGCTTCTTGTTCTGCCCTCAGGTACTCTGGAGAATAGGTTGACTCCTTCTTTGTGGTAACCCCTCAAATACTGGAGCACTGCTATCATGTCACCCCTGATCCTTCTTTTCATTAAACTAGACATACCCAATGTATTGGATTTCAGCTCCCAATTATCTTCATCCACCATGACCAAGGTCTGGGGGTATTAGGAATTGGGGGCAATTTATTTGGAGGGCAGCAGATGAGTAGAATTTACACCAAAGCCATATGCACAATTACTTCCTGGTGAGGTTCCAACTTGTCCTTTGACTGTCACTCTTCAACAAATCTGGAGAAACCGGATTAAATTTGATTTAATTTAAAATACAATTGATAGAATTAACATGAAAGCAAATTAAGTAGGATTAACATGGTTACTTCTTATGGCTCTGCAATGTTCATTTCTTCTTTCTCTCTCCCATTAAAATAGTGTTGGAGTTACTAACATTTCTTGGAAATGCAAACAGTCCTACATTTCATGTTATACTCACAGAAAAAAGGGAGACATGATAACCCTAGAGAACCACAATTCTTCAAGCATTCTTCTACCTTCGTTGTTCTCTGGAAGTAGAGGCTTCCCATAAAGCTTGGAGGAGAGAATGCTGATTAAGTACAAGTTGTTTAGTCACTAGGACCAGAAGTTTATTCTTCCAAGCTTTCAGATTCCTGGGTGGGGCCCATCCTCAGGGAACTTCTCACCTCCAGGTCCCGTCAGCCAAGCAATGCCGGTTGGCGGGTCCTCGGGGGAGAGCCTTCTCTGTGGCGGCTCCATCTCTGTGGAACCAACTACCGCCAGAGATCCGAACTATCCCCACCTTGCTGGCCTTCCCTAAAGCCGTTAAAACCTGGCTCTTCCAACAGGCGTGGGGATAGAGCCCAATGAGAATATATGTGGTCACCCCTGTGTATGAATGATGGTAAATGTTTTTTTAACTTTTATATGTATTTTTAACCTTTTCTATTACTGTTTTTAATTGATTGTTCATTTTTTATGTTGTACGCCGCCCAGAGTCCCTTTGGGAGTTGGGCGGTGTCACGATGTGAATTATTGCCAGTTGTGCACCTCTACTGTTTCCTAAGGTTATTGTATTTATAATCAAGCAGACATGTGATATGTTTTACTACACATGCGTGCATTCCAGGAGTTTGTCAACTCCCACTTTCTTTCTTTCCTTTTCTTCTCCATGCCTGCCGAAGGCAGTTGTGAATTCATTAGCTGAGAAAAATGTAGCTTATTAAGGGTTTATTTTTATTACTTTTGTACTGAAATAAATATTTTGTTAATTAGATTTGAATCTCGGTTTTATTTTCTAAATGCAAATGACTTCAAGGGAGCAAGATCCAAGATCGCCTCTGATAGGAAACATTCCTATTCTTGACAGGCGGCCTATAAGATTGAACAATAAATAAATAACTAAATAACTAAACTTCCCTCTTTCCAGAATGTGTCATTCTGGAAATAGAGAAATGACCCCTGAGGATGGGTTCCAGCACAAGTCCAAAAGCTTGAAATAAATAAACCTCTGGTCCTGGTGACTGACTCATATTGGATCCTCCAAGATTATCCCTGGACACTTATATTTGCCTTCATTTGTAAAAGTTGTTCATGCAGGAATAGAAGCATTTCCATTCAGTGCTCCCTCAGCTGTGGACATCTGGAGTTGCAGTTTCATGTTGTTCTGTCCCCAGTTATGAATGTATCAACAATACACGTTTGAACGAACTTAGTTTAATTAATGAACCACTGCTAATAACTGGCTTAGCAGTGGCAAACACACAAATCAAAAGAAACAAACCTTTCTTGCATCAGTCAGCTGCTAATTCGGCTTCATTAGCAGCTGGTGTAAGTTCAGTCAGTCTTAGCTCAAACAAAAGCAATTAGTTCTGGTTATCTCACATAAGGTCCGAAGGCTTGGTCAAATGCCCAGGAGTTTTCTTAATAAGAAATCCAACGCAGGAAAAACAGGACTTCACAATACAAGGCACGACTGAGATCCGAGTTTGAACTATTGTTTCCTGCAGCTTTCCAGCTGCCTCTACTGTTCTTAAATAGACTAGGGGAGTGGCCAATTAGCCTCCTACGGACTAAACCTTCCTGCCTCTTGGCAGCCCTGCATGCTCTTGCATTCAGGAAAGGAGTAGCCCCTCCTTTCTCATCACTGCCAAGAGGTGCTGGAGGTTCCAAATGGCCTGGCTGCACAGGCTGCTGGCAGGCCACAACACATGTCACCTGGATAGTACTAGTTTGGGTGAGGATGGTGTACAATATGGACTTCTGACTTCCTCTCCTGTGATTTTTCTAGATGGGTAAGCACGACGAAGCGTGGATGATCCTTAAGCAAGTCCATGATGTCAACATGAGGGCCAAGGGAGAGCCAGAAAGGGTATTTACGGTGAGCTGGATCTAAGTTATTTCTTCTTTCTCCTAGATGTGTTTGATCTGGGGGGGCCGGGGAGGGTGTGGCCAGGGTGGGCGTGGCCAGCTCAACATCACTCATGTCGGGGGCGCCTACAGTGGCCCCGAGTGCTCTTCCTGTGAAAACGGACTCCCGAGCTCCATTTTCAGCTGCGATGGCCTCCTGCAACCCTCTGCCAGTGAAAACGGAGCTCCATTTTCACTGGCAGAGGCACTTCGGGCCAGTCCTTCACTGTTCCCAGGGCGGCCCCGTGGGCCAGATCTAAACACCCCATGGGCTGAATCTGGCCCGCGGGCCTTGAGTTTGACACCCCTGTCCTAGATAGACTTGGGTCAAAGGTTAATCCATTTTTTGATAAATGCTCCAAATCAGATCTCCTTTAAAAAAAAATACATCAGTATCACCCTGGACATTGCTTTTCCTTCAAGACTTTTGCTGTATTTCATGCCAAAGTGTAACCTCCATGTAATGTAAAGCATACTTCTCCAGATGTCTTATACCAGTGATGACGAACCTTTTCGGCACTGAGTGTGTCAGAGGGAGTGTGTCAGAGGTGGGTTCCTGCCAGTGCAGTTAATAGCTGTTGTTCGGCGCAGAGCCGAAGATGCTGCTGCCGTTCGCGGTGCGGGGGCTTTCCCCTGGCGCTGCCGCCGCCCGCATGGACGCCGCCGTTTGCGTTCTTTTGCCCTCTGCACATGCGCAAAGCATTCTGTATGCGCAGAGGGCAAAAGAACGCAATTGGCGGCGTCCATGCGGGCGGGGAAAGCGCCCGGGGAAAGCTCCCGCGCCGCGAACGGCAGCAGCGTCTTCGGCTCTGCGCTGAACAACAGCTATTAACCGCACCGGCAAAAACAGGCAGGAACCCACCTCTGGAGTACGTGCGTGTGTGCGTGGCACTGAGTGCCAAAAAGGGAGCACTTCGTGCTCATCTGTGCTGCAACCAGGAAGAGGAGCTGCCCAGGAGGCGTGTGCGTGCCGGAAAATGAACTTCTGGCTTCCAGCATGCGCGCCAGCCAGCAAGTCTTCCGGTTACTGCCGCGCATGCACCTGCGCCAATCAGCTGGTCGGTGTGCATGCTCACACTGGAAAATGGAAGACCATCTCTTCCGGTTTCCGGCACTGCCGCACGCACAAAGGCCAGCTGATCATCACATGCGCATGTGTGCCAGATACCCAGAAGAGGAATCAGCAATGCCATGCGTGCTAGGCGACATGGCTCCGCGTGCCACTTTGGGCACGTGTGCCATAGGTTCGTCATCACGGTCTTATACTATGCTTCGTAGCATTTTCATAATGACTCCTTTGGCTGAGGATGATGGGTGTTCTAGTTATAACACTTCTAGAAGGAACCAGGTTAATGGAAGGCAAAATTAGATCATCATCTCTTTTCCCAGAGATGTCAATGAAGACCCCAAGCTAAATATATTTGTAGTTGCTTTTCCCAATCTGATAACTCTTAAGAATGTCTCGTATCCACATTAAGGAGGAGACAAATAGCTAGTAAACAGTAATAGTGATGAGTAAGAAAAGTCCTCCTGGAAAAATTGGGACAATGTCACCCCATAAATAAAAATGGATTAAAAACAAAACATAAAAAATAATGAAACAAAAATAGCCCAAATCTTAGAAGATGTTGGTGTTTTTGCTTGAAATCCTACAATTTTGTTCTGTTGTGACAACAAATCTTCACAGGTTTTCAATGAGAATGTCAAAATCTTGTTCAGTTTTGGCCATTTTTAAAATGCATGCATTTTTAAAATTATTATGGTTCATCACACAGTCAGCCAGGAGTTCGGACTGGATTTGGCATTTTTATTATCAATATCATTATTATTTTGAGCATCCAATCCAACATGGGAAGGAATGAGATGGCACCCAGTACCTGAATAATTGGCCACATCAGGGATTATCATTTTCTGTTCATTATGAGATTTGCAAACTCTCTCTTGGAGTAGTTCCTTTAATTTTTTTCCCCATTATCATTTGTACTTCCCAATCAAACCTGATGGTAGGAGATGCTGTAAGATAAGTAAGATAAGTAAGAGAGGTCAACATGCTCCTTTCCTTCAGAACAAAGATCTTGGCCACATGTCCCAAAGGTGCTTTTTCAGGAGGCAACTGGACTTTCTTGTTTTTTCTTTTGAAGACGTTTCACTTCTCATCCAAGAAGCTTCTTCAGCTCTGACAGGACAGTGGGGAATGAAATAATTTATATTCCTTGCAGACAGCTGGTTGTCTGCATCCTTTTAGAGCAGTGGTTCCCAACCTTTCTAATGCCGCGACCCCTTAATATAGTTCCTCATGTTGTGGTGACCCCCAACCATAAAATTATTTTGGAGACCCAGCGAACAAAGAGGCAAACAGGGAGGGAGGGAAGAGAGAGACTGAGAGATATTAGCACAGGGCTAGCCTATGGATCATATGGAGCAGGGCGGCGGCGATGGACCATGCTCCGGCACCACCTCCTTCTCCAGTTCCCTCCGGCTTAGCTCCTCCTGCCCCCGGCGGTGGCACCCTCAGCACCAAGGTTGTATGATCAGGCTAGCCCTGCACTAATATCTCTCAGTCTCTCTCTCTTCCCTCCCTCCCTGTTTGCCTCTTTGTTCGCTGGGTCTCCGCGCCAGCCGAGGGCAAGAGGGCAGACAGACGATTTCGACCCAGCTGTCCTCCTTCCCACTGTCATGCGCTGTGAAACTTAAGTGGTCGTTGGCTGGCTGTTCCCTCCCGTGACTCCCTTTCCCTTCGACACCAGCGGGAAGAAACTGCCGCTGCGAGCAGGAGACAGGGGCGGCCACAGATGTCTTAAGCACTGCCTTGTACTCTCCAGCGCGCAATCTTGCGATGCCCCGCCCCTTAGCTGATGCCGTCAAAGCTCGGCTGCCAGACGTCACAAATACCTCTCACCGAATGGCACCTCTCCCGACCAATCGGAGAGCTCGGGCGAGTTGAGCAGATATGGCCAGGCTTGTAGGAGGGGGGAGCTGAGGATGCCGGGGCGACCCCTGGGAAATGGTCATTCGACCCCCAAAGGGGTCCCGACCCCCAGGTTAGGAACCACTGTTTTAGAGGGTCATTGAAGCACTTGGAGGTTTATCTGTGTCCTCAGGGTCTCCTGAGGGTCCCAGGAACCAGGAGCACTACTCAGGTGACCCTGAGGTCACAGATAAACCTCCAAGTGCTTCAACGACCTTCTAAGGTAAGGTAAAGGTTCCCCTTGCACATATGTGCTAGTCGTTCCCGACTCTAGGGGGCGGTGCTCATCTCCTTTTCAAAGCCGAAGAGCCAGCCCTGTCCGAAGACGTCTCCGTGGTCATGTGGCTGGCATGACAAAACGCCAAAGGCGCACGGAACGCTGTTACCTTCCCACCAAAGTGGTGCCTATTTTTTCTTCTTGCATTTTTTACATGCTTTCGAACTGCTAGGTTGGCAGAAGCTGGGACAAATAACGGGAGCTCACTCCGTTACCCAGTGCTACGGATTCGAACCGCTGAACTGCCGATCTTTCTGATCGACAAGCTCAGCATCTTAGCCACTGAGCCACCGCAACCCTCTAAAAGGATGCAAATGAACATTGTCTGCAAGATGTATAAATCCTTCCACTCCCCACCATCCAGTCAGAGTTGAAGAAGCTTCTTTGATGAGAAGCGAAAGATCTTCCAAGAAAAAACAAGAAAGTCCAGTTGCCTCCTGAAAAAGCACTTTTGGGACAACCATGACCTGGATGACTGAAAATCTCTACAGAATCTTGGCCACATATTCATCCTTTCTAAAAGATGGAGTAGATCCAGAGAGGTGTATATGCTTATCTTGGGGAAAACCCCAATGAATGTGGCAACATGTTGTATTGTGTAGTCACAAACAATTCTGGCTTCCAGAGGATTAGCAGTTCAGACATGACAATGGGCTCTCCTCTGCCTTCTGCAGCCTTTGTGAAGTTGCTAACACAAACTAGGTTGGGTCTGAAGAGGCTGCTAGTGATGATGAGTTTCGTAAATTCTACTTCACTTTTTCTTCTTCTTCAGGTAGCTCAGATAAAAACTCCCAAGCAAGTTGATGAATTTATTGAAATACAGAGCTCCACAGGAACATGGTACCAACGTTGCTTTGTTAGAACCATGACCACCATCAGACAGGTATGGAATAAGCCAGGGTAACCAAGCAAAACAAATCCAGGATTTGGATTCATACAACCCAACAACCTGCATTAGCAAAACACAGTTACCATGGTCACATAACATGCAATGTTCAAACAAACAAGCCGTTTTATGGCTTAAAAAAGAACATTTTTTTCTTCATTTAGTATATCAAGACTAAATACCTATGGCTAAGTACCTATAACGCCTTCAGTTACACTCTAGTGCAGTGTTTCCCAACCTTGGCAACTTGAAGATGTCTGGACTTCAACTCCCAGAATTCCCCAGCCAGCGAATGCTGGCTGGGGAATTCTGGGAGTTGAAGTCCAGACATCTTCAAGTTGCCAAGGTTGGGAAACACTGCTCTAGTGCATTATCTGTGATGTCCTAATTTAACAATTTATTTTGCTTTCCTTCCAATGAATAATCCTTGGCATGAAACTATTCTGGGATGCATTTTGAACATCTATGACCACGTGGTTGCATATTTTGCTTAGTCATAAACGTTTAACCATAGGAGTGGTGCAGTGGCCTAGAGTTGGAGCTCTTGCCTCACAATCAGGAGGCTGTGAGTTCGATCCTAGGTAGAGGCAGTGATTTCTCTTTCTGGGCACAATGAGAATATTTCCTCTGAACAAAACTCTGCATTGGCGACAAGAAGGGCATCCGGCCATTAAACACTCTGCAAGCTCCATTTAGTTGCCCAGACTCCACCCCCGCAAGGGATTATGGGGTCGTTAAATGAAGATAATGATGATAAATGTTTAACCATGATTTGTTGAATATGTCACTGTGGTCCATGTATTGCCTTAAACTAAGACCAACCAAATCAAATTATATCCTAATACTGTGTGATCCAACAAACATTACTGACACACAAAACTGTCAGCCTAATGAGGGATGTTGATTAAACACAATAATTTTCACTTAGTTGAATAGCTTAGTTGAACATGCCTTTTGAAATATGAAAGAAATCACAACAAATTATAGAATAAATTAAGATCACCAATCTCATTGGACTAATTTGAGATTGCCACTGGTTTTACCAAGAGTTAGCTATTTTTCTTTTTCTTTTTTAATTATTTTCTCTCTCCACAATTTCCATATATACATCAATGCATATACCTTAAAAACATATCAATAACATACATTCTACTTTTTTATCCAGTCAATCATGATTCAATATCCTATTTTTACACCTATTTTTGCTGTTATTTATCAGTCTGTTTTTCTTCTTTTCTTTACACTCCCTTCCCTCTATCTCCACCTCCTCTATCTACCTTCTTACTCCTTCTCTCCTCCTTCCTACTTCCCTCCACTCCTTCTCTTCTCTCCTCCCTTTCTACTTCCTCTTTCTCCCTCTAAACCTTTCCCTGCGTGATTCTAATTCTAATACATGTTATATTTAACAGACAGATAACCTATTCTCATACATCTTTAAATTATCAGTGTCACTTTTAAAACTCATTATTTTTTTTATCATATCTGTACTTATATCTCTTGATGACAAAATTAGATTTGGAGGAGGCAGCATTAGAGTAATAGTATATACCTAGGATAAAGAGATATAAGAGAGTTAGTTATTTTTCGTTATAACTTTTTTTTGGGATTTTCTAGGTAATAGACAATGTGGTTTATTGTCTGACCGCACAGCACAGAATGAACACACTATTACTGTCAGTTATCTGGTTTTCAATGGCCTTAAGGTAGGTGTCTTAGAGTGTTTTTTTAAAGGTTTGTAGAACATTATCCTTCCTCTTTGATCTGCAGTCAGTATGTCCAACATGTCGGCTATGAAATCAACTCTAGTTGATGCCTCCCTACATATTTTTCACAACTGAAACCTTTCAAAATTCTGCCCTGAATCAGTGGACGGGAAAATTGACTGGGTGATTTTTCTACATACTGTATGTCCAGAGGAAGGAGAGAGTAATGCAGTGGCCTAGAGGTGGAGCTCTCGCCTCACAATCAGGAGGCTGTGAGTTCGATCCTAGGTAGAGGCAGATATTTCTCTCTCTCTCTCGGCACGTTGTGATTATATCTGCTGAATATAACTCCACATTGGTGACAGGAAGGGCATCCGGCCATTAAACACTCTGCAAGCTCCATTCAGTTGCCCAGACTCCACCCCGCAAGGGATTATGGGGTCGTTAAACGAAGAAAATGTTGATGATGCCCAGAGGAAGGAGGAGTTCTCCAACCATCCCTCAAGGGCATGACTCCTACTTAGTGTTACTGTAGAACCACTAGTAATAAGTACAACTGGATCTTGGAGTCCTAGTGGACAACCATTTAAATATGAGCCAGCAGTGTGCAGCAGCTGCCAAAAAAGCCAACACAGTTCTAGGCTGCATTAACAGAGGGATAGAATCAAGATCACGCGAAGTGTTAATACCACTTTATAATGCCTTGGTAAGGCCACACTTGGAATACTGCATTCAGTTTTGGTCGCCACGATGTAAAAAGGATGTTGAGACTCTAGAAAGAGTGCAGAGACAGAGCAACAAAAATGATTAGGGGACTGGAGGTTAAAACATGAAGAACGGTTGCAGGAACTGGGTATGTCTAGTTTAATGAAAAGAAGGACCAGGGGTGACATGATAGCAGTGTTCCAATATCTCAGGGGTTGCCACAAAGAAGAGGGAGTCAAACTTTTCTCCAAGGCACCTGGGGGTAGAACAAGAAGCAATGGGTGGAAACTAATCAAGGAGAGAAGCAACTTAGAACTAAGGAGAAATTTCCATCTGTCTGAAGTAATGTAGGGTTTCCTGCGTAAGCAGGGGGTTGGACTAGAACCTCCAAGGTCCCTTCCAACTCTGTTGTTGTTGTTGTTGTTGTTGTTGTTGTTGTTGTTGTTGTTGTTATTATTATTATTATTATTATTATTATTATTATTATTATTATTATTATTATTATTATTATTATTATTATTATTATTATTATTATTATTATCCCTTTGCAAGGAATTCCTTCTTGAGGTCTCCCTTTTTGATCGAAGGGAAGGAAGGGAAACCAAGCTTTTGTAGAAGGGATGGGACGATGAAAAACAGAAGATTCACACATGCAGTATATTTTGGAAGGTTGAACTGTTTTTCTTGGGGGGTGAACAGCTTCTTTATATGTACTGTAGTTGAATTTTAGAACCATTGGCCATAATAACAAAACAAAATGCTTAGGGAGATCAGGGCAGCAAGTCTTTGTGTAGAATGGGGGATTGGGAGTGAACTCATAGAATTTAGACAAGCAGTCAGCTTCTGTTTTGAGCTCTAAAACTGTGGAAGACTTCTTTGACTCACCAAGAAAAGCAATGCAACTGATATTTCCACTTCTCCGCAGTTATTATGGCCTGATTGTCTGGTTCCCTGATATGATACGGTATTACCAAGAGGAAGCATATAAGTCTGAGAGGAATACGTTCAAGTCAGAATTGGTGATGGATTTCACCTTTGACTTTAATCTCCGAAACCAGCTCTACTTGAATTGCACATTCAAGAATGACAGGTGAGTGTCCCGGCCTGCAATGATCATCCCCTTGAGCCTCTAGGGCTGGGCCACGTTATGTCCGATATTCCAAATGGTGGAACTCATACAAGGTGGAGATCAGCCTTTGTATGTGAATCCTCTCCCAGCTCTTGGGAAGTCACTGACCGCAGGGTTCCATTCAAAGAAGTTCATTGATCAATTCATTCTCAGCAGTTAGATTTCATCCCAGTTGGAACAGGGTTAAACCAACTTCTCCCCAACAGCCATATCTTACTAACCAAGGGGCTAACTAATTCCTGACTCCCCTGATATAGAAGTTGAAGCCCTAGAAAGGACCCACAAAAAAGAGGTGTGTGTATGTGTTTCTTAGGCACCCCATCAATTTTACTACTGAATTACTCCCTCCCTGCCACCACAGGGAAGGCTTGAGTGTGAAAAATGAGCTGGAATGAGTTGATGGGTTGTACCTAGAGGGTTCATGTTATCTCCAGATTGATAAAATGGCTCCAGAAAGCCCATTTCTAAATTAAGGATGACAGGGAGATACTCATTTTTAAATTGGGGTGTGTGTGTGTATGTGTGTGCGAAGACCTCCAAAGAGTCTTCATACCTTGTCATGGTTTTATCCTACTCAGACACTATTTGCTATTTTAACAAATGGTGTATTCCAAGAGAAGAGAAGCAGTATACAGTGAACCCTCGTTTTTCGTGGGGGTTACGTTCCAAAAAGAACCCGTGATAGGCGAAATCCGTGAAGTAGTAACCTTTATTTTTTTTACAATTATTATACAATGAAATACTCCATAATACATTGAAACCAAAGAACAAAACCTTTTTACAGGCCCAAGCATTTGTTTAACAAATAAATACACGTGAGTGAACCAGGGGTGAAATCCTCCCGGTTCGCTCTTACCTGTTGGTCGCCGCACAGCCCAACAACCTGGTGGCATTCGCGGCGCGGGGCTTCCCCCACCCACTTCCCCCGCCCGCCTGTACGCCGGCATCTGTGTTCTTTTGCCCTCTGCACAAGCAGAACGCTTTGCGCATGCGCAGAGGGCAAAAGAACGCAGATGCCGACATCCAGGAGAGACTGTTTAGCCAATCAGAATGCAGAACACAATGCACGATGCAAATCCGTGAAGCAGCGAGACCGTGAACGGTGAACCGCGATATAGCGAGGGATCACTGTATTACATAATAGTATAACTGATAACAAAAAAACCGATGGTCAGAAAAAATCTTTAATGAAATACGTTGCACATTTGGCCGACATGCAGCCAGCGAGCACTTAGGGGTTAAGGGCTGCTATTAGGCCTTTAAATTAATTTAGCTCCACTTAATGTGATTATTCCGCATGGATGTAATACTTTCCCCCTTCTGTTTGATTAAGTAAAAAAAAAATCCTTCTAGTTTCAACTCAACTCTCGGGGCTATACGAAGAGTTCCTTGTCAATACAGAAGTGGCTCATAATTGCTTCCTTCGTTGTCTGGCCTTTTGCCCAGGCTCTCCTACCCAAATACTAACTAGGTTTGAAGTGGCTTAGCACTTCGGGAGACCACCCAAGGTTGCCACCCAAATTGGAGACTTGGTTCCATTAAGTGGTGCTTTTGAAGGTGGACATGACCTTGGAGATAGCAAGAAGAGCTGCAGCCTAGGCAGTGGTCTGATAAAGAAAACCTGAGTCCAAAAGAGGAACGGGGGTGGAGGAAACATTTCAGAAGGAGGAAGGGGGAGTCCCTACGGATTTTACTCCATTTAGTTGTTGCCGACTATAGGGACCGGTCCTCATCTCCATTTCAAGGCCATTGAACCAGTACTGTCCATGGTCCATTTCCATAGTCAGGTGGCCAGCATGACATCATGGAGCACTGTTACCTTCCCATCAAAGTGGTACCTATTTATCTACTCGCATTTACATGCTTTCGAACTGCTCGGTTGGCAGGAGCTGGGGCAAGAGCCGAGGTGGCACAGTGGTTAAAATGCAGCACTGCAGTTCAGCAGTTCAGCTGTTCAAATCTCACCGGCTCAAGGTTGACTCAGCCTTCCATCCTTCCGAGGTCGGTAAAATGAGGACCCAGATTGTTGGGGGCAATATGCTGAACTCTGTAAACCGCTTAGAGAGGGCTGTAAAGCACTATGAAGCGGTATATAAGTCTAAGTGCTATTGCTATTGCTAAGGACGGGAGCTTACGTGACGCTCGGGCCTCGAACCTGGCTGCTGGCTTTCCAGCCGACAAGCCCAGCATCTTCACCGCGAAGCCACCACGTCACCCATCTCAGAAGGAACCCTTTTCAGGACAGGGTTCAAAATTTTCAGGACAGAGAAAATAGAGAGAGGGAGGGAGGGAGGGGAGAGGTACTTCCAGATATCAGGTATTTTATTATTTATTTATTTATTTATTTATTTATTTATTTATTTATTTATTTATTTATTGGTTCTTATATGCCGCCCTACTCCCGAGGGACTCAGGGCGGCGTACAGCAATATACAAGAACACTAGATAATAAACAGTAATTAAAAACCAAGTTAAAAAGTTAAAAAAATTAAACAATTAAAAATTTGAGGTAGTCCAGACAAGAAGCACCAACCATGAACACCAAGCCTACCTTTATGATACATTTCTAGTGATAGAAACTTGCAAATCTGGAAGTATCCCTCTTTTCCTTATTTTTTTAATGTAATGAAAATGAGGAAGGGTGCCATTTGAGATGCTTTCTCCAACCCCTTCCTTCTGGGGGCTGAGATTATCTCTTGCCTGCAGCTCTTTTTCCTGCCTCCCAAGGTCATTCACACACACCATTATAGGACTCTGGGGCTGCACACAAGGATTTGGGGACATACGCTGTGTAGTGTGTACCTTTGTTCAACCGCAACACACTACTAATGGAAACTCTGCAGAAGCTCACGTTTCAGTCGTATTAGCCAGTTTCTCAGTTCTTGCATGAGTAGCTGGTTGATGTGTTTGTTCAAAGCAGGAGAAATAACACTACATCACTCCAACTATGTTAGTTCAGAAGAGATTAACTATTGCTTTAGAGCAGTGTTTCCCAACCTTGGCAACTTGAAGATGTCTGGACTTCAACTCCCAGAATTCCCCGGCCAGCAAATGCTGGCTGGGGAATTCTGGGAGTTGACGTCCAGACATCTTCAAATTGCCAAGGTTGGGAAACACTGCTTTAGAGGTTTTCAGATATGATCGTTTCATATGTCAATCCAGATGGGTCAAGCAAGGTCAGATCAGTTTAGTTTTTTTTGATGATACCCACTGAGAAATCCTGCAACTCTCCACTACATTTGAGAAGTTAAAAAAAAAACCAGAGGAAGGAAAGCAAAGCACTTCCATACTATTGCCAAGGAAACCACATGGGCACAACCATGTGTGATAGAATGTGCAGCTGGGGAAGAAGTGTCAATGACTACTTCAGCTTCAACCACAACAATACATGAGCACACAACAGATACAAACTCAAAGTGAACCGCTCCAAACTTGACTGTAGAAAATACGACTTTAGCAACAGAGTGGTAAATGCCTGGAACTCACTACCTGACTCTGAGGTTTCGTCACCAAACCCCCAAAACTTTACCCTTAGACTGTCCACTGTTGACCTCACCCGATTCCTAAGAGGTCAGTAAGGGGCGTGCATAAGTGCACCAGCGTGCCTACTGTCCCTGTCCTAATGTTCCCTCTTATCAGTACCCATCTTATGTATATAAACAATGTTATATCTATGTATATTACTAACATATACAGTACTTGACAAAATAAATAAATAAATAAATAAATAAATAAAAAGAAATCTCCACAATCACACTGCAACTTCCCAGAGAGGAAGTAGCTCATTTCAACCTAGAACTAAGGAGAAATTTCCTGACAGTTAGAACAATTAATCAGTGGAACAGCTTTCCTCCAGAAGTTGTCAATGCTCCAACACTGGAAGTTTTTAAGAAGATGTTGGATAACCATTTGTCTGAAGTGGTGTAGGGTTTCCTATCTAAGCAGCAGTGGTGGTTTCTACCAGTTCACTCTGGTTTGGGCGAACTGGTAGCAGCAGTGGTGGGAGGTTCCACCCACCTGCCCGGATGTCATCACGGATGTTCTGCGCATGCGCAGAAGCATCACGCGCACGCACGCTCCCATTCCCAAACTGGTAGCAAAGGTAAGTGAAACCCACCACTGCTGAGCAGGGGTTGGATTAGAAGACCTCCAAGGTCCCTTCCAACTCTGTTATTCTTTTTTTTTCTGAAAAAGAATGCCCAAGACAAGAGACTGTACAATCCTGTTCTGGCTGATGTAGAGAAGAAAAGGTTTAAAAAACCCCCAAAAAAGTTCTAAAATCTCTCTGGGTCAGCGGAGGGTTCCGGTTATTTTCGCTACCGGTGCGCATCACGAGGACGCGCAGAAGTGAACTTGCATTCCATCAGGCAATTTCAATTCCGTGCATGCTTAGGGCAACATTACAAGCCGAAACACAGCTGAGGAGCTTCTCAGCTGTGCTTTGGAGGAAGAATAAAGGTCTGTATTGAAACAAGGGCGGGTGGGAGGGCTTTTTGCTGACAGCTCAGGATGCGGAGAAGCGCCAAAAAATGACGTCATCGCCAGGCTCCTCCCGGAGCTGCGCTCCACACCACACCAGTAGGAACCCACCACTGCTCTGGGTGTATCTATTAGGTTAGAGAAGGTTATACCTTTAGTTTGGCAAGATTTTATTAAGTGTAAGCAAATAAAGATCTGGACTCCAGAGGATCTCACTGCCAGGTCATTTCTGGGCTGACACCAGGAGGCACCAGAAATCAAGCTGAACTTGAAGGAAACCTACCTTTATTCCAAATCAGGGGTCTCCAGCCTTGGCAACTTTAAGACTTGTGGACTTCAACTCCCAAAATTCCTCAGCCAGCTTGCTGAGGAATTCTGGGAGTTGAAGTCCACAAGTCTTAAAGTTGCCAAGGTTGGAGACCCCTGTAAAAGATGTCAGATTTTTTTCTTTCTTTCCCTGTTTTCCTTGCACCTTAAAGGTACTTGTTGGTCTCTATTTGGGGCATTCTGACCTCTTGTGGCAATATGAGGGAACGCAGTTCACTTTTCTGCTGAAATTTATGGTTGGGCTGCATTTCATGACTCCCTTCTATACTCTATCCTGTCTAATCATTAAAATCATAGATCACAAGCTCATTTTCCAAATTTTGGCTCACATGGACCATAAGAGGCTTCCAGTCACCAATAAACATAAGAGTGTCTGTTTTCTAATCCAAAAATTTATCCTTTTCACCAACATCGACCTCCACTCCTCTACTCGCAACAGAATACCTTACGCAACCAGACTCGAAATCCTGGGCTTAGAAAGCTTAGAATTACATCGCCTTCAGCATGACCTAAGCATAGCTCATAAAATTATCTGCTACAACGTCCTTCCTGTCAACGACTACTTCAGCTTCAACCACAACAATACACGAGCACACAACAGATACAAACTCAAAGTGAACTGCTCCAAACTTGACTGTAGAAAATACGACTTTAGCAACAGAGTGGTAAATGCCTGGAACTCACTACCTGACTCTGTGGTTTCGTCACCAAACCACCAAAACTTTACCCTTAGACTGTCCACTGTTGACCTCACCCGATTCCTAAGAGGTCAGTAAGGGGCGTGCATAAGTGCACCAGCGTGCCTACCGTCCCTGTCCTAATGTTCCCGCTTATCAGTACTCATCTTATGTATATAAACAATGTTATATCTATGTATATTACCAACACGTACTTGACAAAAATAAATAGCAATAGCAATAGCACTTAGACTTATATACCACTTCATAGTGCTTTACAGCCCTCTCTAAGCGGTTTACAGAGTTCAGCATATTGCCCCCAACAATCTGGGTCCTCATTTTACCGACCTCAGAAGGATGGAAGGCTGAGTCAACCTTGAGCCGGTGAGATTTGAACAGCTGAACTGCTGAACTAGCAGTCAGCTGAAGTAGGTTGCAGTCCTGCTTTTAACCACTGCGCCACCTCGGCTCCTTTTATAAAACAAAACAAAACAAAACTTCACCCTCCATTCCTCCATAGTAAGTAGTGTCGAATTTTTCCATCTTTATACATATAATAATATTGCCACAGTCATCATATATTGAAATAATTTCAGAAGTGGGAACTTCTGTGCATCATCTGGTTTCCCATCACAGCAGCAGCAGCTTCTGGAACAATTTCAGTTATCCCTCCACCCCCGCACCTTGAAACGAAGTCTTAGCAAAGCTTGATGGACCTCCTTACATCCAAATTCTCCAACTCTTCTACTAACAAAAATGCCTATGAGTATCTAGAGTTTCTAAAACTGGGGATGGGGAAAGGTTTGTATTCTAAGTTTACAGATGCTCCTAGTCTTGGTTTAACTCACTGCATCTTGGATAGATTCTATAGCCTGTTGTATTTCTTACCTTCTGCCCTTTGCTAATAAAAAGGTTTGAGGCATGATGGCAAGGTCTTATTTATTTATTTTATTTTATTTTATTTGTTTGTTTGTCAAACATGTACAAGATAGCAGGTATTTGTATAAACATAACATAAGCAAAGAAGTACAGATAAATGAGGACAGTAGGACAGGGACGGTAGGCACAGTGGTGCGCTTATGCACGCCCCTTACAGACCTCTTAGGAATGGGGTGAGGTCGACTGTAGATATTCTAAGGTTAAAGTTTTGGGGGGTTGGGGAAGAAACCACAGAGTCAGGTAGTGCATTCCAGGCATTGATCACTCTGTTGCTGAAGTCGTATTTTCTGCAGTCGAGTTTGGAGCGGTTTACATTAAGTTTGAATTGTGTGCTCGTGTATTGTTGCGGTTGAAGCTGAAGTATTCATTGACAGGTAGGACATTGTGGCAGATGATTTTATGAACTACATTTAGATCAGATCGAAGGCGACGTAGTTCTAAATTGTCTAATCCCAAAATTTCAAGTCTGTTGGAATAAGGTATTCTGTTGCGAGCAGAGGAGTGGAGGACTCTTCTTGTGAAATATTTCTGGACTCTCTCGATTGTATTAATGTCCGATATGCAGTGCGGGTTCCAGACAGGTGAGCTTATTCGAGAATTGGTCTAGCAAATGTTTTGTATGCTCTGGTTAGCAGTGTAATATTGCCAGAGAAGAAGCTACGCAAGATTAGATTAACAAGTCTTAGTTCTTGTCCATCCTCAGGTTCATTCAAATGAAAATGCGTGATGTGACTTTTGACAACTCCCTCTTTGAGGACTGTCATTTTGAAGATGTGACATCCAGCGAGACCTCCTTCGAACAGTGCACTCTTGTAAATACCACCTTCTATGACACAGGTAATGTGGAGGAGCACCTGGGCGTGCATGCGCATTGGGGAGGGGAGCTTTTTTCCCCCTGTAAAAGCAGAAGACACAGAGCCAAGTCTTTAGAGTAGAACTTGCAAAGGAAGTAGAATAATCCCTCTGCAGAGCCGAGGAGTGGAGGGTCTGCAGTGTCTGGCCAAAATAGTCAACATGGCAGCTCCAGTGGTAGAATCCAAGGTCTACCTGCAACCCGTAATTAAGCAGAATTTGGATCACACCATCATGGCTGCCATGTTGAATATTTTGATTAAACCCTACAGACACCCCCCTGGACTGAATGCCAGCTGCCACCTTACGTTTGCTGTGCTTCACTAGTATGCAGTGTCAGACTGTCATGAACTGTGGGGAGAGGGAATGATGGGGGAGGGGCGGAGAGAGGAATGCTTGGGGGAAACGAAAGTAGAGACTGTGCCCTCCCGAGAAACTGCTTCAAGGTCACCCAGCTGGAAGAAAGAGGAAGCTGCATACCAACAGACTGACTGTTGTGAAAACATTTTGCATAGACCTGATTGGTTACAGTGGGGTAGGCAGAGAGGGGCAGATAAGGGAGAGGAAATAGAACTTAGTGATTTGGGGGCAGGCGATGCTCAGTTCTGGCTATGCATTACTGCAATACACTTGGCCTCTCATAAAACTACACCTTTCTCAACAAATGGAGCCAAGGATCATTTCTGCTTAGAGGTTTACGTTGTGGCAGATCTGAGACCGAGTCCCAAACATTCACTTTTCTTTCTTTTGAAGGATGGAAAGGCCATGTCATTATTTGTAAATTTTCATGCGAAGGGTTTGATTCAGCACTTATTCCTAGGACCATCAGACCAGGGCAGAGGATGGTTCCAACAGCACAATCTAAGTCTTGTTCTTTTTTTGCAAAGTAGCGTTAAAGCCATGTGCACATGAGTTACGCTGGAATTGTGAACCCCTTGTTGTCAGGTCTGAAACCTCCCTGGAGCCACGCCATGACGATTTCTAGCTTTCCAACTTTCAATCGGAAAAGGTGTTCCTTCTCAGAATAACGTATAGAATTAGGGTTCTAGACTGGGGATTGACGAAGCTCTGGTCCCAGTGATCTTTTCAAATACCAGTCCTGCAAATGCCAGCCAGATTGCGAAGTTATGTAAAGGTTACAAATGTCTGAAGAATTCTGGAGACCTGGTTTTCAAGACTCCACGAGACCTCGTGGAAGATCGTTTGCACGATCCCCTCATTCATTAAAATTGTCTCAGAAATTCAGAACGTTGGTGACCCCATCCCATGAGAAATATGCATTCCCCCCCCCCATAATTCTTTCCCTCGCCATGAACAGCTGTCTCCAGGAATCTGAGATTTGTCACTCGCTTTGAAAGTTTGTTCCAGTGATGGTCATCCATTGTTTCCTTCTCACAGATCTCTACAAGTATAAATTCATTGACTGCGAATTTGTGAACGTCTCTTTCTTTGGGCAGAAGAGAGGTTGCCAGCTGGATTTTGAGGAAGACAATGATTTCCTCATTTACCTTGTCAGCTTCTTGGGTAGCCTTTCCGTCTTGCCTGGCAATATCGTCTCAGCTTTGCTGATGGACAAATTAGGAAGAATCAAGATGATCGGTGAGTGGGGATGAACGGTATCAAAGGAGAAGGATGGGTCTGGCAGTCCTTCCGTGGGATGACTGTCATGTCTTGGTTCAAGAGCCAGAATAGCAATAGCAATAGCACTTAGACTTATATACCGCTTCACAGTGTTTTTACAGCCCTCTCTAAGCGGTTTACAGAGTTCAGCATATTGCCCCCAACAATCTGGGTCCTCATTTTACCCACCTCGGAAGGATGGAAGGCTGAGTCAACCTTCAGCCGGTCAGGATTGAACTGCTGGCAGTAGGCAGAGTTAGCTTGCAATTGCAATAGCGTTTAGCCTTATATACCACTTCACAGTGCTTTACAGCTCTAAGCGGTTTACAGAATCAGCCTCTTGCCCCCAACAATCTGGGTCCTCATTTTACCGACCTCAGAAGGATGGAAGGCTGAGTCAACCTTGAGCCGGTGAGATTTGAACAGCTGAACTGCTGAACTAGCAGTCAGCTGGAGTAGCCTGCAGTAGCTGCATTTAACCACTGTGCCACCTCGGCTCAGAATTAAAACCTGAGCTCTTTTTACTGGGAATCACTATAGATAAATATGACAAAGGAACAATATACTTAATGTTACATATTCTGACTGCTGCAAGATTGGCTTTTGCACAGAAATGGAAAAACAAAGAAACCCCCACAGAAGAGGAGATATTGTATAAAATATTATCTTGTGCAGAAATGGACAGGCTAACGATGGAGTTAAAAGATAAAAATGAACCAGAGTATTCTGAAATCTGGGATAAATTATGCTATTGGTGGGAAAAGAGGACTGTCGGGATTAAGATCTAGCGATAAATTGGAGATGTATAGAGTTTTATATTATTAAAGAAGGATAATGGAATTAACATTGTATAAAAAAGGAAGATATATCTAGATAGAGATAAAGATGTATATTTAGGGAGAGCAGCAACTTGATGTAAACTGGATTACCCATCATATACATGTCTTCTTGTTTTCTATGTTTGTTTGTTTTTAATTGTATTATAAATAAAAAAACTTTTAAAAAAAGAGCCAGGCATCCAGAGGTGGCAAGCAACAGAGCCCCCTGGGACTGGTCAGGTTCCAAATAAGGGGTGAAGACTTTAGCTGAAGACTTCTTCCTGCCTTTCTAAAACAATCGACAAACAATGCAAAATCCCTCTGGGTAGAAAAAAAAAGCCACCTCCCTAAGAAAGTGGAGCTCTACATTTGTCTTCCTGGCACGATCGTCTTCCTCAGGACTATTTCCTCCTTGGTAGTTATTAAGCAAAAATCAAGAACACGGGGGGGGGGGGCTTAACTTCAAACCGACAGGAGGGAAGTTCAAAAGTAATGTTAGAATGTTATAACTTCTCAGAGAGAGTAATGGTAGCTTGGAACCAGAGGTAGCGGATCAGTCATCAGTAACTGAGTTTAAACATTCTTGGGGTAAACACATGCCCATCAGATAGATAGATAGATAGATAGATAGATAAATAATAAATGCAGACTTATTGGCTCACTAGGACTTTTGCTGCCATCAGTTTTCTATGTCTGTGTTTCTATATGAACGTTCTATTTATCTCTCTCTCTCTCTCTCTCTCTCTCTCTCTCTCTCTCTCTCTCTCTCTCTCTCTCTCTCTCTCTCTCTCTCTCTCTCTCTCTCTCTCTCTCTCTCTCATCTATCTATCTATCTACCTACCTACCTACCTACCTACCTACCTACCTACCTACCTACCTACCTACCTACCTACCTACCTACCTTCTAGCTAGCTAGCTAGCTAGCTAGCTATCATTTAGCATATGGCTAAATAATCTACAAATGCTAGACACAATGCAGTCCTGATAGCCTAAATTGCTAGTTCATTCTGTCCTATGCTTGCGTGCCTATCCTTGATGCATCGCAGGGAGTGAACTAACTTTCCTCAGCTGACTAGCGGCACTTTGGTTGCTGGCAGTTCCAGCTCCTCCACCGGTCTTGCCTTGTCTCACCTCATGTTGTGAGGTAACACACGTCCGTCCAGGTCCAGTGCCAGCTTCTCATCTCCACACACACAAATGCAGCTAGGTTTTTCCCATTTAACCCATTTATCTACTTGCCAGATTGCATGTTTTCGAACTGCTGGGTGAGCAGGAGCCAGGGAGTGAGCGGTGGGAGCTCACCCAATCTCTTGGAGCCAGGCTCGAACCGCTGAAGTGCAAATAATTTCTGGCTGGCAGTTTCAGCATCATTAAGCCCCCTCGATGAGTTTTCATCCCACCTTCTTTGCTTTGAAGTGGCCTGATCCAGAAAGGGTCTATTCAGTTTGGACAGACACAACAGAAGTATCTGCAGAGGCATCAAAACAGCCATCATGCAATTAAACCTTTTGTACTGAGCTGAGATAGCGCAGTGGTTAAAAGCAGCATTGCGACCTTCAGCTGATTGCTAGTTCAGCAGTCCAGCTGTTCGAATCTCACTAGGCTCAAGGTTGACTCAGCCTTCCATCCTTCCGAGGTGGGTAAAATGAGGACCCAGATTGTTGGGGGCAATATGCTGAACTCTGTAAACCGCTTAGAGAGGGCTGGAAAGCACTATGAAGCGGTATATAAGTAAAGTGCTATTGCTATTGCTATTGTACAGTGCACATTTTAAAAGGACGGGCTTTGAATTACCTACATCCGGATGCCATCTTTGACATTGTTGACTGCCAAGGTCATATTTCTCCCCTCTTTCTTGCTTTCTCTTGCAGGGGGCTCCATGCTGATCTCGGCAGTGTGCTGTTTCTTCTTGTTCTTTGGCCAGAGCGAGTCAGCCATGATCGGATGGCAGTGTCTCTTTTGTGGCACGAGCATCGCGGCCTGGAACGCCTTGAACGTCATCTCCGTAGAGCTGTATCCCACCCATAAAAGGTGATGCATTTTCGCTGACCTCTTTTCTGGAGAATCCTAGTTTCCAACTTTCAGTAACATGTATCCTAGCATATACTTATTCGAGTCATGCAAAATGTATCGCTTGAAAGTGCTCCTAGGGAATCTAACCCAACTTCCCCTTTCTCACATCTAGTTTGCTGTCCCAGGAAAGAACATAGAACATAGAATAATAGGGTTGGAAGGGACGTTGGAGGTCTTCTAGTCCAACCCCCTGCCCAAGGGCAGGAGATCCCATACCATTCCAGACTTTCTTTGGGTTTTATGGGATGGGTACACATGATCATAGAAGGAATAACAGAGTTGTAAGGGACCCTTGAGATCTGCCAGTCCAACCCCTTGCTCAGGCAGGAAACCCTATTCTATTTCAGACAAATGGTTGCCCAATCTCTTCTTAAAAACTTCCAGTGTTGGAGCATTCACAACTTCTGGAGGCAAGTTGTTCCACTGATTAATTGTTCTAACTGTCAGGAAAATCCTCCTTAGTTCTAGGTTGCTTCTCTCCTTGATTAGTTTCCATCCATTGCTTCTTGTCCTGCCCTCTGGTGCTCTGGAGAATAGATTGGCCCCCTTTTGTTTGTGGCAGCCCCTCAAATATGGGAAGACCCATATTATGTCACCCCTGGTCCTTCTCTTCATTACATGGGATCATCCTTGTCTTTCTTATTAAATTCTAATTTTGGCTAAAAATGACATTTTCTCTTGGGAAAAGAGATCAAAAGCTAACCTTTAGAACTCTGAGAAATGTGCTAATGGAATTAGGAGTAAAGATTATGCAACTGAAGTTGAAATGTAAGCTGTGCAATAAAAGGTAGGGATATTTGTAACAAAACAAAACATAGATAAAAATAAGGCTGGATAACATTGGTGTAATTCTTGTTCAGTTACAGTTGCAAAACTATGTGTAGAGATTAGATGGATGTTGTCCTATTTGGAATGTGTTTACCTTGAATTAAAATGGAGTCGTATTTCTTTAACCCACCTAATTCCTCCCACAAAGCCAAACTATTTCCTTCTAAACTTAGGGATGCTGGAAGATCTCAAGCAATAGTAGATATGGATGAGGAACCACTAGGAAACCACACTGCACAGATTAGACTGTACAGTAAACAACAACAACAACAAAAATCCTTGGCAGAATACAATAGCAAATCCACTCCCCTCTTGCTGCCAGGAAAACAACAGATGGGTTCAGTAATGACATTATGGTTGAGTTTGACACGAGGGATACCTTAATTTAAATCTTGTAGAGAGGAAGAGAGATGACCTTGATGGAAATATTCAAGAACGGTTCTAAACTGTTATAAGACCCATCTCTAGAGAATAAGGTAGATGACCTTGATCGAGGTATGTAGGAACCATTACCTAGGCAAAATGGGTTGAAGCATTTTCTAAGTCCAGAAAATGGACAATGTTTGGAAGTGGATCAAACAAATACCTCCCTAATTGACATGGACATTGTGGGTGCTCCATTACTAGCCCACCATGTCCAATCTATTCTTAAAAATCTCCAGTGGTGGAGCACCCAAAAATCTGGGAGGCAAGCTGTTCCACTTATTAATTGATTAATTAATTAATTAACCTACTGATTAATGTCTGAATGGACTTTTGGAATCAGAGGATTGTAGAACTGGAAGCTATCACTGAAGGTTTTCAAGAAAAGACAGGACAATCACTTGTCTGTAATGGTATAGGGCAGTGATGGCGAACCTATGGCACGTGTGCCACAGGTGGCACGCGGAGCCATATCTGCCGGCACGCGAGCCATTGCCTAGCTCAGCTCCAGCGCGCATGTGCGCACCGGCCAGCTGATTTTTGGCTCGCACAGAGGCTCTGGGAGGGTATTTCGGTTTCCAGAGGGCCTCCGGGGGGGACGGGGGAGGGCATTTCTGCCCTCCCCGGGCTCCAGGGAAGCCCCTGGAGCCTGGGGAGGGCGAAAAATGGGCCTACGGGGCCCACCAGAAGTTGAGAAACGGGCCATTTCCAGTCTTCAGAGGGCCTCTGGGGGTGTGGTGGAGGCCGTTTTCACCCTCCCCAGGCATTGAATTATGGGTATGGGCACTCGCGCTTGTGCGATAGCACGCGCGCACGCACTTTCGGCACCTGAGGAAAAAAAGGTTCGCCATCACTGGTATAGGGTCTCAAGCAGACTAGAAGGCCTCCAAGGTCCCTTCCAACCCTATTTTCTAAGGAGAAGAGGTCCAACACGATCAGACACGTAACAGACAGTTTCCTCTGTTATTGTAGCCATTCTCAAGAAAGCATTGTTCTACTCTTCCTGTAGAGTTGATTTCCTAGTCTAATCTACCTATAGTGGGGTTGATAAGCTATACATTAACCCATTTTTAACCACCAGTGATAACATAAGGTTAGCCTAGTCACAGGAATGTTAATGCTGGCATCTCATTCTATTTACTATACAAACTCTTCTGAAAGCTATTCATTGTATTTTGTTGGTTCTGGAATCCTAGTTTATTACTGGATCCTCAAATCTTTCTCCACCCTTTCTCCCTCCTCTTTTGTGCCATCTCCTTCTTATTTCTCTGTCTGCTGTTCCTGCCTCTGTACAAAATGTTTAAAAATGTTCAAAGAGATTGGTCCACTATAATGAATTCACCACAAACGAGGTTAGGAAATCCCTTTTGCATGTTTCATGATTCCTGGACTTGACACAAAATGCCTATTGAAGTCTGGATAGTTAGTTCTGGCTTCCTTGGTGTGCCCAGTTATATGCCCATGAGGGTGAAATAGTCATTATAAATATTTAAAGGAATTGAAATCTTCATACTGCATTCAGTTTTGGTCACCATCATGTAAAAAGGATGTCGAGACTCTAGAAAGAGTGCAGAGAAGAGCAACAAAGATGATTAGGGGACTGGAGGCTAAAACATACAAAGAACGGTTGCAGGAACTGGGTATGTCTAGTTTAATGAAAAGTGGGACTAGGTGAGACATGATAGCAGCATTCCAATATCTCAGGGGCTGCCCCAAAGAAGAGGGAGTCAAACTATTCTCCAAAGCACCTGAAGGCAGGACAAGAAGCAATGGGTGGAAACTAATCAAGGAGAGAATCAACCTAGAACTAAGGAGAAATTTCCTGACAGTTAGAACAATTAATCAGTGGAACAGCTTGCCTCCAGAAGTTGTGAATGCTCCAACACTGGAAGTTTTTAAGAAGATGTTGGATAACCATTTGTCTGAAGTGGTGTAGGGCTTCCTGCCTAGGCAGGGGGTTGAACTAGAAGACCTCCAAGGTCCCTTCCAACTTCGTTGTTGTTGTTGTTGTTGTTGTTGTTGTTGTTGTTGTTGTTGTTGTTGTTTAAAATAATTGAGCCTTGGATCTCTGGCTTTTGAATTCTGAAACCTTTCTGTGATTTTCTCTCCTTCTTATCTAGAGCCACAGCCTTTGGGATACTCACCGGCATCTGTAAAGTTGGGGCCATCTTGGGGAACTCCATCTTTGCCTCTTTTGTTGGGATCACCAAAGTGATCCCCATTCTTCTGGCTTCTTCTGCTCTCGTTGGAGGAGGCCTCCTATCCCTGCGGCTGCCGGACACGCGGGACCAAGTCCTGATGTGAGCAGCTGGAGGATGAAATGCAACACCGGCCTACGGTGAAGAGACCTGTTGAGAAGAAAATCAAAACGTCTACCAATATTTCTCTGCCAATACCTCATATTTTGTGGGAAAGGGGGGGAGAAGAATAGACTTTCTATTGAAGGAAGGTTAAAAACCTGGATTCTAGGACTATTGTGTAGTGATGGTGGAGCCCACACAGCCAGGCAAAATACATTACACCCCTTACCTGACAAATATGTGCAAAGTTCTAATCAGTAGCCACTACAGCCTACTAGATTGGAGAAATTCTACATTAAAAGGAATGTATAAACATCAATATAGATTTCAATATAGCTTGATATCTGTATTTCTAGAGTTTTCCAGGAAATTTTATCTATCTATCTATCTATCTATCTATCTATCTATCTATCTATCTATCTATCTATCTATCTATCTATCTATCTATCTATCTATCTATCTATCTATCTATCTATCTATCTATCTACGTACCTACCTACCCATCCATCCATTCCATCTAATCCATCCATCTAATCCATCTATCTATCTATCTCTCTATCTGTGCATCCATCATTTATCTGTCTGTCTATCCATCCATCCATCCATCCATCCATCCATCCATCCATCCATCCATCCATCCATCCATCATCCCATCTAATCCATCCCATCTAATCCATCCCATCTAATCCATCTAATCCATCCATCTATCTAATCCATCTCTCTCTCTCTATATATATATCTCTATCTGTTCATCCATCATCTATCTATCTATCTATATGACTATCTATCTATCTATCTATCTATCTATCTATCTATCTATCTATCTATCTATCTATCTATCTATCTATCTATCTATCTATCTATCTATCTATCTATCTATCCGTCCATCTTCCATCATCTATCTATCTACTCCTTTCTCCAAAAGCAAGGTAGAATACATAACACTCCTTCCAATTTCCCCCCACAAAAAACAATTCTTTTTTTTTAGGTTGGGCTTAGGTAGACTCACTGGCCTCAGGTGCCCCCCATGCATTTCCACAGAGGAGAAATTTGAACCTGGATGTCCCAGGTGCTAGACATGCAGTTGAATCCCTAGTCCAGTGCTTCTCAACTTCGGCACTTCAAGATGTGTGATCTTCAACTCCCCAAACTCAATTCTGGGAATGGAAGTCCAGACATCTTCAAGTTGCCAAGGCTGAGAAACATCAACCCCATCAAAGGTTCAGATAATTCTTTTGGGAAAATGTCAGCCATCAGCCCCACATTTGGCAGTCTTATTTAGGGGATCCTAAAGTAACCCTGCTTATATTTTCAGGGAGGCATGCTCAGCCTCTTCTCCTGTTGTCTCAGAATAAACTAATCCCTTTTCTTGTTTATGGAATTGGAGAAATCAAAGGCCATTTAATCCAATCCTTTACTCAGGTCATTTAGATTTTTGTATTCAGTTTGAAAAAGTCTGGCCTGTATTTGCATTATATATATTATATATATGCACATGCAAACAAATACACACATTGTTCTGAAGTATGCATGTAAACACACACACACACACACACACACACACACACACACACACACACACACACACACACACACACATGCATAACACCACACATACGCTGAATAAACAACCCATTTCATTCTCATTGATGGTCTCAAACAAAGCAGAATGCTTCCAATTTTCCCCATGGATATTTTAATTCCTGTAATGGACCCTGAAGTAGAAAGAGAAAGTGCTGCTAATGTTAATTTAACCCATTGGACAGTATTCTAGTACTCTATTGGGTAATATTTCTACAAAATGAGGTTTTTTTGCTGCTGTCTTTGATTGAACTGGTTCCATCTGAATGTTGTTTTCCAGAACCAAATATGTCCCGCCTCTACCCGATGAAGAGGGGCAAGGATTTGATTCATCAATGTAGAAAATATAGAACTATTGGAAACTGTGGTGCACTATAGCCATATGAATGCATGGCAATAGTTGAATTATTGATAGATGTCCATGTAACTGGAGTTAGTGCAAAGTACAGATTGGGGCACGGTCATTCCCATCCTCAGAGGACCGCAGCCACTAAAAGTTTCTTTGTAGTACAGACTGAAAATGCATCACCGGCTAGACGCAGGGGTCTCCAACCTTGGCAACTTTAAGACTTGTGGACTTCAACTCCCAGAATTCCTCAGCCAGCAAAGCAAACCAGCAAAGCTGGCGGAGGAACTCTAGGAGTTGAAGTCCACAAGTCTTAAAGTTGCCAAGGTTGGAGACCACTGGGCTAGAGGAAAAGAAGATTTCCAGGAGGAGGAAACCTGTAACTCTGACATTGCTTAGGCCAAAGGTCTTCAAACTTGGCAACTTTAAGACTTGTGGACTTCAACTCCCAGAATTCTCCAGCCAGCATAGCTGGCTGGAGAATTCTAGGAGTTGAAATCCACAAGTCTTAAAATTGCCAAGTTTGGGGACCCCTGGCTTAGGCTGTCTTGTTCTCAAGTATTCCACGCCATGGTCAACTTTAGGAGGCATGGAGGGAAGTCAACATTGGTGTATAGGGCAAAGACATCTTGCAGATATCGAGACGCACAGCGTCCATTGATGGAGATGGTGAGAGATTGTGATTGCCAAGAAAAGACAGAGTAACCATTACGGATGGCCTGAAGACATGCGACCCGCAGTTGGGGATGTGGAGTTTTGACCTATGCTTTGGGTTATTGCCAAGACGGCCAGAAAGACTCTGAGATGAGAAAGCCATCAACTGGATGCTTTTCAGGAATGTTCATCCTCGCCAGGATCCAAAGACCTCTCACAATGCTTACATCCTGTTTTGTAGGCCGTTTGCAGAAGACTTGCTGCTGACCTTCTCTCTGCTACCATTGACAAAATAGCTTCACAGTTTTGCTTCCAAAAAAAAATCAGGGGAAAAAAAGAAGCCATCCACAGAGAAATGCCATAAAAATGAAAACAAGCAGACCAAAACACTGCGCCTCTCACTGTAAGGATACACCAATCAAATCAAATCAAATCTTTATTATGGTCAAAGGCCAGCATAACCATAATGATACCTATGGCATAGATAAGACTCAGTTATATACTGTCCAGCTGATGCATGTTCAGTATTCTCTGGCATCTGTTCAATGAGCTTGAGGTCCCAACTGCTTCCTCCCTGTTGTCTTAAATATCAAAAAGCCATATGGTCTGGTCCACTCTTAAGGGGGGGGGGGGAAATGGACATGGATGGGTCCAGAGCCAGACCTGAATCTTCCCATCTCCTCTCGCGCTGTTCTCCTGCACTTCTACGGACTCGTTTTGTACCCAGCCTGCAACTTGTGTATTAATACATCTTCCCGCTAATTGTGGGGCCTGTAACCGTAGCATTATGTGTACATTGAAGAAAAAAAAATACGTGTTGTTGAATAGATGCGCTCGCTACCCACACTTTCATTTCCTTTAGACACTCGTCCTTAAAAAAAAAACCTGCTTTACCTTCTGTATCCACCTCCCTAGAATGCATACGCGTCACCTTCGAATTTCATGTCGGGCAATGAGATTGCAATAAATACAGACCAACTGGGTCGTCTGAGGCTCGGCGTTCATTGTAAGGTTTTTCTAGCATTCTTGCAGAAAGCGCTTGGCTGACCATCTTCTTGTACCATCTTTCCCAGCCTGGCAGCCATTAAGGGCTGGAGCTACACGGTGGGGGGATTTTAATGGCGAAGGTAAAGATTTTATATGGGGAAGTGGCTATAATGAGAGAGGCAATGTTACGAAGAGGCGAGGGCCTTCCTGTGCAGATGGATAGAACTAGGATTTTCCATTTTCCAAGTTTTGGGAAAGAATTTTGCAAGATAGCCCTCTGTTTTTTATATTGTGCAGAACTTACACTGGACTTTCTGTATTATTATTTTTTGCTACCTTCAAATGGTAGGACCTCATGATGGCCATTTTCAGCCACAATGGTCCGCAGTTTTGATGGGTCGTAAACAGGCTTGGGAGATATTTGCTACCCAGGTCTGCTGGTGTCCTACCCACCCCTGATTTAAATCCAATAGCAATAGCACTTGGACTTACATATCGCTTCACAGTGCTTTTTACAGCCCCCTCTAATCGGTTTACAAAGTCAGCATCTTGCCCCCAACAATCTGGTTCCTCATTTTACCCACCTCGGAAGGAGGGAAGGCTG
>JALIGW010000012.1:6119329-6194329 GCA_023053685.1 Diadophis punctatus similis
ATGTGTAGTAAAGTTCCTAAAACATTTAGGCAACAGTCCAGGAGTTAACTGGAAATAAATCCCTCTTGTTTTCAATATACTTGAATTTCTGGACATTCTTTAGTTCTTTTCTTTTTGCCATTTTCCCCCAGAAAAGAATGAAACATTTCTTTGATATGCCAAGCATTAGCGATGTTTAATCCTCCTTGGATTCCCTCCGTCCCCTAATTAAGAAACCGCTCAGAAATGGAGGGCTTTGGAAGATGGAATGATTTGGCAAATAGTGACCAACAAAGGAAGAATGATTGGAGGAGATTGGAGGGAACTTGCTGAAATGGCCAAATTGACTTCTTTGATTAGACAACATCAAAGTTTCAGTTTATTGCCATCTGGAAACCTCTTAGGGACTTTTCTTGTGTAAAAAAGGAACTTTTGATTTATGTGTTTGATGATTAGACAGGATTCCTTATAGAAAGAAGAGAGTCACAATGTGACTTTAGAGAAAGAGGCAAATTTATGATTGTACTTAGAACTGCTGGAAAGAAGATTAGAAGCCATTTCTCTATCTTTTTCTTCCTTTCTTTCTTCTCCTTTTAGTTTTCCCTTTGATTTCTTTTTTTCTCCCTTACTTTATATTAATGTGCTTTACTTTTTGTTTTAAAAACTTTTAATAAAATCATATTTAAAAAAAAAAAAGAAAAGAAAAGAAAAGAAAGAAATGAAAGCTTTTTGGTAAGGCTGGGCTCCAAGCTAACAGACAATAAATGAGCAATGAATGCTTATGTTAATAGCTCCTGAAAGCTTAATATATTTAAAGGGCTAATTTATTGCCTCTGCAAAGTTTGATTAGATCTAAAGCTTTATTGCCAGGGTGTTTTCTTGCTGAGTTTCCTGGTTCACCCTTGTGTGTTCCAAGCCCAATCCATTAAAATCAGCAGGGTGCCTGCAGGCCAAATAAGAAGAACTGGCACAAGGGCTGTTGTACAGAAAATTGCAGCCTGCAGCCAGGGCTATGGCAGATTTAAAATAAGTTGAATAACTCCTTTTGTTTCATCATTAGTGGCCTTTGACTAAATTGGCCTTGCGAGCTCACACTGCCGGCTCTCCTGGAGAGTAAAAACAGAAAGCTAGAGGGTGCTGCAGAATTCACCTTTTCTCCTTGCAATACTGCAACTGATGGTAGCTGCTAAGCAAGGGTGGGTTTCGGATTTTGCTACTGCCGGTTCGCTCAGGGACGCGCCGCGTGGGCGGTCGTGCTCCACGCGTGCATGCACAGTACTAAAAAAGTACAAAAAACAAGATGGCGCTGCCTATGGCACAGCCGAGAGAACCGGCTAGGGGGCGTGGCAGGCCTGGGTCGCTGCCGGTTCAAGCGACCCAGGCCGCCAAGTTACTAACGGTTCTATAGAACCGATCCGAACTGGTAGGAGCCCACCTCTGCTGCTAAAGATGTAAGCAGATGAAATCAAGCAGCCTGTGTGGAGAGGATGTGATATTGGTAACAAGGGCTGGGATGGATCATTCCTGTTTCATATTGAAAAAATGCAGAAGTTAACAGAAATAACAGAATAACAAGAGTTGGAAGGGACCTTGGAGGTCTTCTAATCCAACCCCCCCCCCCTGCTCAAGCAGGAGACCCTATGCCATTTCAGACAAATGGGTGCCCAGTCTCTTGTTAAAAAACTTCCACTGTTGGAGCAACCACAACTTCTGGAGGAAAACCATTCCACTGATTAATTATTCTGTTAGGAAATTTATTTTTATTTCCAGATTAGTTTCTCCTCAATTAGTTTCCATCCATTGCTTCTTGTCCTACCTTCAGGACAGAGGTGTATGGGGTGCTCAGGGAGGGGTAGCACCTCTGGTGTAGGGGCATGTCGTGTCCTTTTACGGCAGCTCATTTTAGGGCAGCTTTTAGGGCAGCTTGTTCACCTTTGGTCCCCACCTGTCACTCAGCTTTCACCTGTGGCTCCTAGCAGCTGTAGCATGCGCAGTGGCCACACCCCAGGCAACAGCTTCGACAGGCTGGCCAAACCAGGTTGAGAATAGCCGTTGGGTCATCGACCTTTGATGAGATAGGGACTTGTCTATCCCGAGCATGTGAATTCAGATTCTGGTGGACTGAGCGGATGAAATCTACTAGAATAGGACAATGGTCACGAAGGTGGTCTCTGCAAGCGATGTGGTACGCTAACAGCATGGCAAGACACGAAAGACGCCCTGGTCAACCACTGCGCCCAGTCCATCTCCAACTGTCTCGACTCTTGTCCTGCTATTTGGAGCAAGATGGAATCTGGAAAGAGAGAGTGAGGCTGACTATGGGCACCTCTCCCTCACTTTAATCCAATTCACGCGCAAGTTATGACATCCCCCCCAATTCCTGTGAGGATTGATGTCAAGGTCCTCTTTGAATACGATGGATGATCATCACCTTCAGGTGCTTTGGAGAATAGGTTGGCCCCCTTTTCTTTATGGCAGCCCCTCAAATATCGGAACCAGGTTTTTGCCTTCATTTTCTTCACAACAATATTGCTTCATCTGTTCATAGGAAGATGGGATGTCAGGAATCCCTTCATTGTCCCTAGCATTTTTTGCTATTAGAACAAAGACTCATGGATCTCCCAAGCTGGATCCATTAAAATAAAGTACGTATTTTTAAAAGCAAGGAATCTGTCCTCTCTTTATGTCTCTAAGTAGCTAAAAATATGTCCGAGTTTTGTTTTATTAAATCTGCTAAAGGTAGCAACTGTGCCAATAAAATATGTCACATCTGCTGCAACATGCATATCCCTAGTTCCAGTTCTTCTCCTCTGTGCTTCTCTAATAGCTGAGAAGATAATTAAGATTAGGATGTTACCTAGTTTGGGGCAGGGGCGGGTTCCTAATTTTTTTACTACCACTCTGTAGGCGTGGCTTATTTTGTGGGTGTGGCTTGTCAGCCATGTGACCGGGTGGGCGTGGCTTCTCAGACTGCTGAAGGGAGGGGAACTGAGATAGGTACTGCCGCCTGTTCCCCCTCCCCTCAGCAGCTCGAGAAGCCTCAAATGTGCAAAAATGCCTAGGATCATCACCACGCGTTTGTGGCTTCTCAGACTGCTGAAGGAAGGGAACTGAGATAGATCCTGCCGCCCGTTCTTTCAGCGTCTCTCGTGCTCCCTCAGCCATTCTCCCCTGCTGGGACTCACTGTTGTGTAGGAAAGCAGCGCATGCGCAGTGCAGGAAGCTCGGCTTCTGGGCATGCGCAGAAGAAAATAAAAAAATAAAAAAAAATGTTTTTAATGGCGGCGCCCAGGCACCGGCAACCAACTGCACCGGTACTGTGATGTCACCAGTGGGCTGCTACCGGTGCTATAGAGTGGACCGCACTGGTAGGAACCCACCACTGGTTTGGGGTAATGAAACATCTGCAAGAAAGCAACCAAGCTCAGAGAGCACCAAGGACCCCTCAGATAATTAAGAATAAATCATGGGTCAAAGCAGGATGACTAGAAGGTTCTTAAGGGAAGAGCGAGCTCAGAGGTTTCTTCGGGAATTAGCTCCATTCTTAAATGTCAGAGTTTACCTTTCACATGGCTGGTTTTTGATTATTATTATTGTTTACAAAAGTACAGGTAGTCTTGAGTTACAACAGTTCATTTAGTGACCCTTCAAAGTTCCAACGGCACTGAAAAATAATGACTTATGACCCTTTTTCACACTTATGACCATTGCAGCATTCCCATGGTCACGTGATATAGCAATAGCACTTAGACTTATATACCGCTTCATAGGGCTTTACAGCCTTATCCAAGTGGTTTACAGAGTTCAGCATATTGCCCCCAACAATCTGGGTCCTCATTTTACTGACCTGAGAAGGATGGAAGGCTGAGTCAACCTTGAGCCGGTGAGATTTGAACAGCTGAACTGCAGCTAGCAGTCAGCTGAAGTAGCCTGCAGTGCTGCACTCTAACCACTGCGTCACCTCGGCTCTTACATTTGCTTCACAACTGACCCACATTTACGACGGTCACGATGTCCTGGAGTCATGGGACACCCCCCCCTTTTGCAATCTTCTGACAAGCAAAGTCAATGGGGAAGCCAGATTCACTTAACAACCGCGTTACTAAGTTAACAACTGCAGGGAATCACTTAACAAATGTGGCAAGAAAAGTCATAAAATGGGATGAAACTCACTTAACAAATTTCTCACTTAGCAACATAAATTCTGGGTTCGATTGTGGTTGTAAGTTGAGGACTACCTGTATAGGGTAACAGCAACTTCTAAATTCCATGAGACAAATTCAGATGAATGCAACCCAAGAGTAGATCAGATGGACACCCAGATCTACTAATCCTACTTTATTGTAAGATTAAAGGTAAAGGTAAAGGTTCCCCTCGCACATATGTGCTAGTCGTTCCCAACTTTAGGGGGCGGTTCTCATCTCCCTTTCAAAGCCGAAGAGCCAGTGCTGTCCGAAGACGTCTCCATAATCATCTGGCCGGCATGACTAAACATCGAAGGCGCACAGAACCCTGTTACCTTCCTACCAAAGTGGTCCCTATTTTTCTACTTGCATTTTTACATGCTTTTGAACTGCTAGGTTGGCAGAAGCTGGGACAAGTAATGGGAGCTCACTCCCTTATGCAGCGCTAGGGATTCGAACCGCCAAACTGCTGACCTTTCTGATCGACAAGCTCAGCATCTTAGCCACTGAGCCACCACGTCCCCATTGTAAGATTACGTCAACAGAAACTTGCAAGATGGAAAGGTTTTTTTTCCCTCCACCCTCTTTTTTTAGTCTTCAGAAAACTTGGGAGGGTCTGTTTTGAAATGCTTCCCATGCTTTGAAGCTGTGGTGGTGCAGTGGTTAGAATGCGGTATTGCAGTCTGACTCTGTCCCCAGTCAGGAGTTCGATCCTGATCCGCTCAGGGTTGACTCAGCCTTCCATCCTTCTGAGGTTGGTAAAATGAGGACCCAGATTGTTGGGGGCAAGATGCTGACTCTGTAAACCGCTTAGAGAGGGCTCTGAAGCACTATGAAGCGTTATATAAGTCTAAGTCAGTGATGGCTAACCTTTTTCTCATCGCGTGCCAAAAGCGCAAGCGCGGGGGTGAAAGCGTGCACATGTGCATGTGCCAGCACCCAAAATGCAATGCATGTGTGATAACCCCCATGCTCCCTCTGCCCCCCATGCATGCGGACGTGACCTCCCCCCACCCAATTTTGGGCCTAGCAGGCCTCCCTGCAGCCTCCTGGGACCAAAAATCAGCCACGCGGGGGGGAGCACACACCTCATGCCTTGTTTTGGGCCTAGCAGGCCTCCCTGCAGCCTCCTGGGACCAAAAATGGGCCGCGGGGAGGGCCCTGCCCCCCCGCTCCAGAGGTGGGTTTGGACCGGTTCGCCCGAACTGGTAGCAAGCTGCTGGTGATGTCATGATGATGTCCGGAACCGGTTCTGTTGGTGCCAGTCTGTGGACGCCGTCAACTTTTTTTTGGATTTTTTAAAAAAAATTCCCGGTTTTTTTTCTTCTGAGCATGTGCAGAAGCCGAGTTTCCAGTACTGCGCATGCGTCACCATCTTGTTTTTGGCTTTTTTTTAAAAAAAAAAATTTCGGCACTGCGCGTGCACGCCCATGAGGCACAGCCAGCGGCGCAGGAGGAAGTGAACTGGCAGCAAGTTAGATGGGAAACCTCACTGCAATCTCCATAGCTCTGATTTTCAAACCCTTGTTGAAATTAGCATTTGAAATGAGGTTAAAAAAGAACAAGATCGATGCATTAATCCAATGCTTAATGTACTATTTTATTTTGCATTCAGAGAACTCCCTGTTCATCCCTCAAATGCTAGGAAAATGGGCTGAAAATTTCAACTCCACCAATTCTAATAAGCTTGCTCTAACCCTTTACAATCATTTGAAGTGGGTGGCCACCGAAGAAAAATAATTGCCCATCCATGCCCTAAAATCAGGGGTGGGTTCTAACTTACCTCGCTGTTGGTTCGCTTCCTCCCACGCCACGTTCGCGCATGCACGCATGCGCAGTGCCGAAAATTTTTTAAAAATCCCCCCCCCCAAAAAGCCGAAAACAAGATGGTGATGCATGTGCAGTGCTGGAAACTTGGCTTCTGTGCATGCTCAGAAGAAAAAATAAATAAAAATTCCCCCCAAAAAACTCAAACAAAATTCCCAAAAAATATGGCGGTGCCCATGGACCGGCACCGACTGAACCGGTTCTGTGACAACATCGTGACATCACCAGTGGGTTGCTACCAGTTCAGGTGAACCGGTCCGAACCGGGAGGAACCCATCTCTGCCTAAAATGAATTAAGTTCAGCCTACAGGCATTTTAGGAGAGGAGCAGTGGGACCAGGGTAAATCTAAGGTAGCCAACAATCTAGAGGTCTGATAACAATTTATCCAATTAACCAAATTCATTGAAAAGAACAAGCTTTCAAATTACAGCTCATTTCGTCAGATGCTTAGAATGGCTAGACCAGGGGTGTCAAACTCAATTTCATTGAGGGCCGCATCAGGATTGTGTTTGACATCGGGTCTCCGGGGGGGATCATGGCCAGGATGGGTGTGGCCAGCTCAACATCACTTGTGTTGGGGGTGCCTGTGGCCCGAGCGCTCTGCCAGCGAAAACGGGCTCCCGAGCTCCGTTTTTTGTTGCGACGGCCTCTTGCAACCCTCTGCCAGCAAAAACAGAGCTTGGGACAGCTGTGGGCTGGTTCTTTGCTGTTTCTTTTTTTTTTTAATTAAAAAGTTTTATTAGTACAAAGTACAAACATTTTTCTCTTTTCTCCCCCCCTTCCCCCCCACCCTTCTTACCCTCCCCTCCAGTCCCCCTTCCACCCACCCCCGACTTCCCAGAAAAAGCACAAGGTATGATTTTCAGAAAACATAAAACTAAAATATGCTAAGAAATTATTAGTTCAAAAAATTTTCCCAATTCTTTAACTCCTTATTACTCAAAACCTTTAAAACATAATCTAAAAATTAAACATTTATCATTAATAAACTATTTGGGTCTTCTTAATCTGATACTTTTTTTTAAAATATAATCAGTCCATCTGTTCCATTCCAAAATATATCTTTCATTTGAATGATCCTTAAGATATGATGAAATTTTAGCCATTTCAGCCAAATGTGTAACTTTTAATGTCCATTCTTCAATACTGTGCCACCAGTAACCTGGCAGCTGTTTTTTTTAATTCTTTTTTTTTGGGGGGGTTCTTTGCTGTTTCTAAGCACCTGTGGGCCAGATCCGGCCCCCGGGCCTTGAGTTTGACACCCCTAGGCTAGACTGATGTAGGATTTTAAATTGGGATGAAGTGGGAGAAGACAAAGTAGTTATGGAGATGAAGGTCATAGGTGAGATAAATTATGAATTACCTTATCAGTTAATAATTGTAATGTTAATGAAAGACCAGGTTAGCGACAGATCATCTTGTAGAAGTTCTCTCTTTGTGGTTGCTCAGGGTCAACACTGACTCGATGACGGATAGTTAATGTAAGGGCAAAAAAGCCATGGTGCCCACAACCAGGAGTTCGATCCTGACCAGCTCAAGGTTGACTCATCCTTTCATCCTTCTGAGATCGGTAAAATGAGGACCCAGATTGTTGGGGGCTCTATAAACTGCTTAGAGAGGGCTGTAAAGCACTCTAAAGCAGTATATAAGTCTAAGTGGGCCCACAGAGTTGGCCTCCTCCGGGTCCCGTCGGCCAAGCAATGCCGGCTGGCGGGCCCCAGGGGGAGGGCCTTCTCTGTGGCTGGCCCCGTGCTCTGGAACCAACTCCCCCAGAGACCCGAACCATCCCCACTCTGCTGGCCTTCCGAAAGGCCGTTAAGACATGGCTCTTCCTGCAGGTGGGGGGGACAGCTTAACCATTTGAGCTTACCCCCCAAGTATGTATGTGGTTGAATGGATGGATGTCGTTGTTGCTTTTATACTGCCTTTTTAAATTTTGTATCGTTTTTAAATTGTTGAAATTTTGTTTATTCTTGTATCTCTTATGTTGTACGCCGCCCTGAGTCCTTCGGGAGTTGGTCGGCATATAAGAATAACAAAATAAATAAATAAATAAATAAATAAGTGGTATTGCTATTGCTACCCAAAATCACCACTTTTACCACTAACCAGCAGCATAATCTGGGGGTGATCAGTGGTTGGTGACAGATAGACTGCACAGTTTGAGCGCACATTAGGGTCACTCCATCCAAACAACCAACAAAACAATGAAGCTCCAGATTCTGACAAATAGCATCCTGTCATTGTCTAAACTTCTCCAGAGTCTAATATTTTTAAAAACCTATTGCTGGCAACTTCAAAGAAACTCAATCCAATCTTTCAATACTATATAAATCCTGGATGAGTGGCAGGAAGCATTGTCTGCTCTGGGCATTTTGGCACCATGAAGTGGAAAATATGGGCACTGTTTTTCTCTTGCTGCATCTAAGTAAATGAACTGGCAATCAATCTTTTCCAATCCTGGGGGTCTCCAGATCTTGGCACATTGGGGTCAGTGGTGGGTTGCTGCCGGTTCGGACCTGTTCTCCCGAACTGGTGGCAGAAATTTGCCCCGCTTGCCGTACCGGCAGCGCCCTGAACCGGTTCTCCGGTCGCCGCTCCTTGAAAGCGGCTGGCAAAGAATCCTCTGCGCATGCGCAAAGGCTTCTGCGCATGCACGGGGGGTCATTTCCCCGATGTGACGTAGGGTTAGAGTTCCGACCTGATGCGAACCGGTAGGGAAGGTAAGTGGAACCCACCCCTGATCGGGGTCATTGATGTGGTGATCCTTCTGCTCTTCTACTCCAGGTTTGATTACAAGAGGCCAGAAGAAAAGCTCTTCCGGATGAATAGCTGAATATAATTATTTTTTGAAATCACCTTGGAAGAAATCAGAAGTCATTCTTGGTTTGCATTTTTGTTATCCTTTCTTTTTCCTTATATCTTTCTGCACTGCTATTTCTCTCTCTCTCTCTCTCTCTCTCTCTCTCTCTCTCTCTCTCTCTCTCTCTCTCTCTCTCTCTCTCTCTCTCTCTCTCTCTCTCTCTCTCTCTCTCTCTCCCCTCCCTCCCTCCCTCCCTCCCTCCCTCTCCTTGTCTGGATATTTATCATAGAATTGCTTCACTAGCCTCTCAGTTTTTACATTCCAACTTTTTACCCAGGTAGCTTCTGACAAAGGGCACTCCTTCCAATGTACTAAATATTGTAACTTACCCCTATACATTCTGGAGTCTAAATTCTTCTTCTTTTTGCTTGATTCTTAGCTTATGTTAGTTTTTAGGTGTACATTTTGGAACATTTAATAAAGTTGTTATGAAACAAAGTGAAGCTGTTGCTAAGTGAAAATCACGTGACTACGGCAGTGCTTACAATTTTAATTTCAGTTTTCCTTGGCAGCTTTCCTTCCTTTCTTCAGCTGAACTGAGGTTTTTAGTTTTCCTCCTTGAGAGCATCTTGGAATGGGGTAAATGAGCAAGTGAAAATGAGAGCAGGGGGCCCCTGCAAAGGTCATACATACGAGGACTGGTTGCTAAGTGGATTTTTGGCACCATTTAGTGACTTTAAGAGTCACTAAGTGAGGACTACTTGTAGTTTTTCTTCCTTTCTTCTGTCCAGGGATATCTTCAAAAGGTTTCAGACCTGTAAGGGTTTATCACCTAATGCTTTAGCACTTAGCACTTAGACTTATATACCGCTTCACAGTGCTTTACACCCCTCTCTAAGCGGTTTACAGAGTCAGCCTCTTGCCCCCAACAATCTGGGTCCTCATTTTACAGACCTCGGAAGCAGGGGTGGGTTGTGGATCCTTTTGTTGCCGGTTTGCTCAGGGTCCTGAAGCAATAAAAAAAGATGGCGGCGCCCACGGACTGGCACTGAGAGAACCGGCTCCGTGACGCCATCACCGGTTTACTACCGATTCTAAAGAACCGGTTAGAACCGGTAGGAACCAACCTCTGCTTGGAAGGATGGAAGTCTGAGTCAGTCTTGAGCCTGGTGAGATTTGAACTGCCAAATTGCAGTCAGCCAGCAGTCAGCAGAAGTAGCCCTGCAGTACTGCACTCTAACCACTGTGCCACCACGGCTCATAGCACTAGCACTTAGCAATAGCACTTAGACTTATATACCACTTCATAGTGCTTTACAGCCCTCTCTAAGCGGTTTACAGAGTCAGCCTATTGCCCCCAACAATCTGGGTCCTCATTTTACCCACCTCGGAAGGATGGAAGGCTGAGTAACCTTGAGCCTGGTGAGATTTGAACAGCTGAACTGCTGAACTAGCAATCAGCTGAAGGTCGCAGTGCTGCTTTTAGTAAGTGGGAACAGAGGCAGGAGAATAACAGAATGGACCTTGAAGGTTTCTAGTCCAACCTCTACTCAAGCAAGAGACCTTCTACCATTTCAGACAAGTGGCTTCCCAGCTATTCCACTGATTAATTGTTCTCACTGTTAAGAAATGTGTCCTTACTTTTAGGTTGGATCTCCCTATAACGATCTTTCTCCCATTACTTTATGTCCTGCCCTCTGATGCTTTGGAGAATAGGTGGACCCCTTCTTCTCTGTGACAGCTCATCAAGTACTGGAAGACAGCTATCATGTCATCCTCATTCCTTCTCTTCAATAGGCTAGACCAGCGGTGTCAAACTTAAGGCCCGGGGGCTGGATTTGGCCTGCGGGGTACTTAGATCTGGCCCGCAGGGCCGTCCTGGAAACAGCGAAGGACCGGCCCGCGGTGCTTCTGCCAGCGAAAATGGGCTCCCGGGCTCCATTTTCGGCTGTCACGGCCTCCTGCAACCCTCTGCCAGTGAAAACGGAGCTTGGGAGGGCCGCATGTGGGAGCCTGTTTTCGCTAGCAGAGCGCTCGGGCCACCACAGGTGGCCCCAACAGGAGTGATGTTGAGTTGGCCACGCCCCCTGGCCACGCCCCCCTAGCCCTCCGAGGTCAAATGCAACCCTGATGCGGCCCTTAATGAAATCGAGTTTGATACCCCTAGGCTAGACAATCTGCCACAGAAATATCCTAAGTTTACCCAACCACTTTGAAAAGCTATTTTTGTCTTATATCTCCTAGTTATCTAAGGGCTGGTGATAATAGGAGAAGTTTCCGGTGATTTGAAATACAAAATATCAAGGAGAAGCGTCTTTAGAATGTTGTTTTCTTGACTTCCATGCTCTCTTGCCTTCCCCGGCATCCATTCCGGCACAATTTAGATTTAATTTTTCACTATAGTGACATTTTGGTGAGGTTGAAACTTCAGATTGGTGCCATTCAATATACATATATACCAGGGGCGGGTTCCTAATTTTTTTTACTACCACTCTGTGGGCGTGGCTTATTTTGTGGGTGTGGCTTGCCAGCCATGTGACCGGGTGGGTGTGGGCCTCGGGAGCTTGGCAGCGGCCAGAGAAGCGGGGGGGTATTGCCCACCCGCAACACAGCCCCTCACAGTGGGAGCAGCAAGACCGCGGCAGCAGTTCTTCCAGGAGGCTCCGTCCGGCCTGAATGCTTCTCCCCATTCGATGATCCTAGGCTCCAGCCGCCCGTTCCCCCCTCCCCTCAGCAGCTCGAGAAGCCTTGAACGTGCGAAAATGCCTAGATCATCACCGGCGTTCGTGGCTTCTTGGACTGCTGAAGGGAGGGGAACTGAGATAGGTCCTGCTGCCTGTTCTTTCAGCGTCTCACGCACTCCCTCAGCCATCCTCCCCTGCTTGGACTCACTGTTGGGTAGGAAGGCAGTGCATGTGCAGTGCCGGAAGCTTGGCTTCTGGGCATGCGCAGAAGAAATTTTTTTTTAATTAATTTTTTTTAAAATGGCGGCACCCAGGCACTGGCAACCGACCGCACTGGTACTGTGACGTCACCAGTGGGCCGCTACCGGTGCTATAGAGTGGACCGCACCAGTAGGAACCCACCACTGATATATACATATATCTCAAGCTATGGATAAGTGGACTACTTATCTTACTGAAACCTTGAAATCAGCTCCTGCTGCTACATTTTAAAGCCACCTGCTACAAATGTTCCACAGCACTTTACACAAGGCGTGTGCACACACACACACAAACACACACAGTAGCAAGTAGAGCTGTTATATTACAAAAAACTGATTTTATAGGGTATTTGAAGGGAAAATACTTGCTTGGAGAAAAATGCAGTTGCTAAGGATTACATCAAGTATGTGCTTTGGAAATACTTGGCAACGGTCAACGTACTGTAGAAATATGTGAATCAATAAAGATGTGGCTCACTCTATTGTTCCAGCAAGATTTTTAGTGCGTTCGGAAGGAAAAATAGTAGTTTTCTCATTCTTAGAAATTGCCAGTGCCCTATTTTTACAAAAGAACAAGACCAGCTTCAGTTAAGACTCGCCCTGGAAGCTTAAAATGCTCTTATGTAACCAAGTCCTTCCACTACCATCCAACACTATCCCAGCCACTCCATAGAACATGTATTATATATAATATTCATATATGATAAAGTATAATCTCTACACAACATGCTTAACGGTTGGTTAAACTCACCTTCTGAATTGAGGGATAGGGTGGACCTCTTAACAGAATAACAGAGTTGGAAGGGACCTTTGAGGTCTTCTAGTCCAACCCCCTGCTCAAGCAGGAGAACCTATACCAGTGATGGCGAACCTATGGCATGGGTGCCACAGGTGGCACGCGGAGCCATATCTGCCGGCACTTGAGCCATTGCCCTAACTCAGCTCCAGTGCGCATGTGCGTGCCCGCCAGTTGATTTTTGGCTCGCGTGGAGGCTCTGGGAGGGCAATTTCGGCCTCCGGAGGGCCTCCAGGGTGGCAGGGGGGAGCGTTTTTTGCCCTCCCCAAGCTCCAAGAAAGCCTCTGGAGCCTGGGGAGGGTGAAAAATGGGCCCACCGGGCCCACTGGAAGTCGGGAAATGAGGGAGTGGGGGAGTCGCGCACACATGTGCAGGAGGGTGGAGCAAGTGACGGGCTTTGAATTATGGGTGTGGGCACTCACGCGCGTGCAATAGCGTGTACACGCCCTATTTCGGCACCCGAGGAAAAAAAAGGTTCACCATCACTGACCTATACCATTTCAGACAAATGGTTGTCCAGTCTCTTCCTGAAAGCCTCCAATGATGATATCTGATGAAGTGAGCCGCAGCACATGAACGCTTATGCATAATGTGTTGGGCCTGAAAGGTGATACCAGGTTCCTCATTTTTGGCTATCCTTGATTAATATGGTGTCAGACCTACTAAATAGACCAGATCAGGAAATCAACTCTCCAGAAAGGCTAAAACTATTTTTCTTGAGATTGGCTACAATAACAGAGCAATGCAAGTCCAATTGTCCCACACTTCCTCCCCTTCTTATACCAATGTGATTAAGGGAAGTGGTCCACCATGTGGAATTGGCATCCATACACTTTAAAGCAGGGATCTCCAACCTTGGCAACTTTAAGACTTGTGGACTTCAACTCCCAGAATTCCTCAGCCAGCTTGCTGGTTGTGGAATTCTGGGAGTTGAAGTCCACAAGTCTTAAAGTTGCCAAGGTTGGAGACCTCTAGACAACTTAACAAAATAAAGAAGCTTTTTAAAATAAATGCTTGCTCTGAAGAGGCCCAGTGCTATTGTATCTTCTTTTAAATAATAGAGAATAATGTATACTTCCAGAAATTTTAATTAATTTTAACAGCTCTGTACAAGTATAGTCTGAAATGTAACAGTGTCCTGTTTAGTATTAGAGTTAAATCCTGACTTACCTTGGAGTAGATCTATTTAAATAATTGGGAGGAGTTAGTGTGACTACATTTAAGAAAACTTTCTGGCATAATGTACATTTCTCCAATTCTTTGCTATTTCTATGGGTGAGGCACACATGCACAGAAATACACAGCAAACAGTGTATATCATCTGTGCTGTTTGCTGTTTGCTGTTTGGCAAATTGCTTGGAGACAGAGGCCTTTTTTCCTTGTTTTCCTGCCCCAAAACTAAGGTGTGTCTTATACTCCGGTGCCTCTTATACTCCGAAAAATACGGTATATGGAGAAAAACTGAAACAAACCACAAATGTATAAAAAATGTTAAAATTAAATTACAAGTGTAAGAAAAACTAATAGACCGATCTTGAGCTATAGTATAATAGGAACTGCGTTTCCTATATATGTGTGTTTGTATCAGGGGCGGGTTGTTCACTTACTGATACCGGTGCGCTGCACGCACATCTCCACGTTTCAGATGCGCATGTGCTCGCTATGCATGTGCGCCCCCTCACGCGATTTTGCTTATGCGCATGCACGGAAGCAAAATCTCACCGAAATCTCATGCATGCGCGCATCCCCTCACGAGATTTCGGTGTGATTTTGCTTCCGCGCATGCGCAGAAGCAAAAAAGCCCAAAAATTCTCAAAAAAAGATGGTGACGCGCGCGACGGACTGGCGAAGACGGCACCGGAGCGGTCACGTGCAAATTGCGCAATCGGCTGCTCCCTACCGGAGCTACGCACCGGACCGCACCGGTAGGAACCCACCACTGGTTTGTATGGTTTGCAATGCCTATTTGTATATAATAAAAAACTTTTTTAAAAAAGCAGTTGACTTTTTAAAGCTACCCTTAACTTATAGGGCCGAGAAGCAAAATGTCTTCAAGGAAAAACCTAAGAAAGTCCAGTTGCCTTTTGAAAAAGCACCTGTGGGACAACCTTGACCTGAATGATTGAGAATCTCCATAGATATATAATCAAAGTCTTTTTTTTTAAAGTGTGGCTGCATTTGGTATACCTTTCTTTCTTTCTTTCTTTCTTTCTTTCTTTCTTTTCTTTCTTTCTTTCTTTCTTTCTTTCTTCCATCCATCCATCCTTCCTCCTCCTCTTCTTTCTTTCTTTCTTTCTTTCTTTCTTTCTTTCTTTCTTTCTTTCTTTCTTTCTTTCTTCCTTCCTTCCTTCCTTCCTTCCTTCCTTCCTTCCTTCTTTCTTTCTCCTTTCTTTCTCCTTCCTTCCTTCCTTCTTTCTTCTTCCTTCCTTCCTTCCTTCCTCCCTCCCTCCCTCCCTCCCTCTTTCTTTCTTTCTTTCTTTCTTTCTTTCTTTCTTTCTTTCTTTCCTTCCATCCATCCTTCCTCCTCCTCTTCTTTCTTTCTTTCTTTCTTTCTTTCTTTCTTTCTTTCTTTCTTTCTTCCTTCCTTCCTTCCTTCCTTCCTTCCTTCCTTCCTTCCTTCCTTCCTTCCTTCCTTCCTTCCTTCCTTCTTTCTCCTTTCTTTCTCCTTCCTTCCTTCCTTCCTTCCTTCCTTCTTTCTTCTTCCTTCCTTCCTTCCTTCCTTCCTTCCTCCCTCCCTCCCTCCCTCCCTCCCTCTTTCTTTCTTTCTTTCTTTCTTTCTTTCTTTCTTTCTTTCTTTCTTTCTTTCTTTCTTTCTTTCTTTCTTTCTTTCTTTCTTTTTGGCAAATTCCGAACCAACTCATTCTACAGGTCAGATTAACTTGTCATTTACATCTACAAATTAACTTGTCATTTACATCTGGTGTACTTTTCCTTGTGTGTCTTCCTTCATGTTTTTTTTTTTTTTTTGGAGAGAGTTTGACTCTCCTCAAAGCATGCTTGGGGGTGAGTCTGTTACTGGGGATGAGTAAAGCATCCGAAAGATTGTGGGGATGAATAAAAGTAAGAGAATCTCTTCTCTCAAGCCTATCTTGAAAGGAACAAAAGTCACTTCTATCTTCTTCTTCTTTTACGGGAGTAAAAATCCCTTGTTGGATAAAGTTCACATGGCTTATTATCCATTTAGTTAATGATCCATCCAGACTACCACTCTGAATAAGATTAAAACATTGACATTGTTAGTTGATTTAATTACCTGCCTATCTGGTTAGCCTCTGTGTGATGAGTCACTGTGATTTCTATATTTCGTGAAGCAAATATCTTGAACTAAAACAGAAATGGACCTGGTAATAGAATTAGAAGGGATGAGCTCAAATGATAGGACAGTATTCATTTTTTGACTCAAAAGTGAGCCAAGGTGCAGCTAATATATTAATGACAGTGGTTGGCCTAATATTGAAGCAGCACAGAGTTGGGCATGATTGTTTCCAGACTTAGGATTTCTAAAGGAACAGGAAGCTGAGAGGTCCCTGCATGTCTTCTATGAAAACCCTACACATTAGAGCAGGGGTATCAAACTTAAGGCCTGGGGGACGGATCCGGCCCACGGGGTACTTAGATCTGGCCCCTGGGGCTGCCCTGGAAGCAGCGGACTGGCTCCCAGTGCTTCTGCCAGTGAAAATGGGCTCCCAAGCTCCATTTTTGGCTGCCATGGTCTCCTGCAACCCTTTGCCAGTGAAAACGGAGCTCGGGAGGGCCGCATGCAGGAGCCCTTTTTCGCTGGGCAGCCACAGTGTTAGGATGAGAAAATAAGTTTTAGAGGTGATGAATCTTTTCCTTTGGAAACCAATCCTTGATAAAATAAAGCGCGAGTAAAAGTCTAAATAACAAGATATTTATTCCAGTATAAAAGAATACAAAAACACTAAATCTTAATAATTACATCTTGACAGTCTAAGAGGTCCTCCTTCCAGGGAGGATAGCAGCAGAAGAATAATGGAGAATGAGAATGAGAATGTAACATCTGCGCAGTTCACTCTTCACGTGACCGCTTCACTTTGTTAAGAACCTCTGGGTCATAAAGTCTGACATATGAGTACAGCTGACAATAAAAAATCACCTCGTGACACACAGGCATCCCTGACATGAGTGATGTTGAGCTGGCCATGCCACCTGCCCCCCCCCCGAGGTGAAATGTCCCCCCCCAAGGTCAAACATAACCCTGATGCGGCCCTCAATGAAATTGATTTTGACACCCCTGCATTAGAGAGAGAGCAGATCAGCTCTTGAGATTCAGAGCAGGGGAAATCTAGAAGCCTGGAGCTATATTTCTTTAGAGTTTCTATTGAATTTTTCATTTAATAATAATTTGCCTTTAATAAAAAAAATGAAACCTTCAAAAAAAGAAAAAAATAATGCAAACAACTATAGAAAGTTTAAAAAAAGTGCAAATAATTATGGAAAAGGAAAAAGTGCATCAATTATATCTATAATGGGTGTTCACATGCACACTTTATTCTCTTTGTGTGTATGGGTGATGTGTACATGTACATACACATCTGTTTTTATTGAATTATTATGGTTTTTTTAAAGGATCTTCATCTTATCACAAACTCTTGTTTTTCTTAAAGTGATTTCTATTTGGGAATTGTTTTCAGTGGTAAAACTGCCAGATAACAACATTATGAGTAAATGCAAATTTTAGCATCACAGTTGAAGAGGAAACCTGCTGGCAAGCTGAAGTGTTTATGGTTACTGATGAGCAAGTGAAGGAAGAATCTTGTGTTGTGACAATGGATATATTGGAGGTGGTGACCCGGGGTGAAATCCAGCAGGTTCTGACAGGTTCTGGAGAACCAGTAACGGAAATTTTGAGTAGTTCGGAGAACCTGCAAATACCACCTCTGGCTGGCCCCAGAGTGGGGTGGGAATGGAGATTTTGCAATATCCTATCCCAAGGAGTGGGGAGGGAATGGAGATTTTGCAGTATCCTTCCTCTGCCATGCCCACCAAGCCATGCCCACAGAACCGGTAGGGAAAAATTTTGAATTTCACCTCTGTGGTGACCCTTTGAGAGCTGTATGTGTCACGCTGTGAATATTGCCAGTTGTATGTCTATGCAGGGTGGTGCATCCCTATTCTAATATTATGGTACATTCCAATACAAGCAGAACACGTGATATGATGATCATGTACACATGTCTACATTCCTTATTCTCCATTAATCACTTTTGACTTTGACTTTGACCGGAATGGTCACGTTTATTAGCAAAGATGTAATTAATCAGGATTTATTGTTTTTGTAACGAAATAAATATTTTCTATTAAACTCTTAATCTTGGCTTTATTTCTAACTGTCTGAATTCCAAGAAAAGATCCAAATCGACTCTATGAGATTTATTCTCATTCTCACATGGTAGCATTCGGACGGATGCTTCCCTTGACAGTATGCAATGAAATTTCATGTTAATGTATGCCGATTAATGTACATTCAAAGTGACAATAAAGGAACTTCTAGCCTCGGAGTCTTATTTCGTTGGGGGTGTTTATTGGAACACTGATATTAAACCCAAATCTCTAGATAACTGAGCAGCACCCCAAAAGGGGGCTGTCCGGAGTGCTGACCCCCAGCACTGACCTGTCACTATAGTATGTGAAGCAGAAGGGTGACACATGTCTGGGGGCCTACCAAGATGCAAATGAACTCGAGGAAACTTATCATTTAGATTTAAGCTTCTGGAGATTTTGGGAAAGAAGCTGAACCCTAAATATCAAGTTTTGACAACTGGAAGCTTGGAACCCAATTCTATTTAGACGCACAACATGAGCTGAACCGAACCTGGGCTCTTTCAAACAAACTGAACCTAAAACTCAACTTTCTCGAAGGTTTGGCTGGTTTACATGCTTTTCTATTTTAACATGGCATTGAAACAGCGCAAGCTACACTTCTAGGTTAGAAAGGATCCAGTCCCTGTCCATCCAGCTCTGGCTGTTCAATGACTGCTTGAACACATCCATGACTTGCCTTGGTTCCTCTGTTGAACTGCTTCCTTTGATGAAGTCTTTTCTTCTTCTTATCATTCAACCAGCATCTGCCTTCTGGCATCTTTGGATTATTTTTGAGAGACCTGAACTTCTTGACCTGCTTCTCTGCACCATCCTTTCAACTACTTCAAGCATGCTCGGATGAAAATTTTAGTTGCCTTTTTAGCCATTGCTCATTCCACTCATTCATCTTCAGCTTGTGATCATCTATTATTCCAAGAGTCTTTTCGCTTGTACTACTATTTAGCCATGCAATGCTCATCCTGTATGGATATTTAATATATTTCCTAAGTGAAGTCAGCATCGGTCTTTAGAGGATTTCATTCAGAAGTTTTCATCCCATTTCTCTAATGCAGCGGTTCCCAACCTGGGGGTCGCGACCCCTTTGGGGGTCGAATGACCATTTCCCAGGGGTCGGCCCGGCATCCTCAGCTCCCCCCCCACTGCCACAAGCCTGGCCATATTGCGCCCCACAAACCGCAACCCCACTGCGACCCACTCCGCCGCCGCCATTTGGGTTCTTTTACCCTCTGCGCATGCGCAAAGCATTCTACGCATGCGCAGAGGGTAAAAGAACCCAGATGGCGGCATCCGGGTGAAGTCTCCAGATTCGGGTGAGGTCTCCGCTTGCTTCGCATGTTGCCTCTGGGAGCTTTTCGAGCCCCGTCGCAAAAGGCGTGTGCGACTTCGGCGGGGCTGAGACAGGTGGCTACCCGGAGAGAGCCATCACCTTCGCCCCGAATGCTTCAGGTAGACGGGAGAGACTCTGTGAAGGGGATGGCTCCCTCCAGGCAGCTGCCTGTCCCGGCCCCATCGAAGTCGCACATGCCTTTTGTGATGGGGCTCGAAAAGCTCCCAGAGGCAACATGCGAAGCGAACGGAGACCTCGCCCGGATCTGGAGACTTTGCCCGGACTCCGTCATTTGGGTTCTTTTACCATCTGCGCATGCGCAAAGCATTCTGCACATGCGCAGAGGGTAAAAGAACCCAAATGGCGGCGGCGGGGTGGGTCGCGGTGCTGGCGTGGGGGCGGGGCGTGGATCACGGCATTAGGAAGGTTGGGAACCACTGCTCTAATGTATCAAGAACATTTAAGATGTTCTGTCCCAGAATATTAGACAACCCAGGTGGTTGTCGTTGCAAACCTTACATTCTCCCCTTCCATTCCTCAGGCATTAATGAAAATCGGTTGGCATCGTAAAATGTAGAAACAGTCCAAAGTTGTCCTCCCAGTGCTAAATCATGGTCGGTTCCTTTCTCCAGAAATAGTTGTTGGATTGAATGATGGTGGTGACAGGGAGGGTGTGAAAAAAATGGTGTTTCTGAGCATTTCCTAGAAGCCTGAAGTTGTATGACAGAGATAAGAGATTGTGTTGAAAAGCTCACAGATGGCACTTTCTATAAACCAGCAGAAAGAATTTGTTAATTATGTCTTCCTCTCCCCACTGATTAAAACTCAGAAAAGATTAACTGTGACGTTTGTCCTACACGAGAAGAACAAATCATAACAATTACACCAAACTGCCCAGTGCTGGCCTAAACATAGCTGATTCTTCTGCAAAGGCTTGATATCTGTGAGTATATTTAGGAAAAGGAGATGTTTTATGCGATGTGAAAGCAGAATTGGAAAATATGGGGTCCCCCCTAGAAAAGGAAGATAACATAAAATACCAACTACCCAGTTTTTCTCGCAAGCATGTGGCTGGACTTCTGCTATCATGCAAAAGTCCCCGAATCTAATAACTACATGGAAGATTTACATGTTATGAGAATCGTGGTGGGGTGTAGAACTCGTACATCAGAAATTAGCCTTATGAATTTCTTTTCACCTTTGAAAGAGACCACTATATTCATCTGATTCCAAGAGAGTTTAAGCATCCGTCTTACTTTTTTTTTTTTAAAAAAAAAATGAAGATCTGTTCAACATAATTTCAGTTTGCTGAAAAGTGGTGGAAACTTTGCTGCTGATTTATGATGATAACATCTTTCAATCACTTTGTGGTCACTCTGGAAACGAGTCTGATGGGAGGCATTCTCTCCTAAGATATTTCTCTGGGATTTAATGAAACATGGGAAACAAAGGAAGGTGCACTTTATTGTGGAAAGTTTTGTAGAAAGAAAGAAAAAGGCATTTGGTATAAGGCTTCCTTCTTGGGCAGCTGGCATCCATGACTGTCTATTCTTTTTTTTCTTTTTTTTTTAATTTTTATTTGTCCTCACTTGTTAAGAAGTTTCTTCTTTTTTTATTTAAAAATAATCTTTATTGAAATTTTACAATAAAAAAAGAACACGAACAACACACAACAACACATGGACATAACACATATAGCACGAACGAATACACATATTTACACGCAACATTACAAAGAAATCGAGTACTTTTTTACAGCGTTCTTGAAGTATTTGTTTTGTATCGAAATCTGTATATACATTTTAAGTATGTTCCATAACATAGGTGTCGGTGGTAGTCATCCATAGGTTAATTCATTTAGTTACAACTTACAGAAGAGAGTGGTTTTAAACATATCTCAATTCATCTGCCAAATTTTTAATTTTGGGTTTTGGCTGATCCAATTATATAGCTTGTTCCATATTTGGTAGAAATCTGTATCGTCCTTCCCATGTATTTGCATTGTTAATTTGCACATTTCTGCGCACTCCAGTATTTTTCTGATGACCATCGAGGCAGTGGGGGATGACTGTCTATTCTTGACTCAGTTGCAGGGGTGGGCTGCTGGGGGTTCGCAGGGGTTCGGGAGAACCTCTAGCTAAGATTCTGTGCAGTTCGGAGAACCCCCAAATCCCACTCCTGGCTCGCCCTGCCCACCCACCCAGCCCCTCCCAGGAGTCCCCATGCAGCCTGTTTTGGATGCAGGTAAGTGCAGGGCGTGCGCGGAGGTTCAGGGAGGGTGAAAAATGGGCCTACTGGAAGTTCAGGAAGGCCAGAAACGGGCCTGTTTCCGGCCTCCAGAGGACCTCTGGAGCCTGAGGTGGCCGTTTTCGCCCTCCCGGAGGCTCGAACAAAACCTCCAGAGTCCGGGGAGGGCAAAAATGCCCCCCCATGGTGCAGGAGGCTGACTAGGCCACGCCCACCATGGCCACGCCCACCCAGCAACCGGGCAGAGAACCCCTTGCTAAAATTTTTGAAGCCCACTCCTGCTCTCTCTCTCTCTCTCTCTCTCTCTCTCTCTCTCTCTCTCTCTCTCTCTCTCTCTCTCTCTCTCTCTCTCTCTCTCTTTGTGGTCTCAAAATTTCTGGCCACTTCCTACCACCTTTGAGAATTAGCAGAGTATTTGTTGTTCTTTTCCCAGCCTTGAAGGTCTCTGCCATCTTTGTTTGTTTGTTTGTTTATTTACAAAAAGCTTTCTCTAGCATCTAGGTCTCTCAGGATACCAGCTTCAATCTTCCCACCTGATGATAGACTTGTTTTCTAGTCTCAAAGGTGCTTTTTCAAAAGGCAACTGGACCATGTTTTTTCCTTGCGGAAGAAGAAGACATTTCACTCCTCATCCAAGAGGCTTCATCAGTTCTGACTGGATGGTGGGGATATGATGGAAGGATCATATTGCTTTGCAGTCATCTGATCGTTAGCACTCCCTCTGAGAGTTATTGAGGCCACTCGGGGGGGGGGTTATCTAGCTGAGGGTACAGATAAACCCCCAAGTGGCCTCAAAGACTCAACCATGTGGTTCCCAAACCATAGTTTATAACTTAGCATATTGTGCATCTTAGGATATTGTGCAAATTAAGCCACAATATCTTTCTCAATAGACCACTTCAAAGATAGTGTGAGTCACTCTTTTAAATACTGCACTGTAGCCCATGTTGCTCTAATCCAGGGGTGTCAAACTCAAGGCCCATGGGGTGGATCCGGCCCGTGGGGTGCTTAGATTTGGCCTGGAAACAGTGAAGGACGGTCCCGCAGTGCCTCTGCCGTGAGCGGCCCTCCTGAGCTCCGTTTTTGCTGGCAGAATATTGCAGGAGGCCGTCGCAGCCAAAAACAGAGCTTGGGAATCCGTTTTCACTGGCAGAACGCTCAGGCCACCACAGGCGCCCCTGACACGAGCGATGTCAAGCTGGCCACGCCCACCCTGGCCATGCCCACCCCGGCCCCCTGAGGTCAAACACAACCCTAATGCGGCCCTCAATGAAATTGAGTTTGACACCCCTGCTCTAACCTTTCAACCATGTGAGGTCATGGACAATGTTCCCTGTAACATCAGAAAATGGCGCGTGACAGTTAGAAACTTCCACGCAGCGTTGTCTCATTACGTGCGTGGCCGCGTGGCCGCACAGCTTAGAGGGAACAGTGGTCATGGATATCATCTTGCCTTTTTTGATCCGTTCAATGGATATTTATGCCTTTGGCCAAGTTTCTACTAACAGCTCTCTCGCCATATGTTGGGGTATTGCACCATGCCAAACTTTCCCCCTGGGCAGCGACACTTTCCCAACCTTATAAGTTGTTAAATTATTCAGAAGCTACATCAACAAGCTGTTCATTGAGGGGAGAAGCAAATAAACTGGCTTGTTTGGAAGAGTATTTTATTTCCTCGCAACTCTGAGTGTTTTTCACTTCGGGGATAGCAAATCAAGATGTTCCGGGTAATTCAATGTACTCTGATGTTCAGCTTTTGATAGGTAAACATTTAACAGATGTCTTCCAGATGCCTCTTTCCATGCAAAAACCAATGGAAATTACTCTTCTTATATGTGTGTGTGTGTGTGTGTGTGTGTGTGTGTGTGTGTGTGTGTGTGTGTGTGTGTGTAGCATTTTCTGCTGATAAATGAAAATAAAGGGAGACTATTATAGATCTATTTCGAGCTATTTAGCTCTCGTCAGATAGCCATGCCCTTACTGGGATTTGAACCTGGGCCGCCTGCCTTGTAAGACAGCAGCTTAGCCACTAGGCCACAGGCTGTATTCCCTATCAGCTCTTCACCAGGAAAGGGTTATATATGTTTTTCTGTCGTATTATCCTGGTGTACCCAAATATGGGAGAAAGCATCACAGCTTTCATTTTGCCTTTCGGCCCCTCTCTGGGACCTTCCAGGCAGTTTCTATAGCTGACACACTATTTTCTATATGTGTAGCATTTTCTGCTGATAAATGAAAATAAAGGGAGACTATTATAGATCTATTTCTAGCTATTTTGCTCTCGTCAGATAGCCATACCCTTAGATTTGAACCTGGGCAGTCTGCTTGTAAGGCAGCAGTTTTAACCTCTAGGCCACAATCAGCTCTATATTGTTATATATATATATATATATATATATATATATATATATATATATATATATATATATATATATATATATATATATATATATATATATATATATATACATATATATATATATATATATATATATATATATATATATATACATACATACATACATACATACATACATACATACATACATACATACATACATACATACATACATACATATATATATATATAATGAAAGCAATAGGTTGGTGAATGGAGGTTTTGTTTTATTTCAACATTATATCCCCCTACAAATGTACACATATACTGGAAAGAAAAAAACAGTTGATGCCTTTATTTTAATAAAGGTAAAAGTTTCCCCTGTGCAGTCATGTTCAACTCTTGGGGGTTATTCTGACCTAGGCTTCACAAAATCATGAAACAGACTCCTTGTCCCGAAAAACCCCTTTTTATTTGGCTAATGTGAATTCCAAGCATTCACATCCAGCAAAGTCCCAGCAAACAGTTTTCAAGGCTGAATTGTAACCACAGACCTTATCAGTCCTTGGAGAGTTGCCAGGTCGATATCTTCCAGGCCTGACGCTATACAATGAAATACTTGGCAAGGAGTCTCTGTGAGGCACAAACTCAGATAAGCAAATCTTTACACTAATTAAACGAACTAATTGTCTCCTGCAAACACCACTCCCCTTTTGCTCCTATTTATTCCCTATGGGAGGGGCCATTCAGCGTCCCCTTGTGCTTTTACTCCCGAGTCGACCTCTGGTCCTTAATTGTTCCTTTCTCCTGGCAGCTCTGCACATGCACACATCGGGAACAGGCTCCAGCTGTTCTTCTGCACTTATCTCTGACTTCAAAGGCAGCTGATAACTGGCAGATGGCCCTGGCCCCATCTCTGCCTCTGACGCAGAGCACTCATCAGAGCCTTCCCCAGACTCCAGGACTGGCCCATGTTCCTCCCCAACCTCCTCACTGTCCGAGTCTGCTGCCAGCGCCGCTGGCCACTGACAGGCCACAACAGGGGACTGTGCTCATCTCCATTTTTTAGCTGAGGGAGCCAGCAATGTCTGAAGATGTTTCTGAAGTCATGTGGCAGCATGGCATCACACCGCAACACAGAGTGTTTGGTGAAACACAGTGCTGTTACTGTCATGGTTCCGAGTAATGCTCCCAATCAATTAAAGACTCTGAGGCTGTGGCTTTTCTCAAAGATCCTGTTTATTGGCTACATCATATCGGCACGTTCAAATGTGAAACCAGCTCTGAATAATTTCCATGCTTTGGTATAATTAAAGAATAGATATTGTCCACCCTGCTTGTGTCACAGGTCACGTTAACCAGCCAAGCAGGTGATGAACTTCTCATCACTCCCTCCTGCCATTGCTAGGGCACATTCAGCTGACCTTGGTTCTCATGAGCCTTATCACTGTTATGGCTGGCACTGTAGAGAAAAATATTCTACATTCTTCACATCCCCCTCCCTACTCCCCATATGCATGGCAACTTAAAAATGAAGCAAAGTAAAGTATAGCTTCAGCTAGAGTCATTTTGAGAGTTGACAGTTACCTTCCCACCAAAGTGGTACCAATTTATCTACTCACATTTTCATGCTTTCGAACTGCTAGGTGGCCAGGAGCTGGGGAGAGAATGGGAGCTTGCCCCATCATACAGTGCTTGGGTCTTGAATCCAGGCTGTCAGATTTCCAGCTGACAAGCTCTGCTTTTTAACCACCGAGCCATCGTGCCCCCTTTGGATGTTATAGAATACAATAGTTAAGTGATGAAAATGCTGTTATGCAGCAACAGGCTTAATTTCTAAATGGTAGGTGGGATTTTGAACAAAGGTGGGTTCCTCCTGGTTCGGACTGGTTCTCCTGAACCGGTAGCAAACCGCTGGATATGTCAGGGAGCCGGTTCGGTTGGTGCCGGTCCGCCATCTTTTTAAAAAAATTGGGATTTTTTTTAATTTATTTTTTTCCTCTGTGCATGCGCAAAAGCTGAGTTTCCAGCACTGCGCATGCACTGCCATCTTGTTTTTTGCTTTTTTGGGGGTGGGGTGGGAATTTTCGGCACTGCACATGCGCGCGCACCCAAGAGGCATGCACACGCAGTGCAGGAGGAAGCAAACCGGTGGCGAGGTAAGTTAGAACCCACCCCTGGTTTTGAACTGTATACAACTGCTTTTCCTTTAATTGATATTATGGAGAAAGTCCTCTACGGAAACTCCTCCCCTCTTGGCTGTAATGAGAAGAATAAAATTTCCCCAAACAAAGAAGCATCTTTAAGCATTAGCTTCAAGCATCCAACATCAAAGCTGATACATTCAACAGGAATCTTTTAACATGCACGTAATACTGGGCACTATTGATCTGTTGAAAGACAAACCAATTTTGTCTTCCTGTCCCTCGTGGCTTCTTAAGAAGTGATTGATATAATCAAAAGACTTTGCTTCGATTGTTTTCAAACAGAGAACAAGGTCATTGGAGTTCTCAGTTTTATGCCGTAGTAATAATAAGGTTTAAGCTTACGGCCTAAACCAGCTGTGGTGATGGTCCCATTGGTTATTGGCACACTGGGAGCCATACCAAAAACCTTTGGACGTCACTTAGATAATCTGCACATTCATAAAATTTCCATCTGTCAAATACAAAAGGCCACGCTGCTCGGATCGGCACATAAAATTATGTTGCTGCATTATGATCTGAGGGTGAAGGTTCGTTCTCATTGGGTTGGTTTCCGAACGTTTCATTTCCAGGCTAGGTAACATCTTCAGCAGAATTTTAAATTTTAAACTCTGCTGAAGGTATTACCTAGCCTGGGAATGAAACATTCGGAAACCAAACCACAAGCTCAGAGAATAAACCTTCACCTTCATCCTACACCCGAGCTACAGATATTCATCACTATTGCAAACATTATGATATCTTGGGTTCTTGGGAAGAACTTGATGCAAAGGAAAGCCAGCATCAGCTAAAGAATCGCAGCTGATACTTTACATTCTTCTGTATAATAATAATTGTAGGAGATGACCAGGCTGAGCCTGAGGGAGGGGTCAAATGCATCATCCCTTCGTGCCCACAAAAGATCTAAGTCCAGTCCACCTTGAATTCCATTGACTCTTATCTACCGCCAATTTGCTTGGGCTGTTAGTAGTTCAGATTCTTGTAGAGAGCTTAAGCTTACAATAAATCTTTATAACTATTTGAACTGCCTAGATCTCCTGATTTCCCTGGTATTTGACAATGACAACAACAACAACAACAACAACAACTTGGTTGATACTGTCACGTAGTGAATATTGTCAGTTGTATGTCTATGCAGGGTGATGCACCCCTATCCTAATATTATGGTACATTCCATTACAAGCAGGACACGTGATGTGATCTTATGCGCATGTGTGCATTCCTGATTCTCCATTATTCTCTTGTGGTTTGGCTCTGACCGGGAGCGGTCGCATTTAATTAGCAAGAATGTAATTATTCAGAATTTATTGTTTTTGTACCAAAATACATATTTTCTATTAGACTTTTAATCTCGGCTTTATTTCTAAATGTCTGAGTTCCAAGAGAAAGATCAACATCGCCTCTATGGAGATTTATTCTCCTTAACAGATACCTAGGATGCTGGCAGCAACCCATATTAAGCATTAGCACCAGTCAATGGTATTTGTGATGCATTTTTGAATGTTCAGTTGACTGAGTTTCATGTTTAATGAATAAAGTATAACAATAACAATATAACAACAACAACAACAACAACAACAACAACAACAATAATAATAATAATAATAATAATAATAATAATAATAATAATAATAATAATAATAATAATAATAATAATAATAATAATAATAATAATAAATTAATCACAAAATATTGTGACCTGGCCATCGAAACTACGCGATTATGGATGAAACATGTAACAGTGATACCCATTGTCATCGGGGCACTTGGTACCATGTCCAAGAATTTTATAAAATACATCAAGAAATTGCAACTTCCTGCAATAACACCAGAGGAACTGCAAAAAACTGCGCTACTCGGAACATTATACATCTTAAGAAGGTACTTGGTTGATACCTAGGATGTTGGCAGCAACCCGTATCAACCATTAGCACCAGTCAATGGTATTTGTGATGCATTTTTGAATGTTCAGTTGACTGAGTTTCATGTTTAATGAATAAATTTATTTATTTATTTATTTTGTTATTCTTATATGCCGCCCAACTCCCGAAGGACTCAGGGCGGCGTATAACAACAACAGTATAACAACAACAACAACAACAACAACAACAACAACAACAACAACAACAATAACAACCACCCAGAATAGGACAGGAATACCTGAGCCACAGGAGGCAAGGCAGGGAAAATTTAAGCACAGAACAGTTTTCCGAGTACCTCATTACAATGAACATGATGAACTGTACATTTTTTGCCAGGCCACATTTCCAAGCATTCCTTGAAAGGTATTTTTCATTTGAATTTCAAAAAAGGATTGTAATACCAAGAGGCATTTTTGCATTAAAAAGTGTATATAATATGTTGGTAGTGAGTTTGCTTTAAAATAGGCACTCTTATGCAGATTGGATTTCCCCATTCTGTAGCTTACAATATGGCTTTGTTTGGTTGCTTTCAAAACCTTCAGGAAACCATCTAACTTCCCCTCACCATCCAAAAATAAAATAGGCCCAAAAGTTTTCTATTTGCACGGTGGAGGATTCTGCCCACTCTAATTTGTGGCTTTACGGAGTGATTTGCTGATTTATTTGTGAGGTTTCTAGGCCCACCTCAAACCGTTACAAATTCCGGGCAGAGTATAAAATACAAGAATAACACAACAAAAACACAGAACTGTATTAGCAAAAAGAGAAAAAAAAAACAAAGAAAAGAAATCAATCATCATTTCAAAAATGAGGTTCTCAAGAGAGAGATCCATCACCTATGCTGCCTAAGAGAGTAGAACTAGCTTTTAAGGGCTTGTTTAAGTAAGTCCTGGTTCGGGGATGTGTGATTCTTTTGGGAGGGGTATTAAGGGTACATGATAACTGTCTTCCAGGACTTGAAGGGTTGTCAGAGAGTAAAGGGGAGTGACTTATGACTCAGTAGTTTCTTCCCCTAACCCCAAAAACTTCAACCTCAGATTATCTACCATTGACCTCACCCCATTCCTAAGAGGTCGGTAAGGGGCATGCATAAGCGCACAATCGTGCCTACCGTTCCTGTCCTAATGTACCCATATATTCATACCTCTTTTACTCTTATTCATCCTTGTACTATTACATATATATTCAATCATGTTTTACTGTTTACACTTTGCTTATAATCATATATGCTTGACAAATAAACAAATACAAATACAAATAGAATGAAGCAAATAAACACCAGCATCTATTAAGAGCGAGTATCAATGAATTAAAATGGGGTGTGTGGCGTCACAATCCAAGCCACTAGCCTTTCGTGTGTAAATCAACATTACAAGCACATTCAGGAGGAGTAAAATGTGGGTTGCAATGCCTGCCTCCTTCTATTTTGCAGATTTTGGCATACACACCCTATGGATCCCTGTAGATCTAAATCAGTTTATTGCCTACTTCCGTCTGAGAATGCAGTCCCTTCTTACATTCGGTAAAGTACCGGTAATTTAAACCTGACCCTGTTCTTTGTCTTGCCTTTCTTACACACTGTCTAAATTTTTCATGCTTCATCCAAACCAGCAGTTTGTCATTGACAGAACTGGCCCTTTTGCCCTAGGAAACTGTATTTGTTTGTTTTGAGGCCAATGGATGAAACATGAAGTTGATTTGATGCTAGTGGAATTTGAAGTTGCTTGACCTACTTTTCTTAATGATGAAATGATAATGTCAACGAGGAGGACAGTAGATAGATAAATATCAAAAACTGTCTGTATAGGCATAGGGGATAATGTCTGCTTTTCAATCAATCAGAATTGAGCTGGAAGGGACCTTGATGATTTTCTAGTTCGACCCCCTGCTCAAGTCGGAGATCCTATACCATTTTAGACAAATGGTTGTCCAATCTCTTCTAGAAAATCTCCAGTGATGGGGCATCCACAACTTCTGAAGGTTAGAGTTAGGGTTAGGCCGTTCCACTGGTTAATTGTTCTCAGTGTTAAGAAGTTTCTCCTTAATTTCAGGTTACTTCTCTCCTTGATTAGGTAGGCCAAGTAGACAAGATAGATCAGACTAGGAAGCCAAAGTTATGAATGCTTGTAAGACTTTTACAGTAGTAAACTAATAGAATCCTCCAAGTGTGAATGTGCTTCCCCCCACACCTTTATTTTTGTGAGAACTGGGCGGGGTCTTACAGATGTTGACTCCGAATTTAAGAGAAATAGGACAAGAGCCACTTACTCTAATTACAGTTCTGGTCTGGATTCTGATTTCTTTTATCTGACCGTTGTCTTGGTAACAGCTCTTCCTCCTCTTCTTCAAGGTTATTCCTTCTCTCATTACAGGCAAGCAATTTCACATGTTTCATGTTGTCATTGAACAGATGATATCACAACATGCAGATGTCATTGCGGCTTCAGATGAACCCCTATGTGATAGGGTTGTGCACCATCTTTAGTTTCCTTGTTCTAGTAAGGTAGCCCTCCTTGAAGTTACCACCATTGCACCATCTCCATGATCATGTGATTGTGATTCAGGTGTTGTGGCCCGCCAGCAGCCTGTGCAGTCAGGGGCCTTTGGAACCTCCAGCACCTCTTGGCAGTACTGAGAAAGGAGAGGCTACTCCTTTCCTGAATGCAAGAGCACGCAGGGCTGCCAAGAGGCAGGAAGGTTTACTCTGGAGGAGGTCTCCTCGGGAGTAAGACTCAGGGCTAATTGGCCACTCCCCTAGTCTACTTAAGGACTTCAGAGGCAGCTAAACAGCTGCAGAGGACAACATTTGGAAAACCCGTCTGATCATAGCTTGCTCCGACTCTTGTCTTGCTTTCTCTGCTTTGGCTTGGATTATCAAGGACTAATTCTAGAAACTTTGCCAACTCTTGGAAGCTCCGTAAGATAGCAATACCTAATTGCTCTCATTGACTTTAAGACTCTTTGAACTGATACCAGCTGCTAATGAAGATTAATTAGCAGCTGGTTGCTTGCATGAAAATATGGATTGTAGAATTGTTGTGTGGATATTTCACTGCTAAGAAGTTTATTAGTAGTGGCTAGTGGAATTAAAGAAGTGTGTACCGACTGAGTGTGTGGTTACGTGCTTAGTGGGGACAGAACATCAGGTGCTTGGCACCCAGCATGCAGTAATGATGGTCACCAGCATCCTGTGGCCATGTGATCACCATTTATGACTTTCGCTGCCAGCCTCCAAGAAGCAAGGTCAATGGAGAAACTGGTAGGAGGTCATGAGTTGTGCTCATGTGACAACGTGCTTAACAACCGCTACCAGAACTGCTATATTAAGTCCCAGTTACAGTTGTACACAATTATGAAAATGCTCTTATTCCATGAATCAATTGTCCAATGGTCTTCCATCTCATCCCCTAATCGTATTTCATGTACACCTTATCCAGCACATTCAGAAGCACTTTATCTGTTGGAGGATTAAGTCCATGACGTGAAGTTATGTAAGTAGCAGCCAATAAATGCATATCATAGCCAACCTGTCAAATAAACCTACATTTTACCATACTCATAACCATTTAACAATTGTAACCTGGGTGCAATTATTCCTGTGACATTTTATTTATCATACAAATGCAGTCAGGCCTTCCTGTAGCACATTCCCAAAATACAAAAAAATCAATTTGTTCAAGGTAAGCTGTAGGTCTAGCAGGTTTTAATTAATTCCTCCATAAATTCTACTGTGAGTTTAAACACCACCAAAACTGCAACACAGCCCTTAATAATGTGCACATGGGGTTTACTTATTCCCAAAGCTAACTTTGGGCCTCTTGGCCTATTTCTCTTAAGTCCAAGTTTCATTGTTGTAGAGAGGAAATGGTGGATTCATTTAGGTCTCTGTCAAACCAAATAGCAGAGGTGTTTCCTTCAGATGGGAATCTTTGGTTCTGTTGGGTTTTGTTGCTCTGAAAATTCTTTTTTTTTTTTTTTTTGCTGTTTTGACCTCTATAAATCTTAACACCTGGAATCTCACTCTTCATTCAGCAATGACTCACATTATTCCATTCTATTTTCTTAGCATTCCAATATAAGTTTAGGCCAGTGGTGAAATCCATTTTTTTTTACTACCGGGTCTGTGGCTTGGTGGGCTTGGTGTGGGTTGGTGGGCGTGGCTTGGTGGGCATGGCAGGGGAAGGATACTGCAAAATCTCCATTCCCAACCCCACTCCAGGGGAAGGAAACTGCAAAATCCCCATTTCCTCCCGATCAGCTGGGACCCGGGAGGCAGAGACTAGATGGGGGCGGGGCCAGTCAGAGGTGGTATTTAGCGGTTCTCCAAACTACTCAAAATTTCCGCTACCGGTTCTCCAGAACTGGTCAGAACCTGCTGAAACCCACTTCTGCTTTAGGCTTCTCTTGTTGCATTGATATCTAGGCATGACCTAACTATTTAGCCAGGGGTGTCAAGCTCAAGGTCCGGGGGCCGGATTCGGACCATGGGGTGCTTAGATCTGGCACATGGGGCTGCCCTAGAAACAGCAAAGGACCGGCCCGCGGTGCCTGTGCCAACGAAAATAGAGCTTGGGAGGGCCACATGTGGCTCTCCCAGGCTCCATTTTTGGCTGTGACGGCCTCCTGCCGCCCTCTGCCAGTGAAAACAGAGCTTATTTATTTATTTATTTATTTATTTATTTATTTATTTATTTATTTATTTATTTATTTATTTATTTATTTATTTATTTATTTATTTATTTATTTATTTATTTATTTATTTATTTATTTATTTATTATTTGTCAAATGTGTATAGGATAGTAGTAGTTTGTATAAACATAAGTAAAAAGTACCAATAATAGGGGACAATAGGACAGTAGGACAGGGACGGTAGGCACAGTGGTGCGCTTATGCACGCCCCTTACAGACCGCTTAGAAACAGGGAGAGGTCGACTGTAGACAGTCTAAGGTTAAAGTTTTGGGGGTTTGGGGATGAAACCACAGAGTCAGGTAGTGCATTCCAGGCATTGACCACTCTGTTGCTGAAGTCGTATTTTCTGCAGTCGAGTTTGGAGCGCTTTACATTTAGTTTGAATCTATTACATGCTCGTGTATTGTTGCGGTTGAAGCTGAAGTAGTCATTAACAGGAAGGACATTTTGGTATATGATTTTATGAACTATATTTAGATCAGATCGGAGGTGACGTAGTTGTAAATTGTCTAATCCCAGTATTTCAAGTCTGGTGGAATAAGGTATTTTGTTGCGAGCGGAGGAGTGAAGGACTCTTCTTGTGAAATATTTCTGGACTCTCTCGATTGTATTTATGTCTGATATGCATTGCGGGTTCCAGACAGGTGAGCTGTATTCCAGAATTGGTCTAACAAATGTTTTGTATGCTCTGGTTAGCAATGTAATGTTGCCAGAGAAGAAGCTACGCAAGATTAGATTAACAACGCTTAGTGCCTTTTTGGCAAGGTTTTCACTGGCAGAGCACTTTGCCACCACAGATGCCCCCAACATGAATGACATCAAGCTGGCCACACCCACCCTGGCCATGCCGACCCCGGCCTCCGAGGTCAAACACAACCCTGGTGCGGCCCTCAATGAAATAGATTTTGACACCCCTGTATTAAGCAATAAATCTGGTTTGATTAGCTATCAATGGGTGGTGTGACAGTGGTGGGTGAAGGCATCACATTTGTGACAAATCTCCCCACTCTCATTTTGCACATCTGCTTCCAAAATGAACCATAAAGAGCAAATGCTAGAATGAGGTTTTTTAAAAAAAGCTTGTTAAATGAGTTTTACATAAACTGTCAACGTTATTAGACGTGTGCTACTAAAATCTTCTCATCCAGGTGGAAACGATGCTTTAGCACGTCAAGAGTAAATCTGCTCCTAATCTTAATGAAGTAACAATTGTTTGTTTCTCATCTGACACCCTTGCAAGAGGAGTATTCTATATTCCTCTAAAACGAGTATCTTTTTTTTGTTGTTGTTAGTTGCGAAGTCATGTCCGACTCATCGCGACCCCATGGACAACGTTCCTCCAGGCCTTCCTGTCCTCTACCATCCCCCGGAGTCCATTTAAGCTCATGCCGACTGCTTCAGTGACTCCATCCAGCCACCTCATTCTCTGCTATCCCCTTCTTCTTTTGCCCTCAATCGTTCCCAGCATTAGGCTCTTCTCCACTGAGTCCTTCCTTCTCATTAGGTGGCCAAAGTATTTGAGTTTCATCTTCAGGATCTGGCCTTCTAAAGAGCAGTCAGGGTTGATCTCCTCTAGGACTGACCGGTTTGATGGCCTTGCAGTCCAAGGGACTCGCAGGAGTCTTCTCCAGCATCATAGTTCAAAGGCCTCAATTCTTTGGCGCTCAGCCTTCCTTATGGTCCAACTTTCGTAGCCATACATTGCAACTGGGAAAACCATAGCATTGACTATACACACTTTTGTTGGCAGGGTGATGTCTCTGCTTTTTAGCTGTCTAGATTTGTTATAGCTTTCCTCCCCAGGAGCAAGTGTCTATCTTTGGTCAGGACAAAATGAATTCCGTCTTTGTCTTGGATCAAAGGACATAGGGGAGAAAGTAATTATTTTCATGTCTTCTTATTTAGACCCCTGCTTAGCTTTGAAGTTCACTCTCAGCCTAATCTACTTGACAGATGGATTAATGTTTATTTAAAACTTGGATATCGTACACCATTCTATTGTGTTTTCAAAGTAGCTCGCATAATTTCGAGACACGATGTTTGAAACTAAAAACAACAAAAACAGAAGCAGAAAGCATCTGCCAATGTAATCAGTCCACAGTAAATTACACTGTTCCATATTTGCTCATCTTAAGGCCATATGTTGTACTAGATTTTGGAACTCCGGAGGCTCCTATTTTGGCTGCAACAACTAACGAGGCTGAACCTCTGGAATGAAAATATTTCAATAATTGAAAGCTACGGAGGACTTTGGAAGAAAAATGAAAAGTTCTTTACAGATGAGAAAATTGATTGAGTCTTTCTAGGGAGAATTTTCCAAAGCTAGGATAGCAGTACTGAAAGGTTATTTCCCATCACCAGCTACCTTGACTGAAATCAGTGAGGAATATGGAAAGAAGTGACACCTTAGAAAGAAAACCCGAAATTAAGTGTTAACTTAGGTTAGCTGAAGCATTTGTCCGTCTGGATTTATCTTCATTTTGCTTCTCTATGATCTGGTAGAGAATGAGTAAGGATGGAGGAGACCGGAGCAATGACTCTATTGAAAATCTGTCCAGTTGGTTTCAGATTGTACACCATCTTCACTTTCAGGGGAAAGATGCAGTGGTGGGCTGCTCCCGGTTCAGCCCAGTTCTCCAAACCGGTAGCTCCGCCCACCCGCCCGGGACACTTCTGCGCATGCGCAGAAGCATCGTGCGTGCACGCAAACCAGTAGCAAACTAATTTAGAACCCACTGCTGGAAAGATGAGTCTTCATCATCAACATCTTTTAATGACCCCATAATCCCTTGCGGGGTGGAGTCTGGACAACTGAATGGAGCTGAGTGTTTACTGGCCAGATGCCTTTCCTGTTGCCAATGCGGAGTTATATTCAGCAGATATATTCTCAACGTGCCCAGAGAGAGAAATATCTGCCTCTACCTAGGATCAAACTAAAGGGGAAAGGAATGGCATTAATTTTATCCCAATGTGTGGTTCCCCAGATGCCTATAATATGAAGTTGGGGAGCAGAGACAAGGTGAGTTTCTGCTGATGTGTGGTTTCTATTGTTGACTAGAATATAATTTTAATTTAATGTATTGTATTTCTATGCCGCCCAACTCCCGAAGGAATCTTTGGGCTGGAAGGGACCTTGGGGGTCTTCTAATCCAACAGCCTGCTCAAGGCAGAAGATCTTATATCATCTCGGTGAAATATTTGTCCAATCTGATGAAGCACCCGCAACTCCAGAAGGCAATCTATTCCATTGATTAATTGTTCTCACTGTCAGGAAGTTTCTCTTTACTTCTAGATTGGATCTCTCCTTAACAAGCTTCCACCCATTATTTCTTGTCCAGACTCCTGGTGCTTTCGAGAATAAGTCCAATCCCCTCTTTCCCGTGACAGCTCAAGTACTAGAAGACCGTCATATCCTTTCTAATCCTTCTCTTTGATAGGCTAAACATAGTTCCCTCAACAGTTCATCATATGATTTAGCCTTCTGCGGACTCTCTTCAAACTCCTTAACTTCATCATTAGATGGTCTTCTCTAGGTTGTGTGTGTTAGGAGATGGGATCAAAGCAGAATACCAGAGTTGGAAGGGACCTTGGAGGTCTTCTAGTCCAACCCCCTGCTCAGGCAGGAAACCCTATACCATTTCAGACAAATCTCCAATCTCTTCTTTAAAACTTCTAGTGTTGGAGCATTGACAACTTCTGGAGGCAAGTCTTTCCACTCAGTTGGATCAGGAATCCAACTCCGATCATCTGGAGTTCAGGAATTTGTGGCATGCAGAACCTTTGTCAGGTGTATCAGGAATATCTTTTCCTTGGCTAAGGGGTACTGAAGATAATGCCTGATGCTGTAATTTCTTAGATGACAGTAATTAACTCTCCATGGGACTGCCCTTGAAGATGGCATGGAATCTACAGAATAGAATAGAATAGAATAGAATAGAATAGAATAGAATAGAATAGAATAGAATAGAATAGAATAGAATAGAATAGAATAGAATAGAATAGAATAGAATTCTTTATTGGCCAAGTGTGATTGGACACACAAGGAATTTGTCTTTGGTGCATATGCTCTCAGTGTACATAAAAGAAAAGATACATTTGTCAAGAATGGTTGTCATAGGGTTCAAGTAAGCAATCAGGAAACAATCAATATTAATATGAATCATAAGGATACAAGCAACAAGTTACAGTCATACAGTCATAAGTGGGAGGAGATGGGTGATAGGAACAATGAGAAAAACTAGTAGTAATAGTAATGCAGCCTAGTGAATAGTTTGACAGTGGTGAGGGAATTATTTGTTTAGCAGAGTGATGGCGTTCGGGAAAAAACTGTTCTTGTGTCTAGTTGTCTTGGTGTGCAGTGCTCTATAGCGACGTTTTGAGGGTAGGAGTTGAAGCAATTTATGTCCAGGATGCAAGGGGTCAGTAAATATTTTCACGGCCCTCTTTTTGACTTGTGCAGTATACAGGTCCTCAATGGAAGGCAGGTTGGCAGCAATTGTTTTTTCTGCAGTTCTGATTATCCTCTGAAGTCTGTGTCTGTCTTGTTGGGTTGCAGAACCGAACCAGACAGTTATATAGGTGCAGATGACAGACTCAATGATTCCTGGATTCCAATGAATCCAGCTACCTGTTCATAACCAGGGTCAGATGGTGCCACTTATAGAGTCCTACATGGCTTAGGTTGTCTTCAAAACTGTTTTCTTCATACGGAGTCTGCCTCCCATGTCTAGCCTAGTTGGGAGAGGATACTATGGATGTTAGAGCTCACAGAGATGGCATACACAAGAGCAGCCACCTCTGAAGTTAGTTTAGTGTCCACTATTGAATCTCCTTTAGAACACCGGTCTCTAAATTTGACAACTTTAAGACTTGTGGACTTCAACTCTCAGAGTTCCACAGCCAGCTGGCATAGAATTCTGGGAGTTGAAGTCCACAAGTCTTAAAACTGCCAGGTTTGGAAACCCTGCTTTAGAAAATTGGTTAAATCAGGTCTCTTCAGCAGCACATTCGGAGAAGGAGGTTTTAATTGAGGACAGCAACTTATGTTGTTTCCAGCTGTTCATGTTGAACATTTATTTTATGGTTGTTTAAAGTTATTGTAAGCTGCCTAGGGTTGCATGAGTAGGTGGCATACAAATAATTTTAATAAATGAATGATGCATCTCCCAGTTAGGAATCTCATACAGTGCGAAAGCCAATCTCATTAAAGAATCCATTTCTCTCCTGCAAATTGAGGTTAATTTAGGTGATTAAAAGTGCACCTCAGCCGGAATACTGTCAGCTCCTTTTAGATCGCTTGCCTTGAAATAATTTTAGCCTCTGAATTACCAGGGAGAAGGGGGAATGGTTGCTATGGTAATTTCTGCCTGCCATATTGCTCTTCTAGAATCTGCCCCGTGGAATTTTGCAAGTTAATGGAATCTTGTCATTTGCAGAGAGAGGGAAAATTCTTCCTCTGTGCTACAACAACATAATGTTTGATTAAAAAGATTTGCCCATGGGCTTCTCATTGTTTCTCGCTGATTCCCCTCCTCTTTTAATTACATTATAAAAAGAAAGACAACGATCTCACTTAGTGTTTCGCAATTTGGGCAACTTTAAGATGGGTGGATTTCAACTCCCAGAATTCTCCAGCCAGCATGATTTAAGGACTTCAGTTCAGTGGTGGGTTCCTACCGGTGCGGTCCACTCTATAGCACCGGTAGCGGCCCGCTGGTGATGTCACAGTACCGGTGCGGTTGGTTGCCAGTGCCTGGGCGCCGCCATTTTTAAAAAATAAAATAAATTTTTTTTTACATTTTCTTCTGTGCATGCCCAGAAGCCGAGCTTCCGGCACTGTGCATGCGCTGCCTTCCTACCCCACAGTGAGTCCAAGCAGGGCAGGATGGCTGAGGGAGCGTGTGAGACGCTGAAAGAACGGGCGGCAGGAGCTATCTCCATTCCCCTCCCTTCAGCAGTCTGAGAAGCCACGAACGTGCGGTGATGATCCTAGGCATTTTTGCACGTTTGAGGCTTCTCGAGCTGCTGAGGGGAGGGGGAATGGGCGGCAGGACCTATCTCAGTTCCCCTCCCTTCAGCAGTCTGAGAAGCCACGCCCACCTGGTCACATGACCGGCAAACCATGCCCACCTGGTCACATGGCTGGCAAGCCACACCCACAAAATAAGCCACGCCCACAGAGTGGTAGTAATAAAAAAATTAGGAACCCGCCCCTGCTTCAGTTCCCAGAAGGTCCCAATCTTGGAAACCTTAAGAGGGGTGGACTTCAACTCCCAGAATTCCTCAGCTAAGCGAGAAGACTAACTTCAGTTGTAAGTAGACCCTTAAATTATAAGAAGTGATCTGAGATTGCTCACCTCTTTTGTTTCCAAAAATTTTGGAGTGGTAAAAATTACAATTCATAATAAGAAAGTGGAACATAATTGTCAGCATATGTGTCAGAACCTATGGGAACCTCTGGTTCATATCAAAACAATGCAAAAACAAGCATGGCATCCTAATTTATTGTAGGGACTTTTAGAATTTTATGACTTCTCATTTCAAGCCTGAGCGACAAATGCTCTCCTTTATTGGTACTGCTTCCATACTTAGCTATTGTGCCATACTTAGCTATGAGCCACGGTGGTGCAGTGGTTAGAGTGCAGTACTGCAGGCTACTTCTGCTGCCTGCCGGCTGCCTGCAATTTGGCAGTTCAAATTTCACCAGGCTCAAGGTTGACTCAGACTTCCGAGGTCAGTAAAATGAGGACCCAAAATTGTTGGGGATAATATGCTGACTCTGTAAACCACTTACAGAGGACTGTAAAGCACTGTAAAGTGGTATATAAGTATGAGTGCTATTGCTATTGTCCCAATTGTCCACCTCATTCAATGTTTCCACAAAATCCTAAAGTGTTGCAATAGGTTTATATTCCAAGATGCACTGGACAATGTTATGTAGCCTGACTGTTTATGGTGTGTGTTTTGGAGTTTAGAAGCACAGGCACTAACTTCATTGAGTATTATAGCTTCTAGTGGACCAGACTAAGCCTGTTCTGTCAATACAAGTTAGCTTTGTCTTTGCCTTTGGGATATCTCTGTTAGGATGTGGGGAGGGATGTCACAGCACAACCCATACGAAGGATTGATTCTATGCTAATGGCAAGATTCAGTCTTTTTACTGTGAATAGTGTAATTATAGGGCTGTTATGGTGGCTCAGCGATTCAGACACTGAGCTTGTCAGCTGGAACGCTGGCAGCACAGGTTCGAGACCTGAATGCCACTCGTTGGCATGAGCTCCTGTCCTCGCTCCTACCAACCTAGCAGTGTGAAAGCATGCAAATGCAAGTAGATAAATAGGTACCAAGTTGGCACTGCCCTCTGTGATGTCATGGTGGCCACAGGACTGCCGAAACATCTTTGGACAGTGCTGGCTTAATGGCTTCGGCAACAATTAGTGGAGTAAAATCCGCAAGTGTAATTATAGAAAACTTAGAATGAGACTGTACTGATGCGGTTAATTTTATTTATTTATTTATTTAGTTGTTTAGTTGTTTGTTTGTTTGTTTGTTTGTTTGTTTGTTTGTTTGTTTGTTTATTTATTTATTTATTTATTTATTTATTTATTTATTTATTTATTTATTTATTTATTTATTTAATCGTTCTTATAGTCTGCCCAACTCCCACAGGACTCTGGGTGGTGTACAACACAAAAAAACAATTTATAAAAACAATAATAACAATTAAAATAGTTATTAAAATTTTTAAAAACCATGTAGCGTCATTCATCCATAGGAGACTACAGGTGTTCTCATTAGTCTCTATTTCACCCCGCCTGCTGGAAGAGCCATGTTTTAACTGCTTTAAAGAAGGCCAGCAGGGTGGGGATAGTCCAGATCTCTGGTGGGAGTTGGTTCCAGAGAGATGGTGCTCCCACAAAGAAAGCTCTCCCCCGCGGTCCCGCCAACCGGCATTGCTTGGTTGACGGGACCTGGAGGAGACCAACTCTGTGGGACCTAACCGGTCATAGGGAGGTATGCGGCAGGATGCGGTCCCGAAGGTAACCTGGCCCTGAGCCATGTAGGGCTTTAAAGGTTATAACCAACACCTTAAATTGCATCCGGAGACTAATGGGCAGCCAATGTAGCAGAAACAACTTGAAATGTTGATTCTTGATTTATTGTTAAGCTTTGAAAGGTGGGGAGGCAAGTCTCCCCATGCAGGCACACAGCCACACGGACATTAAATCCACCTTACATTTATATTTAATTTAAATGCCGACTTGCATATGAACGCATTACTGTTCTCTGTAATTTACAGCCTTGGTATAATTGTCTTCTGTTCTGTTCTCCTTTATTGGTGTCTTCTGTTGCCTTTGGTGCACTTTCTTTCCAACTGTTGTTCTCGTGGCTTTCTCTCTCTCGGTAAATAAATCCCAATTGTATGCAAACTACTACTTTGGGGTGCATTTAGTTCCGAGCCAAAGAGTCTGAGACTTTCCAAATGCTGGAGAACAGCAGCCCCCCACTTCATCACTGGCCATGGTGGGACTGAAGAGTAGTCATGATGGGATTTAGGGAGAATCACTGAAATGTCAGTTAAGGCTTTAATATGGACTGAACTGGTAAATAATTAGATTGATAAGGTGCTAGCTGTTGACAATGACAGACATAGACTTCTGATCAGTGTTTCCCAACCTTGGCAACTTGAAGATGTCTGGACTTCAACTCCCAGAATTCCCCAGCCAGCATTCGCTGGCTGGGGAATTCTGGGAGTTGAAGTCCAGGCATCTTCAAGTTGCCAAGGTTGGGAAACACTGCTTCTGATAAATGAAATAAAACCATAAAGGGTTTTTTCCCCCTTGGAAAAAGTTGCCTTTTTCTTGTATCATTGGGGGATATCACGATGGCATGATTAGTGAGACGAAATATTGAGGATTGGGGGTTGAGGGCACCATGGATTAATTATCCTCTGGATTTCTAGTGCCTTCACACTCCAGTTATTTCATTAGGCCGTGGAGACATTCTTTGTGAGCCTACAGTTGAAAGATGTTTATTCCTTCCGAGTTTTTAATGCTACTCTAACATTTGGGGGGGGGGCATGATGGCTCAGTAGTTAAAGACGCTGAGCTTGTCAGGGTGAAAGCTGAGAGCTCAGGTTTGAGACCCAAGCACCGCGCGACGGGGTGAGCTCCCGTTCCTTGCTCCAGCTCCTGACCACCTAGCAATTCGAAAGCATGCAAATGTGAGTAGAAAAATGGGTACCACTTCGATGGGGAGGTAACAGCATTCCATGCTTATAGCCATGCTGGCCACATGACTATAGAAATTGTCTGGTTTCCTCGGCTAAAGAAACAGAGATGAGCACCATCCCCGAAGAGTCGGACATGATTGGACAGGGGAAACCCTTACCTTTATGCTATTTCTAAGAAGGCTTTGATTATTTTAATCTGTTTTTTTTGTTGTTGTTGTAGGTTGCAAAGATTCTGGGATTGGGGAAAATGATAGACTTTAGGAAATTAAATCTATATACTGTATATATAAAAGCAAAAACCACTCACACATTAATCATGAAATCTCCAGAACCGTAAAGACTACAAACTTGAAATTTGCCACATATGTTCCTCTTGCCTTCTAGGTGCTCACTGAGAAATGATTTTTCAAAATGAACATCGGAGCATGAATATTTCTTATATTATTATTAACAAGCTCTGATGCTAAGGAGTTCTATTCCCCCTCCCCACCTGAAAAGAAATCTGATCCAAATGCAAAACACTAGCAGAGGAGTTTCAGTTTCACTTTTGCTTTCACAGCAGCAAGCAGTTTTACTACAGAACAGTTGAGCTAAGCCACGCACAGACTCCTTCCTGTCTCCTTCTTGCTCACGCAGCAAATACTGTTTGAGTTTCCAAACACCCCTCAACTCTCTCACACACTAACAGGATGCCAATGATGAATACCAATGGATGCTGTTAGGCAGAAACAGATTCCCCCCCCCCTTATTTTCCTCCTCAGTTCAGACGAATCTGTTCCTTCTACTGTAACACCAGTTAAAGGGAAAAGAGGAAAAAAATGCAGGAAAAGTTCACAGTTCCGAACCGGTAGCAAAGGTAAGTAAAACCCACTACTGAAGCAAAGTCAATGGGGAAACCAGATTCACTTAAAAACCATGTTCCTAACTTAAGAACTGCAGTGATTCTCTTAATGACTGTGGCAAGAAAGGTCGTAAAAGGGGGCAAAGCCCACTCAACTGTCTCACTTAGCAACTTAAATTTTGGACCCGATGGTGGTCATAAGTCGAGAACTACCTGTACTGGCCATCATTTTGTCAAGAAGCAAATCCCCCTGGCAAACATTATGTGGAGGCCTTACTCACGGTCACTCATGCCCTCATCACCCCACGGCTGGACTACTGTAACACGCTCTACATGGGGCTACCCTTAAAGAGTACCCGGAGACTGCAACTGGTGCAAAATGCAGCTGCACGAGCCGTAGTGGGTGTGCCAAGATACACCCACGTAACACCTATTCTCCGCCAGCTGCATTGGTTGCCCATTAATCTCCAGACGCAATTTAAGGTGTTGGTTTTAACCTTTAAAGCCCTACATGGCTCAGGACCAGGTTACTTGCGGGACTGCATCCCACCGCATACCTCCCTACGACCGGTTAGGTTCCACAGAGTTGGTCTCCTCCAGGTCCCGTCAATCAAGCAATGCCGGTTGGTGGGATCGCGGGGGAGGGCGTTCTCTGTGGGAGCTCCTTCTCTCTGGAACCAACTTCCCCAGAGATCCGGACTATCCCCACCCTGCTGGCCTTCTGTAAAGCCGTTAAAACATGGCTCTTCCTGCAGGTGGGGTGAAATAGATCAATCCCCCATGTATGAATGTTGGTTTGTTTTAATTTTTGTAAGTATTTTAATCCATTATTATTGTTTTTTAAATTGTTCTTGTAATATGTTGTACGCCGCCCTGAGTCCCTCGGGAGTTGGGCGGCATATAAGAACAATAAACAAATGAACAAATGAACAAATGAACAAATGAACAAATGAACAAATAAACAAACAAACAAACAAACAAATAAACAAATAAACAAATAAATGGATGGATGGATGGATGGATGGATGAATGAATGAATGAATGAATGAATGAATGAATGAATGAATGAATGAATGAATGAATGAATGAATGAATGTGAAAGCTTTCATGACCTTCTGCCAACGTCCCAATATCCCCCACTGCCTGATCAGATCATCCTATTTCTACCAGAGAGAAAATAATAGGAATGCAATATTTTTCTTTTGAGCAGCTGAGTTAATAATAATAATAATATCTTCTGACTCCGGTATGTATTTTAATAACCATTCATCAGATGTTCCTTCTGTCAAGGTCTTTCAGCCACTGGTTGAATAATGCTGGTCTAGCCATCCTTTCTGAGCATCTCAAAGTGATTTAGGAAAATGCTCCTTTCTTTCAATTCAGCTTGTACGGAGCCTCAGGTGTCTTCCTTGAATCCCACTGCAGTGTAATCTAATGATTCTGAAGGGAACAATTTGTCATTACTGCTTGCTTAATATTTTGCTCTAAAAATAGCACCAGAGGATAAATACCTCTACAGATCCTCTTTGAGCTTATGTATGCTGTTAAAAAACAACAACAAACCATATCTGCAATTTTATATATAAACCAAAATGTAATACACAAATAGGTAATTAATGTGATTTATGAAAAGCGTCTGATAATCCTGGCTTGCAATGACCTCTCTCATTTGTCTTCATTCAGACAGCAGCATGAAATTTCTACGTATGTATATTTATTTCTGCAATACTCTCTCTTCTCCTTCCTCTTGATTTTAACCCAGCCTATTCATTTCTGGATGATAAACTCAAGTGGGAGGGAAAATATTCTCAGTTTGTTTTGCACACTACCATTTATTTGGGAAATTATGAAAATGGATTGGTAAGGGTTGGAAGAACCACTTGCAAAGGCAAATCAATTGCGGTTTCATAGGTTATGTAGTTTTCTGCACTATGGTGGCATAGTGGTTAGAATGCAGTATTGCAGGCTAACTGAGCTTACTTCCAGCAGTTCGATCCTGACAGGCTCAAGGTTGACTCAGCCTTCCATTCTTTTGAAGTTAGTAAAATGAGGACTCAGTGTCAATTCTGAATCGAACCTGGCTGAAGCCATCTTGTACTGCTTCATAGTTGCCATGCACTAAGGGGGAAGGATGAGGGGGAAATAGCTAAACCGTCTTGTAGACAAAATAAAGAGGGCTCCCGTGGGAACCAAGGTCATCCCAACAGGAGGCAGGAGGAGGAGGAGGCCGAAGTGATCGAGGGAGCCCACCAGCTGCTTTGATTGGACAATGTGACCTGTGACACCTGGGGAGGAAAACCTTTGCTCTTTTAATTACATGGGAACCACGGGAAACTTTTAGCGTTGGCTTTCACTGGCTGTGCCGATATGATGTGTCCAATAAGCATGTTCTCTGAGGAACGCTCTTGCCTTGGGGTTCTGATTTCTTTGGATGTGTTACTCAGAACTCTGACACTCAGATTGTTGGGGAAATATGCTGACTCTGTAAACCACTTAGAGCGGGGGTCCCCAACCATCAGTCCGTGAATCGGCACTGGTCCGCAGTATGCCAGAAATTGGGCTATGCAAACAAGCGAAACCCCATTTGTGGGATGCAGGCAGCATGGAAACCACACACACCCAGTCCGTGGAAAAAACTCTCTCCACAGAACCAGTCCCTGGTGCCCAAAAAGTTGGGGGGCACTGGCATAGAGAGTGCTGTAAAGCATGATGAAGTGATATATACGGAGTATAAGACGCACCTTTTTGTCCCCAAAAAGAGGGTGGAAATGTCAGTGCGTCTTATACACCGAATACAGTCATTTTTTTGCCTCCCGAAGCCCCGCCACCGCATCCCATTTTTGTGAAAAATGGGCCGTTTTTGCCTTTCCCCCACCCCCTAGGAGTGCTCTACAGGCTTCCCAAACCCTCTGCATGCTCTGTTTTTGCCAAAAAAATGAGCAAAAAACAGGCCATTTTTTTGCAAAAACTGGAGTGTTTTTGCCTTCTAATTACCCCATCTAGCATGACTGGAGGAGGAATTCTGGGAGTTGAAGTCCACTAGTCTTAAAGCTGTCAAGTTTGAAGTTTGTAAAAAGTGTACATGGTTGTAAAAAGTGTACATGGTTGTAAAAAGTATACATGGGTATAAAAAGTATTCTGCTACACTGGTATTTTATTAAATAATATATTACTATACCATTTGGTTCAGAATACTTTTTTCCTTGTTTTCCTCCTCTAAAATCTAGGTGTGTCTTATACTCCGGTGCGTCTTATACTCCGAAAAATACGGTAAGTTTATGTGCTATTGCTATTGCTATTTGTGATTGTAAGATTTAGCTCAGCCTGTTAGGTTTACTGTCTATTGCTACAGCGGTGGGTTGCTCCCGGTTCGGACCGGTTCTGAGAACCGGTAGCACTGGTGGCAGGAGGCTCTGCCCACCCACCCAGGATGCTCCGCCCACCCTCCCTGGATGCTCTGCCCACCCGCCCAGGATGCTTCTGCACATACACAGAAGCATTGTGCGTGTGTGCAAGCGCACGCGTGAACCGGTAGTAAAGGGTTTTAGAATCCACTACTGTATTGCTACCTTACTTGGCAAGTCCACTACAGTCCACTTACCAAGTAGACTAAAATCTGGTGATGTCACCTAGTTTGAGTAATGAAACACCTGCAAGAAAACAATCAAGCTCAGATAGCATCAAGGGGCCCTCAGACTAAGATCTACAATTGGAAATATGGTCACATCGAAAATTCAATCTCGCAAAATAGGTGGCCTATCAAATAGCAGCACATCAAAGTCTACATAAAATGTAAGTGTCTAATGAGTTAACATCTGCTCCAATGTCACTCCAACAGTTCTCGGAGAAAGAATCCTGCAAATCTTGATTGAGCAAAGAAACCATTTAAGAGCGGTTGAGTCCTAAATCAATCTTGAGCTGGAAACAGAAAGAGAGAGAGAGCAGATGCAGCTAATACAGTGTCGGTATAATTCTCCACCTTAGTGCCTCCCAGACATATTTCAACTCTCATCACCTCCAGCTGGTAGGTCCAAAGGTTTATAAATCGCAATTTGCTATAAACTGAAGCAGAGTTGGGTACTCTGGTCTGTTATGGCTTTGATTGATGGGAGGATGAACTCACTCGTCTCTTATTTTTGCTTGAACTTCCTGTACTTTGCAATAGGGTAATGCTTGTAATCCAGAGACTATTATTACCTGCATTGCATAAGCCGGCTTCTAAAAAATGAGATGGTTAGAAGGTACCTATTTAGTTTCCTGTGAAGAAATCACTGCAAATTGAACTGATAATAAATGTTAGTCTAAGGCGAGAAATAATTCCTTGGATAGGTTCACATGACGCCATAATCGATGCTTTCTTTAACTATGGCTGACTTACTAAACATATAAAAACCTTTTTAAAAAAACAGGCAGCGCTTTGGTTGCCACTATCTTTATGTTTTTTTATCACACCCTGCAGATACTTCTGATTTGCATCGGGTAATGTTTTTGCTGCAGTAACCCTTCTCTGTCTCTCCCCCTTGAATCTATGATACTGTTGGTTTTATTTATGTGCATATAGATGGAATGCTTAAAAGAGAGTTCATTGCACTGGACGGAATCATAAATTACAGATTTGGAAGCGGCCATTTAGATCACAGTATCCAAGGGTTTGTTCTGTACAGGAATCCAAATTTTAGCATCCCCTACAGATGGCTGCTCTTCCCCAGGCTGGTGTAAGTGATGAACAGGTAGAGCTGGAAAGTGGGGTTAAATGTGTCATCAGTTTGGAGTCATTACAGCAGGGGTGAAATGCTCCCGGTTCGCTTTTACCTGTCGGTCATCGGAGAGCCAAGCGCGAAGGCAGCGCAACGCTCTGCCCACCCGCCGGGACACCGCCATTTGAGTTCTTTTACCCTCTGCGCATGCACAGAACGCTTTGTGCATGCGCAGAGGGTAAAAGAACTCAAATGGCAGTATCCTGGCGGGTGGGCGGAGCATCGCGCTACCTTCGTGATTGGCTCTCCGAGGACCGACAGGTAAAAGCGAACTGGGAGCATTTCACCGCTGCATTACAGCTATTAGAGACCCAAGTCCAGCCCCTCATGAATTCCATTGACTCATATCTAGCACCAATTTACTTTGCCCATTAATAGATCAGATTCTTGTGTAGAGGTAGCAATAATAACCTCTTTGGTGCTTTATTTATTTATTTATTTATTTATTTATTTATTTATTTATTTATTTATTTATTTATTTATTTATTTATTTATTTATTTATTTATTTATTTATTTATTTATTTGTGAGATATATATACCGCCTCACAGTGCAAGCACTCTCTAAGCGGTTTACACCAGTAAGCAATGTATATATTTACATTGCCCCCAACAATCTGGGTCCTCATTTTACCTACCTCGGAAGGATGGAAGGCTGAGTCAACCTTGAGCCGGTGAGATTTGAACCGCTGACCTGCGGATCACAGTCAGCTAAAGTGGCCTGCAGTACCTGCCTCTAACTGCTGCGCCACCTCGGCTCTTTGAACTTGGTGAGGTGCTCCTGGTTATTTACACCTGACAGCTTGCTGGGGAATTCTGGGAGTTGAAGTCCATACTGTATTGGTGTGTCTTCTCTGCCTTAACTGTTCTTATTAGGACATTCTTCCCAACATTCAGAATCTACCTCCCTCTGGAAAGACAGAGAGCAAGTCTTGACATATATCTGTAGGGATCTGTCTGTAGCCATCCAGGTATCATCATCTTCTTTTAACAACCCCATAATTCCTTTCAGGGTGGAGTCTGGGCAACTGAATGGAGTTAGCAGAATGTTTACTGGCTGGATGCCCTTCCTGTCGCCGATGCGGAGTTTTGTTCAGCAGATACATTCTCATTGTATTGTCTGTAGCCTTCCAGGTATATGAGTCACAGATGTATGATGGATAGCTATGTAAAATGAATGAATGGATGGATGGATGGATGAAAGAATAGAATGGAATGGAATGGAATGGAATGGAATGGAATGGAATGGAATAGAATAGAATAGAATAGAATAGAATAGAATAGAATAGAATAGAATAGAATAGAATAGAATAACAGAGTTGGAAGGGACCTTGGAGGTCTTCTAGTCCAACCCCCTGCTTAGGCAAGAAACCCTACACTACTTCAGACAAATGGTTATCCAACATCTTCTTAAAAACTTCCAGTGTTGGAGCATTCACAACTTCTGGAGGCAAGCTGTTCCACGGATTAATTGTTCTAACTGTCAGGAAATTTCTCCTTAGTTCTAGGTTGCTTCTCTCCTTGTTTAGTTTCCACCCATTGCTTCTTGTTCTACCCTCAGGTGCTTTGGAGAATAGCTTGACTCCCTCTTCTTTGTGGCAACCCCTGAGATATTGGAACACTGTTATCATGTCTCCCCTGGTCCTTCTTTTCATTAAATAAGACATACCCAATTCCTGCAACCTTTCTTCATATGTTTTAGCCTCCAGTCCCCTAATCATCTTTGTTGCTCTTCTCTGCGCCCTTTCTAGAGTCTCAACATCTTTTTTATATTGTGGCGACCAAAACTGAATGCAGTATTCCAAGTGGGGCCTTACCAAGGCATTATAAAGTGGTAATTAACACTTCACGTGATCTTGATTCTATCCCTCTGTTAATGCAGCCTAGAACTGTGTTGGCTTTTTTGGCAGCTGCTGCACACTGCTGGCTCATATTTAAATGGTTGTCCACTAGGACTCCAAGATCCCTCTCACAGTTACTACTGTTGAGCAAGGTACCACATATTTATTTATTTATTTATTTTATTTATTTATTAAAATTTCTATGCCGCCCAACTCCCGGGGGACTCTGGGCGGCTCACAGCAGATATAGAAACACATAAAAAAAGAATTTTTAAAAGGAGCCATATTAAAATACTGTCCATTAAAAAACTTTCATTCATACCCTGCCTGCCGGAAGAGCCAAGTTTTTATTGCTTTACGGAAGGCCAGCAGGGTGGGGATAATCCTGATCTCTGGAGGGAGTTGGTTCCAAAGGGAGGGGGCTCCCACAGAGAAGGCTCTCCCCCTCGGCCCCGCCAACCGGCATTGCTTGGTCGATGGGACCTGGAGGAGACCCACTCTGTGGGACCTAACCGGTCGTAGGGAGGTATGCGGCAGGATGCGGTCCCGAAGGTAACCTGGCCCTGAGCCATGTAGGGCTTTAAAGGTAACGACCAACACCTTGAATTGGATCCGGAGACTAATGGGCAGCCAATGCAGCTCGCGGAGGATCAGTGTTACGTGGGTGCATCTGGGTACACCCACCACAGCTCGCGCAGCTGCATTTTGCACCAATTGCAGTCGCCGGACACTCTTCAAGGGTAGCCCCATGTAGAGCGCATTGCAGTAATCCAGCCGTGAGGTGATAAGGGCATGAGTGACTGTGAGAAGTGCCTCCTTCTCCAAGTAGGGTCGCAATTGGTGCACAAGACGTACTTGTGCAAAGGTCCCCCTAGCCACAGCTGAAAGATGTTGCTCTAATTTTAGCTGTGGATCTAGAAGGACACCCAAATTGCGAACCTGTTCTGAGGGAGCTAATTTTTCCCCCCCAAGAACCAAGGAGGGACAGTTGGTCAAGTCCTTAGGAGGCAATATCCACAGCCACTCAGTCTTGTCAGGGTTAAGTTTTAGCCGGTTCTTCCCCATCCAGACCCTAACATCGTCCAGGCAGCGGCCCATTACGTCTACGGCTTCCCCGAATTGAGACGGGGTGGAGATGTACAACTGGGTATCATCAGCATATTGCTGATACCTCACCCCGTGTCGTTGGATGATCTCACCCAGTGGCTTCATGTAGATGTTAAACAGGATGGGCGAGAGGACCGAGCCCTGCGGCACCCCACATAGTAGGGGCCTAGGGCTCGACCTCTGCCCCCTGTCAGCACCGACTGCGTCCTGTCAGAGAGGAAGGAGGAGAACCACTGCAAAACAGTGCCGCCCACCCCCACCTCTCCGAGACGACGCAGAAGGATACCATGGTCAATGGTATCGAAGGCCGCTGAGAGGTCAAGTAGCACCAGGATGGAGGAATAACCCCCATCCCGGGCTCGCCAGAGATCAGCCATCAGGGTGACCAAAGCCGTTTCCGTACTGTAGCCGCGCCTGAAGCCTGATTGAAAGGGATCCAGAAAATCAGTGTCATCCAACAGTCGTAGGAGCTGGAGCGCCACCACTTTCTCAACAACCTTCCCCGCGAAGGGAAGGTTGGAGACTGGACGGAAGTTCTTTAAATCCGCCGGGTCCAGGGAAGGCTTCTTGAGGAGGGGTCTCACCACCGCAGCTTTTAAGGGCCGCGGGACGGACCCCTCTCTCAGAGAAGCGTATACTCTACCTGTGCATTTTGTTTTTCTTGCCTAAATGTAGAACCTTATTTTTTTCCACCATTGAATTTCATTTTGTTAGATAGCGCCCAGTGTTCAAGTCTGTCAAGATCCTTTTGTATCTTGAGCCTATCTTCTGGAATGTTGGCTATTCCTGCCAATTTGGTGTCATCTGCAATTTTGATGAGTTCCCGATCTATCCCCTCATCCAAGTCATTGATGAAGAGTACTGGGCCTAAAACAGAGCCTTGGGGTACTTCACTGCATACTTCCCTCCATGTAGATGCAGTTCCATTGAGGACTACACGTTGAGTGCAGTTGGTCAGCCAGTTACGAATCCATCTGGTGGTGATGCTGTCTAACCCACATTTTTCTACTTTTTCTAGAAGTAGGTTATGGTCTACTTTATCAAATGCCTTACTGAAGTCCAAGTAAATTATATCGACAGCATTCCTCTGGTCCACTAATTTTGTCACAAATGAATGAATAAAATGTTAAAGAAGTATTTAAAAAGTGGTAGCCTTTTTTCAAAAGCAAGGACTGTAATTTATCTCTCTCTTATCCTCTGATTGTTCTTCACTGCTTCCCGTTGACCCATTCTGATAGAACTACTATTTCTTCTGATTTTATAACTAGATTTCTATAGGCACATCCTAAATTTTATCTTGCTTTTGGGGAAGTCATCTTAAAGTAAGTATTTACTGGTTGAGGTGACTTTTATTCTGCAATCTTTTTCATGCCTTTTATTGAGACAATTCTTTTTAGAGGGAATCGTCAATTGGCTTTTAAAACACAGATCAGCCATCTGTCCACCTTCTCCTGTTCCAGCACAATGTATCGTGAATTTCTGTGTGATCTTTTTTTCTGCAGTACCTGCACGTTCTTACTTACCTTGGTTTTTTTTAAAATGAAGAATTTCAACCTAGCCATGAATATCTCTACTCCTATTGCAACTCTTTTACCAAATAATTGCTGGTTATTAGTTTCCATCTGGGCTACTATAATATAACCATGACTATCACCTCCCCTATGTTGGATCTTAAAGTGCTTATAGTCAAGGCTATGGTTTTCCCAGTTGCAATATATGGCTGTGAAAGTTGGACCATAAGGAAGGCTAAGCGCCAAAGAATTGAGGCCTTTGAACTATGGTGCTGGAGAAGACTCCTGCGAGTCCCTTGGACTGCAAGGCGATCCAACCGGTCAGTCCTAGAGGAGATCAACCCTGACTGCTCTTTAGAAGGCCAGATCCTGAAGATGAAACTCAAATACTTTGGCCACTTAATGAGAAGGAAGGACTCACTGGAGAAGAGCCTAATGCTGGGAATGACTGAGGGCAAAAGAAGAAGGGGATGACAGAGAATGAGGTGGCTGGATGGAGTCACTGAAGCAGTTGGCGTGAGCTTAAATGGACTCCAGAGGATGGTAGAGGACAGGAAGGCCTGAAAGAACGTTGTCCATGGGGTCATGATGGGTCGGACACAACTTCACAACTAACAGCAACAATCTTGGATCTTAGAAGGCATTTGGGTGATATGATAGCAGTGTTCCAATAGCCAGGGTGCTGTCATGAAGAAGAGGGGGGTCAACCAAAACCCAGTTTCCCCAACCCTACCCCAAATCAAGGGACATACAGGTTGTAAAAAGTGGGGGAAATGTTATTTCATAGAATCATAGGGCTGGAAGGGACCTTGAGTCCAATCTCCTGCTCAAGGCAAGAGTCCTTATACCATCCAGTCAAATGGTTGACCAATCTATTCTTCAACACCTCCAGTGATGGAGCACCCACAACTTCCAGGGGGTGGGGCGGAGGTAGGTAAGCTATTCCATTGGTTAATTGTCCTCACTGTCAGAACATTTCTCCTTAGTTCTAGGTTGGATCTCTCTTGAACAACTTCCACCTGTTATTTCTCAATTGTTGTTCTGTTCTTGTAGCTTCCATCTACACAACTGCACGGACTCTTGATTATTTTTGCATTCAACACTCTTGGTTCTGCTGAAAGAAAATATTTATGCTCCTGCTGTGATTGTGATAGTCGGTTCCCTCCCCTGTGTCTGATACATTTGAACTATTGCAATTGCTGTCTGACAGTCTAGGAATTTTATGGTTCCAAAACAAAATAGGCTGGAAGATTTGGTAAGATTTCACTATGCTGGACAGGCAAGACAACAATTGCAAATTCCCAGGATAAGTTCTATTCTTCTATTCTGCAATGCCTTGAGAAGGTTTTAAAAATATAGGCTGGAAAATTTACGCAAATAAACCTATGTAGAGAGAAGCTTTACTGTGATCCTTGCTTGTTTTTAGTGAGATTTTTCTTTTTCAGTGACCTTTGAGTGATTAACAGCTAAATATTACTTAACAACTAAACATGATTTTTTTTAAAAAAAATCATCATTATTAGAGATTGGACAACCCTTTGTCTGAAATGGTATAAGTGTTTCCTGCCTGAGCAAGACCTCCAAGGTCCATTCCAACTCTGTTATTCTAACTAATTCTAATTAATTCTAAAATCATTGTTATTATTTATTTTATTTGTAAAAAGATAAAGTTAAAGGTTTCCCCTGTTCAGCTGTCTCAGACTCTAGGGGCCAATGCTCATCTCTGTTTCCTAGCTGTGTTGTCTTTAGAAACTTTTCTGTGGTCATGTATCTGGTACGACTATACGCGGAGATGCATGGAACATGGTTCCCTCCCATCTAAGTGGTACCTATTTATCTGCTTGCATTTGCATGATTTCGAACTGCTAGGTTGGCAGGAGCTGAGGCAAGAATAGGAGCTTTCCCCATCTTGCAGTAATTGGGTCTCAAATCCAACCTTCCGGCTGACAAGCCCAGCATCTTAACTTCTAGGCCACCACGCCCCATCCAGCCTTTATTATTTCCGCAAATAAGTTGGCAGACATATCTAATCCTCCTTCTGCCTCTATTTTTTCCACAACAACAACCCTGGTGAAGCAAGTTGGGCTGAGAGACAATGACTGGCCCAAAGTCACCCAGCTGGTTTTCATGAACTAGAACTTTCTACTTTCTACAGGTACAGCGGTGAAATCTACTTACCTTTCCTACCGGTTTGGAAGTGCACACGAAGCGCCCCTGCTCCGTTCGCGTGCATGCTTTTTCACTCTCGGCGCATGCGCAGGAGGCTTTGCGCATGCGCAGAGGGTTAAAAAAAATAAAATGGCGGCATCCGGGCGGGTGGGTGGAGCCTCACGCTGCCGCCGCTACCGGTTCTCCAAACCACCGGTGCCTGCTGCTATTGGTACGCCCGAACTGGTAGCATTTCACCCCTGTACAGGTAGTCCTTAACTTTCGACCACAATTGAGCCAACATTTATGTTGCTAAGTGAGAAATTTGTCAAGTGAGTTTTAAATATGAATCAATTGCCAAGCATTCAAATTTTGATCATGTCGATGCTGCAACAGTCATAAGTGTGAAAAATGTTCATAAGTCACTTTTTCCAGTGCTGTTGTAACTTCAAACGATCATTAAGTGAACTGTTGTAAGTTGAGGACTACCTGTGCTTTCTAGCCTGGTACCTTAACCACTTAAACCAAATTGGCTTCTGTGGACAATAAGAAAGGTTTTTGATTCAAAATGGTGGGAGAATGACTTCCCTCCAGAAGTTGTGGGTGCTCCAACACTGGAGGTTTTCAAGAAGAAATTGGACAACAATTTGTCTGAAATGGCATAGGGCAGTGATGGCGAACCTTTTTTCCCTTGGGTGCCAAAAGTGCAAGTACATGCGCGCTATCACGCGGGCGCATGTGCCCACACCCATAATTCAATGCACCCCATACACCCCAACCCCTGCGCATGTGTGCACGACCCCCCTCCTCCATTTCCCAACTTCTGGTGGGCCTGGTAAGCCCATTTTTCACCCTCCCCAGGCTCCAGAGGCTTCCCTGGAGCCTGCGGAGGGCAAAAACGGCCTCCCCCACCCCCCGGAGGCCCTTCAGAGGCCAGAAACGGCCTGTTTCCCGACTTCTGGTGGGCCCGGTAGGCCTGTTTTTCACCCTCCACTCCCTGGAGACCCTCCGGAGACCGAAAACGCCCTCCCAGAGCCTCCGCACAAACCAAAAATCAGCTGGCTGGCACATACACGCTGGAGCTGAGCTATGGCAACGGCTCGCATGCCAGCAGATATGGCTCTGCGTGCCACCTGTGCCACCTGTGGTGCGTGCCATAGGTTCGCCATCACGGGCCTAGGGATTTCTAGTCACTGGACTAGAAGACCTTCAAGATCCCTCCCAACTCTGTTATTCTGTTCTGTTACTCTGAAAATACTTAGGATTCAAAATCCGGGCCTAACATTCAGAGAAACACTTGAACTTCTATGGTAGTCAGATTCTGCATGCGTCTGTCTTTTTTCTTATCTGCAATGAAGCAGTTCATCAATCAGCCCTGAGTTTGTGAAGCTTCTCCAGTTATCGAGTTCTCCAAAGGGGAGTCAAGTTTCCAGGGAGTGGAGATTTATAACTATGCCTGGCCTGAGGTCTGACAGATGGGAGGTCACATCTGTGCACACTGATCCCAAGTCCACTTTAAAGACAAGACAGGGAGATCAGATAGGACATGGACAGGATATTAAATAGCAGATATGCCTGGCCAAGCTGGATGGCATTTCTGTTTGCTGTTCTAGTCATTATTTCCAGACGTGCCCTTCTACCTTTCAATTAGCTCTAAATCTATACCCTTAAACCCGTGGCCTTATTTGCCCCTTTTATTTATGACAGTTGCATCATTGGCTGCTCTGTAGGGCCTCCTAGTACCGCCTTGAAATAGCTCTCTCCCGCAACTACAGGTAGTCCTTGACTTACGACAGTTCGTTTAAAGACCTTTCGAAGTTACAAGAGCACTGAAAAAGTGACTTACGTCTGTTTTTCACACTTACGATCGTTGCAGCATCCCCGCGGTCACGTGATCAAAATTCAGATGCTTGGGCAATGGACTCCTATTTATAACAGTTGCATTCTCCCATGGGTCATGCGATCATGACCCCAAGAGCCATGGTGGCGCAGTGGTTAGAATGCAGTATTGCAGGCTAACTCTGCCCACTGCCAGGAGTTCGATCCTGACCAGCTTAAGGTTAACTCGTTATTCGGCCCTTCCAAGGTTGATAAAATGAGGACCCAGACTGTTGGGGAGCAAGATGCTGACTCTGTAAACTGCTTAGAGAGGGCTGTAAAAGCACTGTGAAGCAATATATTATGAGCCGAGGTGGCACAGCGGTTAAAGGCAGTACTGCAAGCCACTTTAGCTGACTGTGATCCGCAGGTCAGCAGTTCAAATCTCACCGGCTCAAGGTTGACTCAGCCTTCCATCCTTCCAAGGTAGGTAAAATGAGGACCCAGATTGTTGGGGGTAATATAAATATACATTGCTTACTGGTGTAAACAGCTTAGAGAGTGCTTGCACTGTGAGACGGTATATAAATGTCACTAATAAATAAATAAATAAAGGACCACGGGAGACATGATAGCAGCATTCCAATATTTGAGGGGCTGCCACAGAGAGGAGGGGGACAACCTGTTTTCCAAAGCACCTGAAGGCCAAACAAGGAATAATAGATGGAAACTGAACAAGGAGAGCTTCAACCTAGAAATAAGGAGGAACTTTCTGACAGTGAGAACAATCAACTCATGGAACAGAAGTTGCCTTCAGAAGTTATGGGAGATTCATCACTAGAGACTTTCAAGAAGAAACTGGACTGCCATCTGTCAGAAATGGTGTAGGGTCTCCTGCTTGGGCAGTGGGATGTGTGTGTTGGACTAGATGACCTACAAGGTCCCTTCCAACTCTGTTAATCTGTTAAATCTGTCTTTTAACCAGCTGATGCAAACACCAGTTGAGGCTCCTTCAAGGGTGGGTTCCTCCCGGTTCAGACCGGTTCGCCCGAACCAGTAGCGACCTGCTGGTGATGTCACGAGGACATCACCGACCCAGTTTGGTTGGTTCCGGTCTGTGGGCACCGCCATCTTTTTTTTAAAAAAATGTAATTTATTTTTTTTGAATTTTTTTGAATTTATTTTTTTCTTCTGGGCATGCACAGAAGCTGAGTTCTGGCGCTGTGAATGCGGTCGCCATCTTTTCTTTTGGCTTCCCCTCTGGATTTTTCGTTACTGCGCATGCACGCCCATGTGAAGTGCGCGCATGCCTATGCGGTGTGCCCACGTGGTGTGCCCACGCAGTGTGCCCACGCGGTGTGCCCACGTGGTGCACCCACGTGGCGCGGGAGGGAGCGAATTGGCAGCGAGGTAAGTTGGAGCCCACCCCTGGGCTCATTCCCTAACTTTTCCTGCTGATTTCTGCTTTCGAGAACAATGGCTCACTATGGGGGAATCATCAATAACTGCTGAGATTAGCAAGATGAGAATTTAATTAAATGCATTCTGACGCAGTCGGAACAAGAATCCAAGAAGAGGGTTTTCTCCTTGGAGAAGCTGCAAGGAGCTGCATTCTGCAGAGGGGAAATGGCTGTTTTCCCACACTCTTGTTTTTTTTTTTTTTTTGCTTCTTTAATTCCGCTTAAATTCCATCAGGCAGGATTTAAAGTATCCTAAAGGCAAAATAGCTCCGTCAGTCAGCATGCCAACTGCATTTTGCAGGGGCCTTTCAAATAAATAAAAGAGTGATAAACTCCCCTTCCTCTTTCTTTCCTTTCCTTAGGGGTTGCTTACATAATATTGAAAAAAAAACTCTCCAAATCTACAACAATAAGTCTCATGCAATTATTCATATCGGATTGAAAATGGCAATGCCATTTTTTTTAAAAAAAATAGCTCCTTAAAACTGTTAGGTTTTAACCAAACACTGTTAAAAAAAAAGAAAATAAATCTATTTAGCCTCTTATTCCCAGTCCAGGGAAATTTGGCTAAGTAAGATCAGATTGGATTTGTTTGTGAGTGGGAGGCCTCTAAAGAAAAGAAGAGTTTTAAGTTAGGCTGGGAAATTTAAAAAAAAAGAATTATTCTATAAGAAAGCAGTGGCAAGGCACTTCCGTTTGATTGCCAACAAAATAATGAATCCATGATGGTCCAAGAACTGAGCCTCACCTCAGAGGAGATCTGAGAGCATTTGAGTTTTATGAAACAGAAATCTCATGATCTCACTCGGAAGTTATGAGCCAGCACTAATGAAGTAGAAGATGGATGATTTTAAAAACTTGGCAACAAAACTGCAGGCATCACTTCTGGAAAATGCTGATTTGAGAAGGTAAGCGACAATGCTAGCAACCTGCCCACAACACGGCACATGAGTTGTCTCCGGCATGAATAAGTGAAATCTGTGGAATGTGGGGAATAAGTGAAATCCATGGATGTGGGTCAACATAGTGACCAGAAACAAAGAGAGAGGCAAGGCTGTTCTAGCTTTCCATTGTTGATAGAGGACCGTTAAGACTGGCACTTTTGCAAAGAACCAGATGGAGGAACAGTGTTGCCCCTTAAGTGAGGACCTGGCTGTTTGGAACTTCTGATGCTAAAGAAGCTGAAATGAAACAGAAGAGGTCAACCACCAAGCAAAGGGAATGGACTCAATGACAGCAGCAATGGATACACCCTAAAGAACAGTGAAAATCTGAAGAGAAGAGGAGAGGAGAGGAGAGGAGAGGAGAGGAGAGGAGAGGAGAGGAGAGGAGAGGAGAGGAGAGGAGAAGAGAAGAGAAGAGAAGAGAAGAGAAGAGAAGAGAAGAGAAGAGAAGAGAAGAGAAGAGAAGAGAAGAGAAGAGAAGAGAAGAGAAGAGAAGAGAAGAGAAGAGAACACTGGTCAATCCGTTCCTGCCAGTTCCCCGGGCCCATTCTAGTTAAGGTCTCTTTGGTCATTCTCACTATTCTCTATGCAATGGCCGTTGCCATTGACAGCTATTTATTTCTGCCGCCGCTAGATTAGCCAATCAGCGGTGGCTATGCAAATCCTTGCTCTGTATGTCAGTATGTAACAGTTGTGATGCTCCCAGTCCTAGCACACCACAAAAGCAGCGTCAGTCTATGATTTGCACCTGTGCTTCATATGTAATGGTGGGGGTGAGGGTTTTTTTTTGCCCAAGTCACCTTAGGCTTTGTAATGCAGATTGTTTCAAGTGTTCTGTCTTGGTTTAATTAATAGTCACAGCTAGGGGTGAAATTCAAAAAATTTTCCCCACCGGTTCTGTGGGCATGGCTTGGTGGGCATGGCAGGGGAAGGATACTGCAAAATCTCCATTCCCTCTCCACTCCTTGGGGAAAGATATTGCAAAATCTCCATTCCACCCACTCTGGAGCCAGCAGGTTCTCCAAACTACTCAAAATTTCGGCTATCAGTTCTCCAGAACCTGTCAGAACCTGCTGAATTTCACCCCTGGTGACTCACAGCAATGGTTGTTTGAATGGCTTTCCATATCATCATTCCTGACTGGCAAAGTGGGATGCCAGTCCCAATTTCTTACTGCAATGCGCTCTACATGGGGCTACCCTTGAAGAGTGTCCGGCGACTGCAATTGGTGCAAAATGCAGCTGCGCGAGCTGTGGTGGGTGTACCTAGATGCACCCACGTAACACCTATTCTCCGCCAGCTGCATTGGTTGCCCATTAGTCTCCGGATCCAATTCAAGGTGTTGGTCGTTACCTTTAAAGCCCTACATGGCTCAGGGCCAGGTTACCTTCGGGACCGCATCCTGCCGCATACCTCCCTACGACCGGTTAGGGCCCACAGAGTCAGCCTCCTCCAGGTCCCGTCGACCAAACAATGTCGGCTGGCGGGACCTAGGGGGAGGGCCTTCTCTGTGGGAGCTCCCTCCCTGTGGAACCAACTTCCTCCGGAGATCAGGACCATCCCCACCCTACTGGCCTTCCGGAAAGCAATAAAGACCTGGCTCTTCCGGCAGGCGGGGTGAATGAGATACTCTTTTTAACATTTTAACTTTTGTATTTTCTGTATTTTAATTATTACACTGTGTATTGTTATATATTTTAATGAATTTTTTATTTTGTATTGGATCTACATGCTGTGAGCCGCCCTGAGTCCCTAGGGATTGGGCGGCATAGAAATCCAACAAAATAAATAAATAAATAAATAATAAATCTCCATTCTTGTTTCTTTCTTTAAAATCTACCGTTTCAAAGTTATAAAATCAATCCCTTGTAAATCTAACAATTGATCCAAGGCAGGCTCAAAATGGTGATTTTTCTGGTCTGCTCGCTTAATTCTTGTAAGTCTCTTTCAGTTTCTCCCCAGACTACGCGAAACCCATTACACTTCCTCTCCCACCCTTTGTCCACTGAATGCAATATTTCCCCTTTGCTTCTGCCAAAGAAAAAACCTCTAGATTGGTAGGTAGATAAAACCTTACTGTGGCCGGAAGCCAGCAAAACAAGCAAACTTAGAAAAATACAAAAAAAGAAAGTTTCTATGGGTGGGACCTAACCTTCAGGAAGCAGCTTCTGTTGCATTCTTGAAGCAAAATAGCAAAACTTGGCAACATGATAGATGACCTAAAGCAGGGGTGGCCAAACAATGGCTCTTTGAGGACCTGTGGACTTCAACTCCCAGAATTCCTGAGCCAGCCATGCATGCATGGCTGGCTCAGGAATTCTGGGAGTTGAAGTCCACAGGTCCTCAAAGAGCCATAGTTTGGCCACCCCTGACCTAAAGGATTCTGTCAGTTAACAGGAAAGTTACAGAGGGAACATCTCACTGCTCTGGAATTGAAAGGTAGACATACGTTTGACGTGGACCCAAATAAAATTTGCGATGTACTATAGCAGCAGTTTGTGACAGCTCTAGATAAGAACAGTTGCATCAAACTCCTAAACAAACAGCTGACAGTTGTGACAGCATTGGAAAAAAAGGGGAACATCTTGAAGATATATTAGTGGAAGGAATGATGGAATGGAGGGAGGGAGGGAGGGAGGGAGGGAGGGAGGAAGGAAGGAAGGAAGGAAGGAAGGAAGGAAGGAAGGAAGGAAGGAAGGAAGGAAGGAAGGAAGGGGAAGATGATGAAGGAAGAGGAAGGAAAGGAGGAAGGAAGGACAAGAGGAAGGAAGGAAGGAAGGAAAAGAAAGGAAGGAGGAAGGAAGGAAGGAAGGAAGGAAGGAAGGAAGGAAGGAAGGAAGGAAGGGGAAGATGATGAAGGAAGAGGAAGGAGGGAAGGAAGGAGAAGAGGAAGGAAGGAAAAGAAAGGAAGGAGGGAGGGAGGGAGGGAGGGAGGGAGGGAGGAAGGAAGGAAGGAAGGAAGGAAGGAAGGAAGGAAGGAAGGAAGGAAGGAAGGAAGGAAGGAAGGAAGGAGATGTTCCTTGCTTCAAGTTCTTTGCTGTTTTCACCCATAGTTCGATAGTTTATCAGGTTGGATAAGGGAAGGGAAGGGAGCTTTATTCTGCAATGTGCACATTTATTCTTTGGGTTCCTGCCAAGAATGGTTATTTCAAATTAATGTTGTATGCCGCCCTGATTACATGTTGTACGCCGCCCTGAGTCCCTTGGGAGTTGGGGGGCTTATAAGAATGAATGAATGAATGAATGAATGAATGAATGAATGAATGAATGAATGAATGAATGAATAAATAAATAAATAAATAAATAAATAAATAAATAAATAAATAAATAAATAAATAAATAAGGAAGGAAGGAAGGAAGGAAGGAAGGAAGGAAGGAAGGAAGGAAGGAAGGAAGGAAGGAAGGAAGGAAGAATCTTGCATGAATGAGAAGAGCTAAAAGGAGAGGAAGAACCAATCAGATTGTGATCCAATGTCCAGTAGACCTTGGGAACATGGAGAAGAAAGGAGGAACGTTATAGGAAAGATTCCTGAATCAGAGGAAAGAACAAATGTGAGAAAGAGTCTCGAGTCATAATTATGCTAGATATATGTTGATCTAGACAATTACTTTAGCAGCCTTTCAAGATTTTGTTACAATATCTGACTACCGATAAAGGTCTTTCCAGAAACCCCAGTAGTTCTTGTCCTCAATTATCTACTGTCAAAGAGCTTTATACAATCTTGAGTGGCCATAGTTTCTACTAAGTGCTAGCTCAGTCCCATTGCCATCCCATTCATCTCTAGATTGGAATTTCTTAAGATGGCTTATGAAACGTTTAGGAATAGCATGGGAGATAAGCAGGGTAACCTGGAATGCAGACTTGTCCTTATTTAACTGCCACCAACTCGAGTCCGACTCCTGGTGACCATCTGGACAAATCTTTACTATCGTAGCCTAAATGAGCCGAGTTGGTGCAGTGGTTAAATGCAGCACTGCAGGCTACTTCTAGTTCAGCAGTTCAGCTGTTCAAATCTCACCGGCTCAAGGTTGACTCAGCCTTCCATCCTTCCGAGGTGGGTAAAATGAGGACCCAGATTGTTGGGGGCAATATGCTGAACTCTGTAAACCACTTAGAGAGGGCTGTAAAGCACTATGAAGCGGTATATAAGTCTAAGTGCTATTGCTATTGCTATTGTTCCTGGCGACAACTCACTGGTCTTCCAGAGAGAATTCAGTGATATCCTTGATCCTTCTCTGTTCTTGATCTGTCTTCTCCTTTCTTCAAGCTTGCCAAACATATTTGCTCTTTCTGGCCCATCTAGTTTCCCATTCCCATTTCCCAAAAATGTGAGTGTCTGCTTGCTAATCATTGCCTCAAGGGAGCAGTCATTTTTTAAATTTAAGACTGATTGATTGGCTCTTCTTGTCGTCCATGATATTCTTAGTAACACCCCCAAAATCCATAATTCAGAGTCATTTATTTTCTTCCTTTGATTCTTTACCAGTATCTAACTCTCACACTGTAACAGTAGTACTGGAAAGACTATCACATTGACATTTTAGAGAGGACAAAGTAAATGATTAGAGCCCAGTGGGATAGAATAGAATTCTTTATTGGCCAAGTGTGATTGGACACACAAGGAATTTGTCTTTGGGGCATATGCTCTCAGTGTACATAAAAGAAAAGATACAGTTGTCAAGAATCATAAGGTACAACACCTAATGATAGTGATAGGGTACAAATAAGCAATCAAATCATACTAGGAAACAATCAATATAAATCATAAGGATACAAACAACAAAGTTACAGTCATGCAGTCATAAGTGGGAGGAGATGGGTGATAGGAACGATGAGAAAAACTAACAGTAATAATAATGCAGCCTTAGTGAATAGTTTGACAGTGGTGAGGGAATTATTTGTTTAGCAGAGTGATGACGTTTGGGAAAAACTGTTCTTGTGTCTAGTTGTCTTGGTGTGCAGTGCTCTATAGAGTCGTTTTGAGGGTAGGAGTTTAAACAGTTTATGTTCAGGATGCGAGGGGTCTGTAAATATTTTCACAGCCCTCTTTTTGACTCGTGCAGTATACAGGTCCTCAATGGAAGGCAGGTTGGTAACAATGGTTTTTTCTGCAGTTCTGATTATCCTCTGAAGTCTGTGTCTGTCTTGTTGGGTTGCAGAACCAAACCAGACAGTTACAGTATAGAGGTGCAGATGACAGACTCAATAATTCCTCTGTAGAACTGTAACAGCAGCTCCTTGGGCAGTTTGAGCTTCCTGAGTTGGCGCAGAAAGAACATTCTTTGTTGTGCTTTTTTGATGACGTTTTTGATATTAGGTGTCCATTTTAGATCTTGAGATATGGTAGAACCTAGAAATTTGAAGGTCTCTACTGTTGATACTGTGTTGTCTAGTATTGTAAGAGGTGATAGGATGGGAGGGTTTCTCCTAAAGTCTACCACCATTTCTACGGTTTTGACTGTGTTCAGTTCCAGGTTGTTCCGGTCGCACCACAAGGCTAGTTGTTCAATCTCCCATCTGTATGCAGATTCGTCATTGTCTCGAATGAGACCGATCTCATTTTCACCCATGATCTGGAGAAGAGAATGTTCAGCCAGGATGCTGAGAGACATCTTGGGAGGGAAACTAAAGAGAGTAACAAAAGGGTGGTGGGCCAGTTTGCTTTCTGATAAATGGGCTGTTGTGGTTTGGAGTGTTGTCCATCTGGTTGCAGGTTTCTGCTTGTTTTGTCACAGAATCTGATACTAATTTGGGCTGAGGGAGAAGGCCTGGCCCTAAGTCCTCCATGGGAGCTACATGGCTGAAGGGGAAGTAGAATGGGTCTACCTACTCTTTGTTCATATAACCTGGGGATTAGAGGGACAACCTGATCCTGTCCTCCAGGAAGTTTCTATGGCTGTGAGAAAACTAGAACACGAGTCTACTCTGACCCACTTTGAGTCTAGCACTTATACCACCACATAGAATCTTGGCTGAGGAACTAAGAATCTGGGTCTCTCTACTCCTGATCCAATACCTTCACCACTGCTACATGGGCATCTTTCACACTGCACCACCCTTGGGCAGAGAGGGAAGGATTGGCCCAAAGTCATCCAAGGACTTTTCGTGGACAAGTCTAGAGTAGCATCCAGGTCTCACCTCTCCAAGTTCTGCATTGACGGAATGAGAAAATAAGTCTTAGAGGTGACAGATTTTTTCCTTTTGGATCTAATCCTTAACAAAATGAAACTTGAGTATAAAGTCTAAAAACAGAACATTTATTTCAGTACAAAAGAATATAAAACCTAAAAACTACATCTTTACAATCTAGGCACGTCCTTCTTCCACGAAGGACAGGAGCAGAAGAGAAAAATGGAGTGATAGAATGGAATGTGTACATGCACAGTTCACTCATCACGTGATTACTTTGCTAGGAATCTCTGAATCATAAAGTTCAGCTGACAATCAAAATATACATCGTGACATGCATTCTCTCCATTAACCCCTTGTGCTGAGAGGGAGGAACTTCCATGTCTGAGGAAGACTAGAACCTGGGTGCCCTCACGTTTAGCCCAGCTCCTTCATCGCTACATCACACTGGCTATTGGACTGAGCAGAAGGGCTGACCCAAGGTCATCCAGTTTCCATGCCTAAGAGTGGACTAGAACTTCAGTCCTCCAGCAGTTTTATCCCCTATGCTCCTATGCTGTTCTCTTCTTACAAATGGATATTTTGTAATGATCTGTGTCCATTAGGGTAGGCATCCAGGGAGATCATCCGTGCCATGCCAACAAACTTTCAAATGTATCATCCAAAGAGAGATCGAGTGACAACTAGAAGAACCTTTTCAGTGGAAAAATGGCAAAGAAAACGAGTCTTTCCTGAAGATTGCAGACCAATTACTTGTTTCCCTTCAACACTCAAGATGCTCCCTTGAATAATAGCAAATTCCATGTATCTGAAGGGAAATTCTCTCTATCCAGTTGAGAAAAGGGAAAGTACAAAAAAACCAGGAGGAACGAACAATCTTTAAAGCAGGGGTGAAATGCTACCGGTTCGGCCCAATTTGGGCGAACCTGTAGAACCGGGCGTAACTACCGAGTCTCCGAACCACCGGTGGTTCGGAGAACCGGTAGCAGCAGCAACAGTGCGAGGCTCCACCCATGTCACCATTTTTAACCCTCTGCGTATGCGCAAGCCTTCTGTACATGTGCAGAGGGCAAAATAGCGCATGCACTTCCGAACCTGTAGGGAAGGTAAGTAGATTTCACCACTGCTAAAATAAATCACAACAGAAGTTAATTTTGCTATGGGTTGGGTTGACTTCAAGACAGCATGGAAAGGTTAGGTATAAGATACCATGTCTTTTTTCCAGTGTTGTGCAAAATTTGTCCTCCCAGCCGCGGGCATGCATCTTAATAAATTATGGTGCTTTTATAGGCACTAATAATAATTTGATATACTGCAGGAATAGTCAACTGGACTCAGATGGACCTCAATAACCTTGGCCAGCAAACCAGAAAACTGCTCTATGAATAATACAGAACAACCCTCACAGCGCAGAAATCTTTCTCGACAAAACCGCAGAAGATTTATATCTGTATCATTTGCACATAAATGTCTGGTTTTATCTTCAAAAAAGGCTTTCCAAAAACAACTCTGCTGAAAAAGCCTGCAAGCGAAAAATATTCCGTGGACTGCAGGAGATGCAGGTTACATCCTCTTTTTTTTCTTTCTTCTTTTACCTGAGAGATAAATAGGGTGATATAGTCAGGTGCAATTTATGCAAACTTGCTCTTCTCTTTCCCTTCGGCAAAGCTTCAGCGGCCTACAGTGAGTGAAATAAGCGTTCGGTTTCCTAGCCCTTGGGAATGGAAAGGCGCCATGGAACAGAGTTTTTTCAGCGTGATACACCAGCTTCTGCTAGCTACAGATGGAACTGAATCCAAGCCAAGGCAAAACGATTGGCAGCAAATAATATATTATTTCCAGTTATTTGAAGCTCTCTCTGAAGAGCAGGATTCGGGATCAGCCAGGAAGGAGGTGGGGCTTTTAAAAAATGGAAGTGGATTGATTTTAAAGTTTTCATAAATTGTTTTTAATTGAAAACTTTACAAAGAACGTGAAAAGTAATACAAACTAGTAAAGGGTAAAAGCAGGGAAGGAAGGAAGGAAGGAAGGAAGGAAGGAAGGAAGGAAGGAATGAAGGAAGGAAGGAAGGAAGGAAGGATTAGACATAAGGAAGGGAGGAAAGGAGGAAGGGAGGGGAAGGAAGGAGGGAAGGAAGGAAGGATTAGATGGAAGGAAAGGATTAGACACAAGGGAGGGAGGGAAGGAGAGAGGGAGGGAGGGAGGGGAGGGGAAGGAAAGAAGGAAGGAAGGAAGGAAGGAAGGAAGGATTAGATGGAAGGAAAGGATTAGACACAAGGGAGGGAAGGAGGGAGGGAGGGGAAGGAAAAAAGGAAGGAAGGAAGGAAGGAAGGAAGGATTAGACATAAGGAAGGGAGGAAAGGAGGAAGGGAAGGAGGGAGGGAGGGGAAGGATTAGACATAAGGAAGGGAGGGAAGGAGGGAGGGAGGGGAAGGAAGGAGGGAGGGAAGGAAGGAAGGATTAGATGGAAGGAAAGGATTAGACACAAGGGAGGGAGGGAAGGAGAGAGGGAGGGAGGGAGGGGAGGGGAGGGGAAGGAAAGAAGGAAGGAAGGGAAGGAAGGATTAGATGGAAGGAAAGGATTAGACACAAGGGAGGGAAGGAGGGAGGGAGGGAGGGGAAGGAAAAGAGGAAGGAAGGAAGGAAGGAAGGAAGGAAGGAAGGAAGGAAGGAAGGAAGGAAGGAAGGAAGGAGAAAGAAAAAAGCAAAAGTGCAGAAAGAAAGAGTAAAAAGAAATAGGAGGAAATATAGGTGGTCCTGACTTACGACCACAATTGAGCCCAACATTTATGTTGCTAAGTGAGACATTTGTTAAGTCCCATTTTATGACCTTTCTTGCTACAGCTGTTAAGTGAATCACTGCAGTTATTAGTAACCCTGTTGTTAAGTGAATCTCATTTCCCCATTGACTTTGCTTGTCAGAAGGTCGAAAAAGGGGATGACACAACCCTGGAACACAGCAACCGTCATAAATATGAGTCAGTTGCCAAGTGTTTGAATTTTGATCACAAGACCATGGGGATGCTTCTATGGCTGAAAATGTCAAAAACAGTCCTAAGCCACTGCTGTCAGTTCCATTGTAATTTCAAGTGGTCACTAAATGAACTGCTGTACTGTATTGCTTTACTGGCAATTTTTTATTATGCAACTGGAAAAAATGAAATTTGGCGAAAAATTTATAGGGTTGATCAGAGCTATATATAGTACCCAAACAGCAAAAATAATAGTAAATAATGATATCACAGAGAAAATAGATATTAAAAAAGGAGTACGTCAAGGATGCCCGTTAGCCCCATTAATTTTCATATTAGCATTAGAAAGCCTACAGAGGAAAGTAAGAAGCATGCAAGAGATAAAAGGTCTAAAAATCAGGAAGGAGGAATTCAAACTTCAAGCCTTCGCTGACGATATGACATTTATAATTGAAGAACCTCTAGACACCGGCCCGACTCTAATCAAAGAAATTGAAAAATTTGGAAAGGCGGCAGGCCTAAAAATTAATAAGGAAAAAACAAAAATAATAACTAAAAACATGACACCAAAACAAAATATCAAATTGGAAAATTTATTAGGCATGAAAATAGTTAAAAGAGTTAAATATCTTGGGATATGGCTCACCGCAAGATGTAGTTCATTAAAGGAGGATAATTATATAAAACTAATACAGAAAATTAGTAAGGACCTTGACGGATGGTCAAAACTTCAATTATCATTTATGGGTAAAATCGCGACAATCAAAATGAACATCTTACCCAAGATCTTATTCCTATTCCAGGTAATTCCAATAAAGTTGAACAAAACAGTTTTTTCAAATCTAAATAAAATGATTCACAAATTCATATGGGCCAAAAGAAAAGCGAGGATCAAACTGAAACTTCTTCAAGACCATAGGAGGAGAGGACGATTTGGTCTCCCTAACTGGGAGCTATACCACCAATCTGCTACACTCAATTGGATGAGGGAATGGATTACACTCAAAAACAGAAGGATATTAACTCTAGAGGGTTTCGATTTGCAGATAGGTTGGCACGCCTTCTTATGGGGGGACACCTATAAAACACATACATATTTCCGCCGACATTATATAAGAAAGAACCTATTAGACACATGGTTAACAATAAGGAAGGACCATTATAGAAGTGTTCCAAAATGGATATCACCAACTGAAGCAATTATATACCCGAACCTTTTAGACGTAAATAAGATTATAACATATCAACAACTCCTAGATGAACACAATGAGATGTTCTCAAAACAAGAACTTAAAGAAAAAGGAATAGACCTTGATTGGTGGCACTATTTACAGGTCAAATCAAAATACAATAAAGACAAAATAAAATACGGATTTCAAAAAAAATGTGACTTAGATAGAATATTAATGGGCAAGGACCAAAAAATGATTTCCAAATTATATAATTTCCTACTCCAATATAATTTATTCGAAGAGGTGGTAAAAGGCTCAATGATTGCATGGGCACAAAACTTTGGTTATTCAATTAATTTAAACAAATGGGAAAAAATTTGGTCTATAAATTATAAACTAACACTGGCGATACCATACAAAGAAAACATATACAAAATGTTTTACCGGTGGCACCTTCCCCCAGCACGATTGGCAAAAATGTTCCCGAAACTTTCCCCAAAGTGCTGGAAGTGTAAAGAAGGTATAGGAACATACTACCATCTATGGTGGACCTGCCCCAAAGCGAAAAACTTTTGGATTAAGATCAAAAACTGCCTTGAACAAATAATCTCAAAAACGATCCCCCTAAAGCCGGAGCTTTTCCTATTAGGTATCTTCAGGGAAAAAATGACGAATGAAGACAGATATATAATTCTACACATTACAACAGCCGCAAGAATTATATATGCGCAGACTTGGAAAACCGAAAAAATCCCAACTACGTTAAATCTCATTAATAAAGTATTTGAATGCGCAGAACTTAGTAGGATGTCACTGGAAATGCAAGACAAAGATGACTCTGAATTCTATAAAACTTGGGACAGGTGGTATAACTGGCTTAACCAAAATAAATATCAAAAATTGCTATAATTATGTGTCATGATCCTAGACACACTATGAGTCATGATCTTAGACAGTATAAATAATAACAAATGTCTACTTTTTCGCAAAGACCGGAACAAAATATCAGAATGTATACAATTTTACAAGATTATAAAATATTAATCAAGCTGAACAAAAGAACCATTGTTGAAAAAGGGAAAATTGTTTTATTGTAATGATAATAGACTGAACACAATATAACAAGAGAAAAGAATAAGGAAAATATTGGAAGATATAAGAAAGATAATGATGTAAATAATAACTATAAAGATTAAACATGTTTTTGTATCACTAGGCTGTAAAAGGATAGCGTCGACGAGATGGTTGACATGTATGTTCAATGTTCAATGTTTTCTATACTCAAAGATATTTCTTACTTATTCTTACATATGTTTATACATGTTTTTATGTTTGTTTGGATGTTTGTTTGTCTTTTTTACATAATTAATAAAGATTATTTTTTTAAAAAAAAATGAACTGCTGTAAGTCAATGACTACCTCTAGTTTCCAATTTCTTTCAAATTATCTCTTTTCTATATTATTTTTCTTTTTCTATATCACCAAAACCACAAATCATAAGTACAGTCTTTTCATTTAAAACTTTTTCAGATGGATATAATATTTCATATTATATGAAATATGGCCCTTTTTAACAAGGAAAGGCCATTTTAAAAATTTTAAAGTAGAGTAGAATAGAATAGAATAATGGAATAAGAATAGAATTAGAATAGAATAGAATAGAATAGAATAGAATAGAATAGAATAGAATAGAATAGAATAGAATAGAATAATGGAATGAAGAATAGAATAGAATAGAATAGAATAGAATAGAATAGAATAGAATAGAATAGAATAGAAGAGAAGAGAATAGAATAGAAGAGAATAGAATAGAATAATGGAATGAAGAATAGAATAGAATTAGAATAGAATAGAATAGAATAGAATAGAATAGAATAGAATAGAATAGAATAGAATAGAATAGAATTCAATTCGTTTTTGGCCAAGTGTGATTGGACATACAAGGAATTTATCTCCAGTGCATAAGCTCTTACTGTAGATGCGAACAACAAAATAGTATAATCATAAAGTACCAATAGGAGAAGATAGCAAAAAAGATGAGAAAAATATAATAGTTGTTAAGGTATTGAGATTTAAGAGCTGATGCAACTGTAAAGCTGATGCAATGTAATGCTGATGCAATGAAGATGAATCAGCATTGGTATTGCCGGCTGTAGACTACAAAGGGGTCCACAAAGGTCTTTACCACTTTAAGAGGTGTTTATCAATAGTGGGTTCTAAAACCCTTTGCTACCGGTTTGCGTGTGCGTTCGCGCTTGCGTGGCGCTTCTGCACATGCGCAGAAGTGTTCCGGGCGGGTGGGCAGAGCCTCCCACCACTGGCGCTACCGGTTCTTAGAACCGGGCCGAACCAGGAGCAACCCACCCCTGGTGTTTATATAAGACATATAAGAGAGGGTGTATTTTCTCTCCTCGTGTATTCTCATTCTCTCCTTGTGTTCGGTATCTATTGCTGTGTTCTCCGTGTAGAGTTAAGATTGTTGTCAGGTATTTACCTACCACGTATATGTCTGTATATATCTTGTATATAAACCACTGTTAATGTCTAAGGCTCTGTGTGTTGTGTTTTGCTCCTGGATTGTCTCCTAATAGTAGTCACGCTGCAAGCGCTCTGACAATAGTAATATAGCCCCACTACATGGGAAAATATTCTTAGATGCCATGATCTAAGTAGAACCCATGCCATGTAAGCAATATTACTATTGGCTATGTTTGATCTTCAGGACCAAAATTAGATATCTCAGCTGTGACATCCTGGTTTTCACAGTACAGAACACCAAATTTATCTGAACATATCCTTAACTCATCAATTTTGAACCTGTATTATTAGTTGTCATTATTCTCATGATCTACGCCTGCAAAGCTGGTGCCCCAATTTTCACCCATCCCCAGACAGCCCATCTTTCTTCCATTCATGAAACCTGTTGCTACCTAAATGTCTATGGATATACCTGATGTCTACGGAGATTCTCAGTCTTCCAGGTCATGGTTGTTCCAAAGGTACTTTTTCAAAAGGCAACTAGACTTTGTTTTTTGCTTGAAGATGTTTTGCTTCTCATCCAAGGAGCTTCTTTGGTTCTGTGGCTACCTACATCTGATGTAATTTCCAAGATTCAACCTCTTGTTGCAACTTACAATTTCTAAATAATTACACGACATGATGTGCAAGTAGGATGAAGTTGGAGTAGGGATGAATGGGTCAAAGGGTACCGTAGATATGTAGAACTTTTTCTGAACCTATCTGAGCAAAACACCAGAGGCTGCATCTCTAAAAGCAGGCAACACTAAGGAAAAGACCCTGAGTAGTATTAACCTGAAGCCTACATTTAATTTAATTTGATTTAATTTTATATTAATAATTCTAGGAAATTTAAAATGAAACCTACTATGTGAGATACCGTATTTTTCGGAGTATAAGACGCACCGGAGTATAAGACGCACCTTAGTTTTTGGGGAGGAAAATAAGGGAAAACAATCTGCCTACCAGGTATTCATCTGGCTAGCATCCTTAGTCTGGTCAGCTTCAGCACATTATTTTATCCCCTGGTTAGGACTTTAAAAAACCTTCTTCTGAGAGAGTAACAATGAAAGAGCATGCAAGCCAATAAGAGCTGGGAAGATAGTTAGCACCTGGTTAGGGCTAGAAAAAAACTTACTCGGAGCAAGTAGAGCAATGAAAAAAAATTCTGCAAAGACTTAGGGCTGGAAAAACATTCTTTGGAGAGAGTAACAATGAAAAAGCCTGCAAGGTAAGAGCTGGGAAGATCATTAGCACCTAGTTAGGGCTGGAAAAAAAGCTACATTCAAAGTATAAGACGCACCCAAATTTTCAGCCACTTTTAGGGAGGAAAAAGGTGCGTCTTATACTCTGAAAAATACGGTACATTTTCATTAAATGCAAAAATATGATTATTTTCTATGTACGAGAAATTTAAACACATTGAATACTACTGTTCAATGGCAACTTTCTAAGGAGCTCTTAGTAGTACGGCTAAAAAATATGGGGAAGAAGGACGAGTTTACACATTTTTGCTGCAGTCAATTTTATAACCTCTACTGCTTCTCAGAAAGTCTGTCTTATTAGATTTCACCTAGTACCAGTTGCAAGCGCAAAGACTTATTTATTAGATATTGTGCCTTTCCATCAAATTGGAAAGGATTTATGGACCCAGAGCAAAATAGAAAATAGGATGCTGGCCCTTCTGGAGGCAGCTGATAATGTTGAAAGGTCCCAGAATATCAAGACCAGAATCCCACAAGCAATTTCTATTTCTATTTCTAGTATCACAAAAGCTTCTCAGATCATCCTTAGATTGTCCTCTTTGAGGTTGAGGAACAAGAGTAAACTAGATTGGACCAAGGATCTGGCAGCAGGTTTCTTGAGTTTTGCTTCTGAGGACTACAGACATCCATTCATTTTATTTGAAGTTGGTTCTGTTGATCAGGAGAAAACTAATCTATTCAGGCAACTTCTTTAATAGGGCAAAGGAAGGAAGGGAAGGAGGGAGGGAGGGAGGGAGGAAGGAAGGAAAGAAGGAAGGAAATAAATGTTTGAATTCTTCCAAAGTCTTGATTTACTCAAGGAATGTGTGTTAGGTGCCTCAGCTGTAGATACTCTAGAAAGAGTGCAGAAATGTTAGAGTGAGAATAAATCTCACAGAGGCGACGTTTGATCTTTCTCTCGGAGCTCAGACATTTAGAAATGAAACCGAAGTTAAAGTCTAATAAAATATTTATTTCGGTACAAAAACAATAAATTCTGAATAATTACATTCTTGCTAATTAAATGCGACCGCTCCCGGTCAGAGCCAAACCACAAGAAAAATAATGGAGAATCGGGAATGCACACATGCGTACAAGATCACATCACGTGTCCTGCTTGTAATGGAATGTACCATAATATTAGGATATTATGTATATCCTAATATTATGTATGTATATGCATCACCCTGCATATACATACAACTGACAATATTCACTACGTGACAAGAAATGAGCAACAAAGATGATTAGAGGGTTGGAGGCTAAAACTTACAAAGAACAGTTGCAGGAATTGGGTATGCTATTCTCCAAAGCAAAGAAGGAATGGATGGAAACTAATCAAGGAGAGATGCAACCTAGAACTAAGGAGAAATTTCCTAACAGTGAGAACAATTAACCAGTGGAACAGCTTGCCTCCAGAAGTTATGGGTACTCCAGCACTGGAGGTTTTTTAAGAAGAGACTGGACAGCCATTTGCCTGAAATGGTATAGGGCAGTGATGGCGAACCTTTTTTTCCTCAGGTGCCAAAAGTGCATGCGCGTGCGCTATTGCACATGTGCGAGTGCCCACACTCATAATTCAATGCCTGGGGAGGGCTAAAACGGCCTCCCCCGCCCCCACGGAGGCCCTCTGGAGACTGGAAATGGCCCATTTCCCAACTTCTGGTGGGCTCGGTAGGCCCATTTTTCACCCTCCCCAGGCTCCAGGGGCTTCCCTGGAGCCTGGGGAAGGCAAAAACGCCCTCCCCTGCCCCCCCGGAGGCCCTCAGGAAGCCAAAAACACCCTCCCAGAGCCTCTGTGCAAGCCAAAAATCAGCTGGCTGGCACGCACATGCGCGCTGGAGCTGAGCTAGGCAACGGCTTGCATGCCAGTAGATATGGCTCCGCGTGCCACCTGTGGCACCCGTGCCATAGGTTCACCATCACTGGTATAGGGTCTCCTGTTTGAGCAGGTGGTTGGACTAGAAGACCTCCAAGGTCCCTTCCAACTCTGATATTCTATGTTCTATGTTATAATTAGGCAGCCTCTGAAGGTGTGGTCCTTCAATTTCCTCAATCTTTAAAATTTAATTTGAGAGTCTCCATTTGTGTAAAATTGGTGGAAAGGAAGCGCCCTTGCATTTTTTTCACTTTTGCACCAAAACAATTGTTCCAAAAGCAGAGTGTTCTGGAACCAAATGTTTGAGCAAAATCAAGATGATTTATACAAATAAAAACCTGGAGGGTGGCAGGCGATAGCATTTTCAGCATTGCCCTGATGACCGGAGCTTTTCAATGTGATCCCTGATTTTTTATGAGTTAAGGAAAGCGAGACTTTGAGTAACTTGATTAAACTGGCCTGGGTGTCAGCTTTAAATCTCCTTAGCAAAGGCAGGGGCCCAAGTGTATATTTCATATCTAAAGAATGGTTTATGGAAGCTTATCTCAAGGCTTTCTGAAGCATGCTGATAGCTGCCTGATAGCAGCACAGTCTCTTTCATCTGTTTTAATTTCAGAGAAGATAAAAATAAAAGTAAAAAAGTAGTGAATATTTGTTACTTTATATCTTAGGTTTTACCCATGATTATATAGTCAGTTCTTGATATATGGAGAAGAGTAAATATATGAGTGTGTGTGTGTGTGTGTGTAATATATATATATATATATATATATATATATATATATATATATATATATATATGTATGTATGTATGTATGTA
>JALIGW010000012.1:6199329-6356829 GCA_023053685.1 Diadophis punctatus similis
TCAAAAATGATGTAGGGTCTGCTTGGGCAGGGGGTTGGACTAGATGACCTACAAGGTCCCTTCCAATTCTGTTAATCTGTATCTGTATCATCTGGGAGACTATTTAGGATTTCTCAGCTTAACTTTAACAGAGTTGGAAGGGACCTTGCAGGTCATCTAGTCCAACCCCCTGCCCAAGCAGGAGACCCTACATCTGCCTCTACCTAGAATTGAACTCACAACCTCCTGACTACGAGCATCCTAGACCAAGCTAAATCCAAACAAGTTAAAGATTTCCTGGAAAGAGAGACCTTCCTTCTCTATGAACCTCAACAACCTAGAGTTGTGAGGTATGTGTGTGTAGGTGTGACAGCTAAAGCAGAATGATATCACTACCATCTTGCATCCTAAAGGAAATCAACCTTGACTTTTCTCTGGAAGGACGGATTCCAGATTCAACCTTGAATCATGCTAAGTAGGCAAACCCATTCACGTGCTTTGAGCAACTGCCTGCAAGCAACTCCAAGGAAACCATTATGCAGACGTTTGTATTTGTATTTGTTTATTTGTCAAGCATATATCATTATAAGCAATAATCTGATAATTTGATAATTTGATAATTTGATAATTTGATAACCTGATTATTTATAAGCAAAGTATAAACAGTAAAACATGATTGAATATATATGTAATAGTACAAGCATGAATAAGAGTAAAAGAGGTAAGAATATATGTGTACATTGTGCGCTTATGCACGCCCCTTCGGGAAATGGGCGGCGGGGTGGGGGGAGAGTTTTGGAAAATCATACATACTGTACTCAATGGAACATCTTTCCCTAATTCTCTCCTAGAATCCCAACTAAGAGGCAGCTACCATATTGCATCCTAAAGGAAATCAACCTTGATTCTTCTCTGGAAGGACGGATACGGAAGCTGGCATCCAAATACTTGGGCCACCTAATGAGAAGAGAGGCCTCCTAGGATAGACACTGATAATGAGAAAGATGGAAGGCAAAAGAAGAAGAGGACGACAGAGGAGGAGGTGATTAGATAGTGTCATCGGTGCAATTAACGTGAATCTGGACATGTCACGTAGTGAATATTGTCAGTTGTATGTCTATGCAGGGTGATGCACCCCTATCTAATATTATGGTACATTCCAACATAAGGAGAACACGTGATATGATGTTCTTTGCGCATGTGTGCATTCCTAAACCACCATTAATTCTCTTCTTACTTAGCTGTTGACCTGAACGGTCGTGTTTCTTAGCAAAGATGTAATTATTCAGGATTTATTGTTTTTGTACTGAAATAAATATTTTCTATTAGACTTTAATCTTGGCTTTATTTCTAACTGTCTGAATTCCAAGAAAAGATCTAAATCGCCTCTATGAGCTTATTCTCACCTCAACAGGGCAGACTCTGGCAGAGACTGGAGGACAGGGGAGCCTGCAGTGCTGTGGTCCATGGGGCCGTGAAAAGTCGGATATGACATAGCGATTGAACAACAACAACACCATCTTAGGGGCGTGCATAAGCGCACAAGCTTACCTACCGTCCCTGTCCTAATGTTCCCTTTTATTCGTATCCATTTCATGTATACTTAATCATGTTTACACTTGTATCTGTTTTCTAATACATGCTTGACGAAAATAAATAAATAAAATAAATAAAATCTTGCAATGAATATGTCAACACTGAGTTCTAAAAATAATAATAATAACAGTTGGTGGGTTGCTAGAAGAGATGGTCACTCAATCTCACTCATCCTCACTCCCTTGTTACCAGGACTGGCCAAGCCCAGGATAAAAATATGGAAAGGTTTTTCTCTGGAAAAGAAACAGTCATATTGCGGTTTTGCTTTTTTTGAACCTTTATCATTCATGCTGCTGCAGAGAATCTCATTGTGCACAATGCTAAGTGATTAATTGCCGTGTCTTTCTTTCTCCAGATGCTTCTCTCTCTCTCTCTCTCTCTCTCTCTCTCTCTCTCTCTCTCTCTCTCTCTCTCTCTATCTCTCTCTCTCTCTCTCTCTCTCTCTCTCTCTCTCTCTCTCTCTCTCCTCCCCTCTCCCCTCTCCCTCTCCCTCTCCCTCTCCCTCTCCCCCTTTCATTTTTACTAAATATTTTAAAAGAATAAAATGATACAACTTTTGAAAAAAGAGTGTCAAAAAAGTAAAAATAATAGATGATGAAAGAAAGAAAGAAAGAAAGAAAGAAAGAAAAAGAAAGAAAGAAAGAAAGAAAGAAAGAAAGAAAGAAAGAAAGAAAGAAAGAAAGAAAGAAAGAAAGAAAGAAAGAAAAGGTTATAAAAAAACAGCTTCCGATTTTACCAGCAGCTTCACACACATTCCTTTTTTATCTTCTCCCTTTAACGTCACAACATAATTTCCTGCTTTCCATAATCTCCCCTTCCTAATCATCACACCCATATGTCACAAGTTCATTTTTCTCTTCTTTGAGCAAAAAGTTCATCAAGGGTTTCCAGTCACTAACAAATGTGGCTGTATTGTCCATTCTCTAACCAGACCAGATAATTGTGCCCTCTCTCCTGCTTCTGACCTCTTCAGCAGCCATTCCTGCTTCATGGGTGCTTCACTTTCTGTTTTATGTGCATATAATAGTCTTGCAGCACTTATCATATACAAAAACAGTCTTCCATAATTGTCTATTCATTAGTTCCAGCAAGAAACGTTCTAGTTTCAATTGAATGTTAATCTTTCACCTTTTTTGGGGGGTATCGCTGTGTGCAATTTTTGGCTTTTTTCTCCAGCTATCTTTCTCATTCCTTAGCTTTCTCCTCAATCCACCTTGAAATATGTACGCAATGTACTTGATTTGTTCTTTCTTTTGGCTTTTTTCTCCAGCTGTCTTTCTCGTTCCTTAAGTTTCTACTTTTCTCTCTCCATTCCTCCTTGAAATATGTTCACAATGTGCTTGTTTCCAGATAATGATTGTTGTCTTTAATAACTGCTCTTGTTTTTTTGTTTTTTTGTTTCAAAATGCTGGCTCAGACTTCCAGAGATGCTTATTTTTCTTGAGTATCCCAACTTCAGCTAACCATGATTGCTGAATTTAAAAATTCAGGAGGGTTCTCGAGTGCATAATGATGGGGACAACGGATGGCAATCCTCACCTTCATGGACCATTGAACTGCAGGAGCCACCTGGCAGACTCTGGGATGCTGGGAAACAGTCAAGCCAACTGATGTGATTCTGAAAGTACATTGTCTATCATTTGCCCTTCCAGAGAAACTACTTTGAACTGAATCACAAAACAACAATTGCGCTAAAAGGTATCTAATAAATATGTAAATCAGTCTATCTTTATTCATATAAGGTAGAGCTATTATCCTTACATCTTTACAGGGCATCACTTTAAGTGACAAATCCTTTTTACAATATCTCTTAAAACACCTGTAAGCCAAGAAAACAATCTGGAGGCCAATGATACAAAACAATAAAGCTACAAACAAAAAAAATCTAATATTTATCTAATACGATATGTCACATAACGATACATCATACTAGATAAATATTAGATTTTTATAGCTTTGTTATTTCTCATCACTTGCTCCAACATTATTATCTTCTTGGTTTACAGGTGCCAAAAATATTGGTAAGTTTATACAGAATTGTGACTGTTCACTGTTGTAATGACATACCACACAATGTTTTTCTTGGTTGTACTTTTTTCACTGTTTTATCAGAATAAAAGAGTTGAAAGGGACTGTGAGGTCTTCTGCTCCAACCCCCTATGCAAGCAGGAGACCCTATACCATTCGGGACAAGTGGCTGTCCAGTCTCTTCTTAAAAGCCTTCATTGATGGAGCTCCCCCAAGTTCTGGAGGCAAGCTGTTCCACTGGTTAATTGTTCTCACTGTTAGGGAGTTTCTCCTTAAATCCAGGTTGTTTCTCTCCTTGAGTAGTTTCCATCCATTGTTTCTTGTCTTGCCTTCTGGTGATTTGGAAAATAGGTTGGCCCCCTCTTTGTGGCAGCCCTTAAAATGTTGGGATACTGCTATCATGTCACCTCTAGTCCAGTGGTGGGATTCAAATTTTTTTACTACTGTGGGCGTGGCTTGGTGGGTGTGGTGTGGCTTGGTGGGCATGGCTTGGTGGGTGTGACAGGGGAAGGGTACTGCAAAATCCCCATTCCCACCCCACTCTGGGGCCAGCCAGAAGTGGTATTTGACGGTTCTCCAAACTAATCAAAATTTCCGGTACCGGTTCTCCAGAACCTGTCAGAACCTGCTGGATTTCACCCCGCCTACAACCGATCCTCATGTTCTAGCCTCCAACCTTCTAATCATCGTTGTTGCTCATTTCTGCACTCTTTCCAAAGCCTCAACATTAAAAAAATTGTTATAGCACTTTTTACATTTTTTTCTTTCTTTTCTTTGATGATGTTTGTATCTCCATCAGTATTATCTTTTGTTCTGTTCTTGTTCTCTTCCTGTCTTTTTTTGGTCGGCCCTCATGACATGGCGACACCTGTTGGAAGGGGGAGGTCTCCCCTTTGAGGTGTGGATGATTCAACCCACTTTCTATGTCAGACAACTTGTGTATCTGTCTATGAAATATCTAAAACTAACATCACCATGTAAGAAACTAGGCCCGAAATTCCTGGGCCCGTTTCCCATTGTACGTATTATAAACCCTGTATCAGTACAGTTACGGATACCCAAAATGTTGGGCAAAACACACCCAGTGTTTCATTGTAGTCTATTAAGTCCTGTCCATACGTCTCAAATCCAGGGTAAACCTAGGCAGCTGCCCCCTCCGATTATGGTGCACAATGAACAACATTATGAGATAAAGCGACTATTAGATTCCCACTGGCATTGGAGCCGATTACAGTATCTGGTGTTATGGAAAGGGTATCCACCTGCGAAATCGACATGGGTTAGGAAGGAGAATATCCGTGCTCCTCGACTCCTTGCTCGATTCCATTGGTGCCATCCGAACAAACCGGGGGGGGGGGGGAGACATCAGCTAGACAACATCTCACTCTACTTTCTGTCTTTCAGGTGCTGTCTCTGTGGTAGGGGGCTGCATGTCAGCTCCGGCGAGCCCGCTGGCCTGTAACTGTCATTTGGGCTGGGAGCACGGCACAGGGACCAAAGACCAGTACCTGGTGACCCACTGTTCCTCGATATTGCTAGAGGTCGCCATGAATGGAGAGCGGCTGTTTCTAGCAAACACAAGCAGATGGAAGCTTGCGATGTTGTGAATGCCGGCTGATGACATCAGATGCTGGCGTGACCAGCTAACAGCTGTGAGTCGGCCACAACAAACTGGAACAGCAGAACAAATCCTAATCATGGGTTGGCAGGCCAGGGATCACGTGGGTGTAGCGCGCGGTGGTTAAAGATGGTGGGGTGCACACAGCATGCAGCTTTGACAAAGACTTCACCTGGAAATATTCCTCAGTTCGTGCCGGAGAAGCAGTATAGGCTAATATACAAACCAGCATTGTGTTTGAAGTCATTCGCTTCTACCGGAACCTGACAGCTGCCTCTCAGCAGCTTCTGTTGGGACTGAATTCCCCCTGATGCAAAAGGAGAAAAATGAAGGCAATGAAAAAGGCAGCTGGTGCTATTCATGGTCACTGATAGCTTTTCCCTCCATGAGTTGGCTTAATCTTCTACTAGTGGCATCTAAGCCCATTAATATAATATGTTCCTTCTGTTTCTCAGCCTGCATCTTTATCAGATGACCCTAAATCCCATGGTTATAACAGAGCAAGGATGCTACTCTATTTTCTTTCTTTACACTGTTTTTATTTCTCGGTCATGTCCTTACCTTTAGCCTGGTGGCACAATGGTTAGAATGCAGTATTTGCAGGCAAACTCTGCCCACAACCAGGAGTTCGATCCTGACTGGCTCAAGCCTTCCATTTTTCCGAGCTTGGTAAAATCTATGAGTGGTTCCTCAAAGGAAGTTCATCCAAAACTTTGACCATGTTAGCTGCTTTGGGGTATATGCAAATGTTTCCAACATAACAGTTCTTCTTTCTCTTAGTTGTGGAGACCAGAAATCTGCATTGCACGGGTATATATCAGTATATCGATCAAATAGACAAGTACTCCCTTGTAGAGATGTTCCTGCAGTACCTCGTTTATAAATTGCATAAATACCACTGGGGCACCCTGTAACGGAACTGATAGCTGCATATGTAGTTGAATTACAAGGTCCCTTCCAACTCTAATAATAAATCTAAATTAAATGTTTTGTTTTCTTCTGAAACTTTTCTTTTCTTGGATTTATCCACGGTTGGCCTACCGGGGGTCGAAAAGCTCAATAAATCACATGCCAGCGGGTATCACACATTGGTGGTTGTGACGCATATTTTGAGCGACAGGGAGCCGCAGCAGAGGGATGAAAGAGCCATATGTGGCTCCAGAGCCGCGGGTTGCTGACCACTGGTCTGCGTTAAGCACGCTTTATGAAGCCAGACAGTTGTGTTTTAATTACTTCATCATGATTAAGCAGTCCCTGGTTTCAATTATGTGAATTAAACCATTGTTCTAACACTTCCTTCTGGAAGGTAATCCAGGAATTGTGACAGCCACACCCAGAATGTAGATCCACGCTTCCAGAGGAACCTTTGCCCCCCAGTGCTTTCCAAAAGGACTTTGTTTTTTCTTTGAAAATATTTCACTTCTCATCCAAGAAGCTTCCTCAGTTATGACTGAATGAGTCCTTCAAGCCACTTGGTGGTTTACCTGTAGAATCTGATTTGCACTCTGGTTCGGCCGCCTTTGCTGCCTTAGTAACTTTGGTCGTCTCCTTTTTGGAAGACTTTGCAGGGCGCTCAGGATCTTCTGCCCTGTGACGGTCCTTGTGGCCATGTGAATGGTCAGATGTGGCCGTTGGTGATGCCCTGGAAGCCATGTTAAGAGGCTACAATTTTGGGCTGGACCAAGAGGATTCAGGCAATGTCACGTGCAAAAAATGGTCAGGGGACTAACTAATTAGTGACCGTCACCGGGCGCTTAAGACGCCACGTTCAGTAGGCATTAGAATATGTCGTGCCCTTTTGGGGCATGGCTGCACGTGGGGAGGTTGTAGTGCCCGTCAGGCCATGCCCTGGTGGAGGGTGGCGCTTGATGCTGTGCCCTTTTGGGGCGTGGCAGTGCCATTGACTGATGCCGTGCCCTGGTGGGACGTGGCATGCTGCTGACCTGGAGGCGCCCACACTCCACTAATTTGGCCAGCAGCTGATATGGCCAGTGATTGTTTTAATCAATCATTTAATTGTTTTAATCCTCCAACGCCACAATCACCCAATCTGGTGATCATAAAAGGACCTCCCAATCCTAGGCGCTGTAGCGGTTATAAGGCAAGGCTGTGAAGCCGATAATGCCGTTCGTGTGAGGGTACAGGTAAACCCCCAAAGTGGCCTGAAGGATTTGCACAAGCTTCTTGGATGAGAAGCAAAATGTTTTCAAAGAAAAAAACAAAAGTCCAGTTGCCTTTTGAAAAAAACCATGACCTATTGAGAATCTTCATAGACAAGGAAACTTTGGTACTTGAAAATGAAATTACCTGCATTCTTTTGAGTGTGGCTGGTACTTTGACCTTATTCTCTAATCCAGGTTTATGATCCTTCTCTTCAGTGATATTCAGACTCGGAGGATTTCAAGGCCATCTCACTCAAAATTAAGATCCATCCAGATCTCACCTGGAGTTTTGTAGCTCAGGTATGGTAACCTGAACCAAAAGCCCATTGCAATTCATTCCAGCCCCTTATGCTGAATCACATGAGCTGAGGGGGGCTTCAAAAAGTGGAATTGGCAGCCTTTCGGTTGTTGTCCCATTCTTCTTCCCATAAAGATGCACTGGGAAAAGAATTCTGATTTTTTAAAAAAAAAATCTCTGTAGCTTCAGGGTGGTCTAGCTTAGTTTTGTTTTGCCCAATTTTTCTTTTGCTGAGTTCTCTCTCCCTATCAGATTTGGTTCCATTCTTTCTTATATCTTCGGAGGCCTGTAGTTCTGATGAAGAGAGAGGATTTTGAGTCCCTTACATAATGTATTTCCAATGTGGGAGGGAGGAAGGGAGGGAGGAAGGAAGGATTAGACAGAAGGAAGGAAGGAAGGAAGGAAGGAAGGAAGGAAGGAAGGAAGGAAGGAAGGAAGGAAGGAAGGATTAGACAGACGGGAGGGAGGGAGGAAAGGAAGAAAGGAAGGATTAGACAGAATGGAGGGAGGGAGGGAAGGAAGGAAGGAAGGATTAGACGGAAGGAAGGAAGGAAGGATTAGAAGGAAGGAAGGAAGGAAGGAAGGAAGGAAGGAAGGAAGGAAGGAAGGATTAGACAGAAGGGAGGGAGGGAAGGAAGGAAGGATTAGACAGAAGGAAGGAAGGATTAAACAGAAGGAAGGAAGGATAGGAAGAAAGGAAGGAAGGAAGGAAGGAAGGAAGGAAGGAAGGAAGGAAGGAAGGAAGGAAGGAAGGAAGGAAGGAAATGTTCTATGCTTCAAGTTCTTTGCTGTTTTCACCCATAGTTTGATGGTTTATCAGGTTGGATAAGGGAAGGGAAGGGAGCTTCATTCTGCAATGTGCACATTTATTCTTTGGGTTCCTGCCAAGGATGGTTATTTCAAATGAATTTCCAGGCATTTTGCTTCTCAGCATCCCTGTAACAATCCAGCACACATGGAGCTCTTCTATTTTGATGCTATTTCCCCTCCCCCCCCCAGTTTCTTTTCAAAAGCCCAAATTCATTTGCCGGAACTGAGAGGCTGATGACTGTCTATTGTTTGTAATGAAAATCCATTCATCAGAGCACAGCAGGGGAGGAAATTAAATCTGGATGTTCTCTCTCTATTCCCAGGTAACTATTTCTGATGAAGAAGTTGGGCCATTCTTTTCCTTTTCAGGAATTCAGAAAAAACAACAAAAGGGGACAGGCAAGGTAATTGTTGCAACAAGCAGAGCTGAAAAGAATTGAGATATCTTATTTATTAGGCAGGCCGCTAACATTCCTGCCAGTGTAGGGAGATGCCCTCCATCCATTCATGCTCCCTGCAGTGCAGAAAGTTAGCACCCACCCCTCTCCTAGAAGAATGAGATATTTTAGGAAATATTAAAAAAAAGGCAGAATATTATATTTCCCTAAAGGAGGAATGGAGAAACATGCTCTTGGAAAGCAGCCTCCACCTTTCTTAGTAGCCCTCAGCAAATATTTGGTGCCCATCAGGGGTGGGTTCCACTTACCTTCACCACCGGTTCGCATTGCAACATTGCACACATGCGTGCACGCTCTGTGCACGTTCCTTCATGCAATTTGGCTTCCGCGCATGCTCAGAAGCAGGAATTAGCCCGAAACACAGTTGAGGAGCTCATCAGCTGTACTTCGGGTGAAGAAATAAAGATCAGAATTCACCCGCGGGCGGGCAGGAGGGTCCTTTTTCAAGCCGCGGAAGGAGAAAAATTCGCACCCCCCCCAAAAAAAGATGGCAGCGCGCACGGAACGGCACCAACAGTGACGTCACCAGCAGGTCACTACTGGTTTGGATGATCTGCTCCGAACCGGGAGGAACCCTCCCCGGTGCCCATTGAGAAAGATTGGGCCAGTTTATCTACAAAACAAAAGACCTTCAGCTCCAGGGTGATGGGATGAAGACATGACCCTCCAGGACATAATAGGAGCTGTGGCGGCGGCGCAGTGGTTAGAGTGCAGTACTGCAGGCTAGTTCTGCTGGCTGCCGGCTGCCTGCAATTTGGCAGTTCGATTGTCACCAGGCTCAAGGTTTGACTCAGACTTCCATCCTTCCGAGGTGGGTAAAATGAGGAGCCAGATTGTTGGGGGCAAGAGGCTGACTCTGTAAACTGCTTAGAGAGGGCTGTAAAAGCATTGTGAAGTGGTATATAAGTCTAAGTGCTATTGCTATTGCTATTAACCCACTACCATCTAGCAGCAGAGCTCACCACATTGCACAATCTCCTAAAGACATTGCATCACCCTCCAAACTTCAACCAAACCAGACAACCTGCAGAGCCAGCTATGACTCCTACAACAGCCAATAGAAAAACGTTCTTGCGCAGGAACAGGAAGTTCAAGTGCAAAGCCCAAGAGAAGGTATAAATAGGCCCCACTCTCAACTCCATGTGGTCAGCTATTCAGAACCACACGTGCTCGGTGGTTCTGCTTCATCAATAAATGGACCCTCTTTCCAATCAGCCTCCCTCTTTCTCCTGGCCTGGAACTTTCCAACAGCAGATATTTGATTTGCAATTCATACCTCATCCATTCTCTCTATATCAGAGGACTCCAACCTTGGCAACTTTAAGACCTATGGACTTCAACTCCCAGAATTCCCCAGCCATCCATATTTTAACATTTATTCATTTACACCATACATATTCCTAGTCTTAGCATTGTTGAACATTCTTGCATTTCAATGACTTTTTTCCCCTCCGCTTGTTATGTTAATGGCTTGTTATGCCACTACAGAGGGAGTCCTCAATGTATGACCACAATTAAGCCCAACATGTCTGTTGCTAAACAAGACAGTTGTTACATAGGTTTTGTCCCATTTTACAATCTTTCTTGCCCACAGTTGTTAGTTGAATCACTGCAGTTGTTGAGTGAATCCGGCTTCCTCGTTGACTTTGCTTGTTAGAAAGTGGCAAAAGGTAATCACATGACCCCTGGGCACTGCAACCGTCAAAAAAACATGCCAGTTGCCAAGCTTCCAAATTTTGATCATGTGACCACGGGGATGCTGCATCGGTTGTGTGAAAAACAGTCATAAATCACTGTTTTCAGTGCCGTTATAACTTTGAACCGTCACTAAATGAATGGTTGTAAGTTGAGGGCTAAGTGTAATTTCCATGCAAACCTTTGAACGATTGCTTTGAGCATATCTTCACTTCACTTGCATCCCAAATCATATCGTCAGTTTTGTCTTTAACTCGACTTACTTTGCCAAAGGCTTCTTGTTTAGCCTTTTATGGCCACACGCAATATACTTTTTGTATATTCATCATAGCTGCTCTGTTGTTCATTCGGCCTCTTTTAACCTTAATCATTCCTTGCTCTCTTGAACTGGATCCTTTGCAACTCCGTTTTCTTTAACTCCATTTTTCGCCCTCCAAGATTGCAGGATATCTTTCCTTCAATTTTCCCCGCAATTCTTTGCTACAATTGTTCTCCCATGACTGTTTACCCAAGAGGCTTAGCTGAGAAATGTTATAATTTTATTTTTGAAAATCTAGGTCTGCAATATCAACTACTTTTAATTAAATTAGTCTCCTCTATCTGGGGGTTGAGTGACCTTTAGAGAACTATTTTATATATTATTTTATTTTGTGAGATTTATATACCACCTCACAGTGCAAGCACTCTCTAAGCGGTTTACACCAGTAAGCAATGTAGATTTATATTGCCCCCAACAATCTGGGTCCTCATTTTACCTACCTGGGAAGGATGGCAGGCTGAGTCAACCTTGAGCCGGTGAGATTTGAACCGCTGACCTGCGGATCACAGTCAGCTAAAGTGACTTGCAGTACTGCCTCTAACCGCTGCGCCACCTCGGCTCCTCAAGCAGATTAGAAAGGTGGGTTTTCAAAAGCCATGCCAATTCCTTCTCAACAAGGCATTGTGTTTTGCACACTTCATTTTATCTATCTCCCACTTATTTATTTATTTATTTATTTATTTATTTATTTATTTATTTATTTATTTATTTATTTATTTATTTATTTATTTATTTATTTATTTATTTATTTGTCAAACATGTATAGGATAGTTGTTGTTTGTATAAACATAACATAAGTAAAAAAAAAGTAATGATAAAAGAGGACAATAGCACAGTAGGACAGGGACGGTAGGCACAGTGGTGCGCTTATGCACGCCCCTTACAGACCTCTTAGAAATGGGGAGAGGTCTACTGTAGACAGTCTAAGGTTAAAGTTTTTGGGGTTTGGGGAAGAAACCACAGAGTCAGGTAGTGCATTCCAGGCATTGATCACTCTGTTGCTGAAGTCGTATTTTCTGCAGTCGAGTTTGGAGCGCTTTACATTTAGTTTGAATCTATTACGTACTCGTGTATTGTTGCGGTTGAAGCTGAAGTAGTCATTAACAGGAAGGACATTTTGGTATATGATTTTATGAACTACATTTAGATCAGATTGGAGGCAACATAGTTGTAAATTGTCTAATCCCAGTATTTCAAGACTGGTAGAATAAGGTATTTTGTTGCGAGCAGAGGAGTGGAGGACTCTTCTTGTGAAATATTTCTGGACTCACTCAATTGTATTTATGTCTGATATGCAATGCGGGTTCCAGACAGGTGAGCTGTTATTCAAGAATTAGTCTAACAAATGTTTTGTATGCTCTGGTTAGCAGTGTAATATTGCCAGAGAAGAAGCTACACAAGATTAGATTAACAACTCTTAGTGCCTTTTTGGCAATGTTGTTACAGTGGGCTCTAGCACTTAGGTGGTTGGATATGAGTACTCCAAGGTCTTTGACAGAGTGAGGGTCATCTACAAGTTCGTTTCCTCCAAGTTTGTATACTGATATAACTGTATACTGTATACTGACTATGCGGAACAACTTGGGGAGTCTCAACCCCAACTCTTCGATGTGCAGCTCTTGGGCTTTGCTACTCTGCAATGGAATACTGTGCACCTGCAACGTTCCCTGTAATAGAAAAAAACTGTGCGCGGCGTTCTCATTTCATTTGCGCGGCCGTGCATGCGCACAGCCTCTCCCATTAGGAAATGCCGGCAGGAAGTTAGAAACTTCCGCGCGGCATTCTCTGATTACGTGCGCGGCCGTGCGGGCGCGCACCTTAGAGGGAACAGTGTGCACCTGTATGGTTAAACAGCTCACATACAGGACTTATTGATGTTCAACTTAACCATACGATGAGACTAATTTCTGGGTGTATAAAATCAACACCTAGTCACTGGCTACCAGTTCTTAGTCACATACTTTCCCTGCACTTACGATGACAAGAAGCCCTTATTCGGGAGTACAGCAAGATCCTGGTAAATTCCTCTCTACCCATACATGGATATATTCCTGACCTCTTAAGATGTCGATTAAAATTAAGAAATCCACCACTCTTGACAGCGCGTAGGTTGATGGCTGACCATCAGAACATCACACAAAAGTGGATGGAGGCGTGGAATAGCTGCACCGCCCAAGATGTCTCTGGGCACATTAGCTCTAGTAGTATACCTCCAGGATTTGGCCTACCCCGATACATGTGGGTGACATATAATAGAATTAGAACAACTCATGGGGTGTGTGCTGACTCCTTGCATAAATGGGGAAAGACACCTTCAGCACAATGTGATTGCGGGGCTCCTCGACAGACTATTCAGCATATAGTGAGGGACTGCCCTAACAGAAGATATCCAGGAGACTGTAGGGACTTCCTCTGCACAACAACGGCAGCTACTGACTGGATCTCCAAACTTGATATTAAGCTTTGAAATGTTATTTCTGTTTTCCTTTTTAGGTTTTTCTTACTGTTTTAACTGTTTTTAATTTGTAAAAATGAAGTGTTTTAATATTGTGTGTGACCAGCCATACGCTAAATAAATAACTGTATACTGAACTAACAGGGCTTTAGTTTTGAGGATCTCTTTGGGATCTCTTTCAGGACAGGTGCTTTGGAATGTACAAGATCATGTGCAAATCTCCTCTTTAAAGCAACTGCATCTCTTTTCATAGAAGCCTGGGCGGGGTGGGGAAACAACAGAGCTATTTTAATGAGTTGCATCTGGGCCTTTTTTAAAAAACCTGTGCTCTTATACACTTGGGCACATTTCAAAGCATCTATTCTGAATCATTTCTGAAGTATGCACAACCCTACTATTTATAAAGGAAAAGAAAAGAAAGAACTAATAACGGTAGGAAAGCTATAATTTCACTGACAAATGCTGATTAAATAAGGGGCAATTAACAGTAATTCAAAAATTAATTTCCCCACTAAGCTGCAAATCAGAACAATCTAAATGAGTTCAGCCTGTGAAATGAAGGTTTTAAGCAAAAAAAAAAGTATTTCGCACTGTTTGCTCCTTCGCCCATGGACATGTCCCAGTTTGAGCAGTTAATAGGTAATGAGATCACACCACAGCATTTCAAGGACACTTTTGTCAAGAGAAGAAACGGCTGTTGGCTGCGGTTCGCCGCCCATCAACCCAGGTTTTTAACTTTCATTTGTGGAATAAAATAGTATCAACCCGGTTCTTCTATCTCACTCGCAGCCAGAAACGTGCTCTTTTCTGACTGAGCATTTCACACGAACCTGTCTCGTTGAAGTCCCAACCTGTTCCACATCTACACTTCTTCCTAGCGTTATTTCCGCACTATGGCGGGAAATGGGAGAACTTGCCACAGCCAACTCGTCACAGGCAACTCACCATGGCCAACTGGCCGCGGGAAAACTCGCCGCGGGACGATTTACCAATTCTATTTAATTATTTAAAATAAATACAAATTATTTTAATTTCTGCCATTCACATTTCATTCTGCCCCTCCTTTTGCATCCTTTAATGATTCTATTCCACCAGTTCTTATATTGATTGTTTCCTAGTATGATTTGATTGCTTATTTGTACCCTATGACTATCATTAAGTGTTGTACCTTATGATTCTTGACGAATATATTTTGTCTTTTTATGTACACTGAGAGCATATGCACCAAAGACAAATTCCTTGTGCGTCCAATCACACTTGGCCAATGAAGAATTCTATTCTATTCTATTCTATTCTATTCTATTCTATTCTATTCTATTCTATTCTATTCTATTCTATTCTATTCTATTCTATTCTATTCTATTCTATTCTATTCACTTCTGTCCTGTAGCAAGCTGTCCAGTGGTGAGTTGGCCATGATGAGCGTGATGTATTTTCTGCAGTCGAGTTTGGAGCGGTTTACGTTAAGTTTGAATCTATTACGTGCTCGTGTATTGCTGCGGTTGAAGCTGAAGTAGTCATTAACAGGAAGGACATTTTGGTATATGATTTTATATATAAATATTTGTTTATTTTATATTATATTTGTTCTTAATCAGATGCACAAGGCAATGTTAAAAATTGCTCAGGTGTGACACAGGGACAGAAGACGACTTCGTTGCTTTTCAGGCCCAGGGTGAGAAAGAGTTAAAGAACTCATGTCTTCTGGGAGTGACTTGTTGAGCCAAGCGCCCCTGACAGCTGCCCGGGTTTAAAATATAGCCCCTTGGAAAAGGAAAAAAAAAAAAAAGCAGCTGCAGTGGAAAAGATGATGGTCTGAAGCCCAGGAGAATTTTTTCCAACCTTTGCTGCACGTTTGAAGCAGAAGGTGTGCACCATGGTTGAGGTTCGTTTACAAGTCACTCTGGGACCAGATATTGCTGCTTGCAGGACAGAAGGAGGAGAACAGAGGCAAAAAGGCCGTTGCACAGAACAGCTCGGGGCTAAAGAGATTGCCATCTAATGAGATATCCAAGATAGTTACAGTGCAGAAGAAACCTTTGCAATTCAGCTGTTCATTTATTCTTGGGCCTCCTCAAATACAAGTAATCCTCAACTTGCAACAATTCATATCATTTATCATTTAGCATATTTAACATATCATTTAGTGACCATTCAAAGTGACAATGCACTGAAGAAAGTGACATGTCCATTTTTTCACACTTACGGCTGTTGTAGCATCCCCGTGGTCATGTGATCAGACCAGGGGCGGTTTCCTAATTTTCTTACTACCACTCTGTGGGAGTGGCTTATTTTGTGGGTGTGGCTTGCCAGCCATGTGAATGGGTGGGCGTGGCTTCTCAGACTGCTGAAGGGAGGGGAACTGAGATAGGTCCTGCTGCCCATTCCCCCTCCCCTCAGCAGCTCGAGAAGCCTCGAACGTGTGAAAATGCCTAGAATTATCACCGCACGTTTGTGGCTTCTCGGACTGCTGAAGGGAGGGGAATGGAGATAGCTCCTGCCGCCCGTTCTTTCAGCGTCTCACGCGCTCCCTCAGCCATCCTCCCCTGCTTGGACTCACTGTGGGGTAGGAAGGCAGCGCATGAGCAGTGCCGGAAGCTTGGCTACTGGGCATGCGCAGAAGAAAAATTTAAAAAAAATTTTTTTAATTTTTTTTTAATGGCGGCACCTAGGCACTGGCAACCGACCACACCGGTACTGTGACGTCACCAGCGGGCCGCTACCGGTGCTATAGAGTGGACCGCACCTGTAGGAACCCACCACTGGATCAGATGCTCGGCCACATGGGCATGTGTTTATGACCGTTCCAGAATCCCGGGGTCATGTGATCCTCTTTTGCGGCCCTTCTGACAAACCAAATCAATGGGGAAGCCAGATTCACTGAGCAACGGTCTCGCTTATCAGTGGAAATGTTGGACTTAATTGTAAGTTGTCAAGACGAGGACTACCTCTAATCCTTTCCGCTGGCGAAAGTTCAGTTTGTCCTATGCAAGGTGGAAAGAGAGTAGTTGCTGGGATTTTATGTGCAGAAATGGGAGATTTAATAAATCAACAACTCGTGTCATGATGCCAATGCCTCTCGCTGAGCTCAGAGTCCAACTTGACTTCACAATGAGACTCATTGTCAGTCCTCCTGTGGGAATGAAGCTAAGCATTTAATTTACAGAATTCTGGAAACCAAATCAGCCATGTTTACATTTGCGCTTCAGTTTGAGATGCAGATGACACAGGCTCGTCCCAGCAGCCTGCGCCCGTCTTCAACAGTGAAGGGACACAGGACAGAAAACATCCTGCGGCCAAGGCGGCTCCACACCCATTAGCACTACTCCGGTGACCCTGAGGACACAGATAAACCTCCAAGTGCTTCAACAACGCTCCAAAAGGATGCAGATCACCAGCTGTCTGCTAGGAATATAAATCCTTCCATTCTCCACCATCCAGTCAGAGCTGAAGAAGCTTCTTGGATGAGAAGCAAAACGTCTTCAAAAGAAAAAAATAAGAAAGTCCTGTTGCGTCCTGAAAAAAAAGCACCTTTGGGACAACCATAACCTGGACGACTGAGAATCTCCATAGAATTTTAGCCATGTTTACAATTTACCTAGCCCCTTTAACCAAGTTCAAGGCCAAGCCCAGGAAGTCACGTGGCATGCAAAACTTGGTTGATGTGACCTTTTACAAGTTATGTATAACTTGGTTAAAGGTGCTGGGTAAACCCTACCATGAAGACCCCCTCCCTAGAGACCTAAAAGAACTTATTAAAAAAAAAATGTTGGGGCCCTTTTCAGTCTGAGAAGACACACTTCCATGAAACATGTAACTGAATCCTTCTCCTTGCAGGAGGTGATCAGGCTGAGGCCAAGGGAGGGGTCAAACGCATCATCAGTCTCGAATCCCTACATTTGATTAGCTACAAAGGAAGGTACAGATTAATCCACTCAAGGTCAAAGATGTCACGTAGTGAATATTGTCAGTTGTATGTCTATGCAGGATGATGCATCCCTATTCTAATATTATGGTACATTCCAATACAAGCAGGACACGTGATGTGATCTTTTGCACATGTGTGCATTCCTGATTCTCCATTATTATTATTCTGCCTTTGATTCTGACCGGGAGCGGTCACGATTTATTAGCAAGATGTAACTATTCAGGATTTATTGTTTTTATACCGAAATAAATATTTTCTATTAGACTTTTAATCTCGGCTTTATTTCTAAATGTCTGAATTCCAAGAAAAGATCCACATCGCCTCTATGAGATTTATTCTCACCTTAACAAAAGAGTTGTAAACTGAAGGAGGGATACCAAGGATCATCTACTAAGCCTCTACAATGTGCAGGAAAACAAAACAAACATGGCTAGGGAAATGGCTGTATGGCCATTTCTTGAAAGCCTCCAGAGATACAAGGGTGAGTCAAAACGTAATGCTATTTTCTTTATTTCAGGTGAAGTTTTTGAAAAAAATACCTGAAATTTTTCCCAGTTATAAATGATTTATATCATTTACGTTCCGAAATATTTTGTTTCTTACTTTTCAGGTTTTTAGACTCGCAAGGAAAATTCAAAATGTCTGCCCCCTTAGAGTTGCGTCAAAAACAAAGAGCAGTGATTGAATTCCTTGTTGCTGAGGGGGAAACCCCTGTGAACATTCACAGACGATTACAAAATGTGTTTGAGGACAATACTTTAGATTATAGCAGTGTATGCAGGTGGGTCCGGCGTCTGAATGATGAAAAGGTGGGAACTGTGAGCGTAGCCGATAAACCCCGTTCTGGCAGTCCGTCGTCTTCTGTGAATCCTGCCAATAAAGCAAAAGCAGATGCTCTGATCAGAGAAGACAGGCGCATAACTCTTGATGAGTTGGCAGAAAACCTTGGAGTGAGCCATGGAAGTGCTTACAACATTGTCGAATCACTTGGCTTTTCAAAAGTGTGTGCCCGTTGGGTACTGAGACAGCTGACTACCGAACACAAGACTGACAGGGTCAATGCCTGCACTGAACTTCTCGAACAAAGTCAAAGAGACAACACCTTCTTTCGAAGGCTGGTAACAGTTGATGAAACATGGGTTCATCATTATGAACCGGAATCAAAGAGGCAGTCAATGGAATGGCGACACTCTGCATCACCACAACCGAAAAAGTTCAAGACGCAAAAGTCAGCTGGAAAAATCATGGCAACTGTCTTTTGGGATGCTCAAGGTGTCATTCTGGTTGCTTTCTTGCCAAGAGGAGAAACAATAAACTCTGAGGCCTACATTGAGACCCTGACGAGGCTCAGAGCAAGAATCCGATGAGTGAGACCCAACTTGCCAATCGACAAAGTCCTCCTTCTGCACGACAATGCTCGACCACACACAAGCATCAGGACAAGGGAGACAATCGCCTCATTCGGGTGGACAACTTTACCGCATCCTCCATACTCACCAGATTTAGCGCCTTCAGACTATCATCTCTTTGGCCCCATGAAAGAGGGTTTGAGAGGCAAACATTATTCCAGTGACGAGGAAGTGAAAACTGCAGTGAAGAAGTGGCTCAAAGAACAGTCAACAAAATTTTACGAGGCAGGGATACATGCTCTCATTCAAAGGTGGAACATTGCTATTGAGAGAAACGGTGACTATGTTGAGAAGTAGGGACGTGATCCACAGAGGACCAGCTTCATTTTGATGTACGCTACATATTCCTGTGTTGGTAATTATACCTGTCCTAAAGAAAATGGAATTACTTTTTGACTCACCCAAAACGACATCCACATCCATACAAATCAAAGCTCCACCTATTTTTTTATATGTTGCCATCTGGGGAGCTCCAATCGCACCATTGTGGCTGCCATCTTGACTTTCATTTTTATTTTTTTAACCCTACCCCGGAAGTACACTTCAGGCCTTATAACAGTTCACACAACAGGGCAGGCAAAGATTTGGCATTTAGCCCAAACTAGGAAACCTCCACCGAGACTGGTTCATGCCAAAGCCAAACACTAAACCCAAAGCCGGCTCTCTTGGTCGTGTGAACCCAACCCAGTGTGGCCAGGAGTCAGCTTCCAATGAGGGGAGGGCTGAGGGTCCCAGAAAGCATAACCCGGGACCAAAGCGTCGTGGGAAGGCAGCCAGCCCCCTTTTTTCCCCCCTCCAAGCCCGCCGCAGAGATCGCCTTCTCCTCTCCACCAGCCCATTGGCGCGCCGCTTCCCAGGACGCTCCCCGGCTCCTTCTCTTCCCCCTGAAGGAGGCCGAGAGTGGCCGCCTCCCTTCGCCAAGCGGGCGCCCCCTCCTCCTCGGAGATGCCCCTCCCGGCCCCTTGGCGCCCATCCAGCAGCGAGCGGCGGCGGCGGCGGCGGCAACGGCAGCGCCCGAGAGCCAGAGCTGGCACGGCGGCCGCGCGAGGGGAGGAGAAAGCGCGGAGGAAGGGGGAGCCTTCGGAGCGGGCGGAGGAAAGAGGCGTGCGAAGAGCCAGCCGGCCATGGCAGCGCTAGCGGCGGCGGCGGCGGCGGCTGCCGGCAGGAAGGGAGGCGAGCGCCGGGGGCGGCAGCAGCAGCAGCAGCCGGCTCGGGGCATCTGATTGGAGCCGCCGCGTCCGGGCAGCTCGCGGGGAGGCGGCCAGGAGCCTCGGGGACCCGCCGCGCAGGAGGCAGGGGAGGCGGAGGATGCAGGCGAAGAAGTCCCGCGGCTCCTCGACGGGTAGCGGCGGCGGCGGCAGCAGCGGAGGAAGCGGCGGCGAGCTGCAAGGGGACGAAGCGCAGCGCGCCAAGAAGCGGAAAAAGAAGGACTCGCGCTTCGCCAGCATCCAGGTCTTCCTGGTCTCCGAGTGCGTCCTGATGCTGGCCCAGGGCACCGTGGGCGCCTACCTGGTGAGCTGATGGGGAGGGGGGGGGCGGCCGAGCCTGGCAGGGAGGCGAGAGAGAGGGACCAGGCGCTTGGAAGGAGAGGAGAGGACCGGGGTGGGGTGGGGGGAAAGATTTGTCTCCGATCCCGGTGACCGACCCAAGATTGGATCCTGCAACCTTATCCTGGGACCACGTATATTCATTTGGGGAGGAGGGGGCTTCTGCCTGTTGGCTCCCATCGCGTTGCCAAAAAAAAAAAAAAAAACAACCCAAGACCCTCCAGGGCTGCTATGTCCTTGCCCCGCCCGAGCGCGGAGAGCTGTGCCCAGGCTGCAGAGGCGGCCGAGGGACCGAACGGCTTGCGTTGGGTTGGCGGTGCGCCCTGCCTGCCTCTCCGCCGGGTCTTGTGCCAGGCTTGCGGGAGGCGCCGAAGGTGCTGCGAAGGGGCGTGTTTGGCGCAGGTTGCCTTTGACTGACACCGCCGGCCAGCCAGGCGCAGCGCCCCACCGCCCCCACCGCTCTCTCCCCGGTCCCACTGGCCGGGTGTTCGCCTTCCACGGCCAGCCGGCCTGCCGCGGTCTTGGGCTGACCCAGGAAGAGCCAAAATCCTTTAGCCGGCTTAGCCCCGCTCGGACCCGGCGAGTTAGTCGGAGTTACCCCAACTAAAGGGTTTCGCTTCCCCGAAAGTGGTCCGCGGTGCCTCCCGCTTCGTGCGCAGGGAGAGTGGACCACTTTCTGAAATGCGCCCTTGCTAAGTGGACGTTCCTGCGCTTGGTTGGGTAGCTTTAAGAATTGGGGTCCCTTCCAAAGGGAAGAAGGCAGGGCCTTCCGAGTCCCCCGCGTTAATTAAAGGAATTAAAACTGTTCCTTGCCAGGGACAGAGGGTAGTAAGGAGCAAGTAGGAAGAGAGTAAGGAAGTCGTGAGAGATGCGGAGTTGATAAGGTGACCTCCGGGTTTAACTCCTATCAGCTGCAGGAAAGACTTGTACTCTTTTTTTAAAAAACCTAACTGGTAGGTGGCATGGTCTATTAAATTAATGGACTTGAGCATGGTTTATTAAATTAATTCAGGTTCTGATAATCCAGCAACTGACCATAGGGATTGGGTTGAAGCAACTGGCGCAGCTGAATTGTGCCTGCCTGCCATTGGGTTCAGCCCCATCCGGCAAACGAATTGCAATCATTGGATGCTTTTGCTTAACTGAGTTCAACTAAGTTTGACCGATATTTGGAACTACAGTGTGGCCGTATGTGACCGTAGACCAATTGGAGTTGATGATCAAAACTTCCATGGGGCTTCTCCTGCTTTTAAGTCAACTCCCGTTCTCTTTTAACATTATTCTGGCCCTTCTTTCGGCTTCATGTTTTAAATAATTTGTAAGCCTCCCAGAATCTCTGGGAGCCAGCCAGTCATCATCATCATCATCATCATCACCACTACCACCACCACCACCACCACAATAATAATAATAATAATTGTCATCAGGGCATTTGGTACCATGTCCAAGAATTTTACAAAATACATCATGAAATTGCAGCTTCCTGCAATAACATCAGCGGAACTGCAAAAAACTGCGCTACTCGGAATGTCATATATTTTAAGAAGATTCTTGGTTGATACCTAGGACGCTGGCAGCAACCCGTATCAACCATTAGCACCAGTCAGTGGTATTTGTGACACTTTTTTAAAATGTTCAGTTGACTGAGTTTCATGTTTAAGTAATAAAAGAGATAATAATAATAATAATAATAATAATAATAATAATAATAATAATAATAATAATAATAATAATAATAATAATAATAATAATAATAATAATAATAATAATAATAATAATAATAATAAAACAACAACAACAACAACAATCATCATCCTCATCATCATCCTCATCCTCATCCTCATCATCCTAGGATGCTGGCAGCAACCTGTGTCAACTATCAGTGCCAGTCAATAATATTTGTGATACATTTTTAAATGTTCAGTTGACTGAGTTTCATGTTTAATGAATAAAGTATGATGATGATGATGATGATGATGATGATGATGATGATGATGATGATGATGATGATATTGTTTCAGGCCTGCCTAACAGAGCTGTTCTAAAGCTGCCTTAGAAAAAGGTTTCAAGCAAAAACTTAAAAAGTCCTCCCTGCGCTAGAAGTCAAAATGCCAATGGATACTTAAATCCATCTCTCTATCCTGCTCCCTCCCCCCTCCCCCCCATGTCTTCTTTGAAATGCAAAGCATCAGCTGACTTGGGGAGGGGAGAGAGAGAGAGAGAGAGAGAGAGAGAGAGAGAGAGAGAGAGAGAGAGAGAGAGAGAGAGAGAGAGAGAGAGAGAGAGAGAGAGACCTTGCTTGTCCCTGATAACAGCCCTTAATCTGCAGAGGCTTCACAGCAGAGAAATAAGCACCATCGTCACTTGCTAATGTCTGTAGATGACATTGCTGTTTAAAGGCCCTTTAAGAGAGGGAGAGTGGCCACATTAAATAAATAAAGAATTGTAAGCTCTCCGGGGCAGAGACCCTTTTGCTTACAGTTCTCTGTGGTCCACGGGGGCAACAATGCAGTGATCCTTGTTACAGCCTCCTGAATTTACAGCCTTCTAGATGTGTTGAGAGTTACAGCTCCTTGCATTCTCAGCCACATCTGGAAGGGACCCATTGTGGATTGTGCTCCCTGTGTGGTGAGCTTGTAAAGGTGAGCTTTCCGGAAGACAGGATCTCACCACAGCAGTGACCCAAGAGAAACTGAAAAATGGAGGTGGACGGAAGGAAGGAAAATGCATTTTTGCAAACCTTAGCCTTGTGCATCTCTCTTAAGCCATTCGGTGCCGTCAAAGTGACTCAGTATTTGCTATGGGCTAACCTCTCTGTGTGGGGAGAGAGAGAGCAAGGGAAGAAAAGATGCATTCAGAACTAAACGGCAGAAAAGGCAAAAGAGTACGGGTAGTCCTTGAATTACGACTACAATGGAGCCCAACATTTCTGCTGCTAAGTGAAACATTGTTCCAGTGAGTTTGCCCCGTTTTACGACTTTTCTTGCCACCGTTGTGAAGTGAATCACTGCAGTTGGTTAATTAGTATCATGGCTGTTAAGTGAATCTGGCTTCCCCATTGACTTTGCTTGTCAGATGGTCGCAAAAGGGGATCGCGTGACCCCCCCCCCCAGACATAAATACGAGTCAGTTGCCAAGCATCCGAATTCTGATCATGTGACCACGGGGATGCTGCAAAGGTCATAAGTGTGCAAAATGGTCATAAGTCACTTTTTCAGTGATGATGTAACTTTGAACGGTCACTAAATGAACTGTTGTAAGCCGAGGACTACCTGTACAGGGTTATTTTTTTTGGGGGGGGGGTGAGGTTTAGCTGCCCTGCTGGGCGATTGGATGTGTGAGTCCCTGAGAACTGGAAAAAGAGAGCGCAGGAGAGTTGCTTGCTTCATTTTCCCATCCTGGAGCAAAACGGCAGTGGGGCAGTTTAGGATGCCCCATCCGCTTTGGCATTTCAGTGTCCAAGACCAGTTCATACAATAGGGCTGTGCACAGCTTGGTTGATTTAGCCCAGGTATCAGCAACCTGCAGCTCCGGAGCCGCATGCGGCTCTTTGGGCCCTCTGCTGTGGCTCCCTGTCAGGTGATTCCACCAGTGGCTGGCTCCGCCCTTCGCCCTCCCCTCCCAGTCATTCCTTGCCTGGCCTGAGAAGGTAAGGGCGATGGTGGGGGATGGAGAAGCGGCCAGGGCAGAGACAGAGAAATACAGAGAGAGGGGGAGAGAGAGGGGGGGGGGAGGGAGATGTCAAAAGGTTTTTATGGTTCCCGGTGTTTTTTAACAACCGGTTCTCTGCCCTTATGACCAGCTGGGTAGGAGTGGCCATGCCCACCCAGGTTTTGTGACTCCCGGTGTTTTCTTTTCTGTGGGAAACGGGTCCAAATGGCTCTCTGAGTGTTTAAGGTTGCCGACCCCTGGTTTAGCCAGATGGGGTAAGGAGAAGTGGCAGAATCCTCTGGTCAGTTCTTGCAAAAAAAAAAACAGTGGAAAGTATTTTAAGAAAGGTACTTTGCAATGCAGGGCTGGGCTGGGCATTTAAGCATTTTATTCAGTGCAATTCATTTTCCACTTGATAAAATACCCATCAAATGGAGTTTAGCGCAACCAACTCTTAAAAACATACTTAAAAAAAAATAGGTACACAAACACGGTTTCTGAAAATGAACGGATGTGTAAAATACCATGGTGGGATCTTAGTCCTATGCAAAATACTACTACTACTAATAATAATAATATGTGAGAGGCCAGGCTTGGTTCTCTAACTCTGAGCTCTCCTTCTACTTTTCATATTTATTTAAATCAAGTTGACTTGCTTTATTTCCTTCCTTGTCCAAAGTAAGCATCACAGACTTCGGTCCAGAGATAGACTCTGTATGGCAGGTTTACCATTTGAAAAATTATGCCTTCATATAACATTGGACTATAGACTCCGGGTGATGTCATAATTGCATCCTTATCCAGGATACGGGTGGGAAAGTTCTAATCCTATTGAAGAAACTCCCTGGGATTTAATTAATTTGAAGTCTCCCTATTTGAACACTTGTTCCCTTTCTTAGATAGTTTTTTTTTTATTCCCCCTAAGTCACTTTTTATTTTAACCTGAGCTGCCAGAAATGTGTAAATAGCATGTCATTGCTGGCTGCTTTAGAATAATGAATGCACAAATTGTTTTTTAAAATTATTATTATTATTTTATAAATGTCTTCCGTTAAGTGGTAGAAAATTATTATTTTGCCCTGTAGCTAAAGGTAAACTGAGAATTTTATGTTGCTGTTTGCTTTTGTTTCTTCTTTGGTCCCGCAACCTTACCCTCACTCCAAATTTCCCAGGAAACATATGGTTTCCATCCCTTTAATTGGTGTCTTTTACATGAGAAATTGGAACCTGTTCTGAACATTCAGAGTTGTTGCAGCAGCTTTAATAAATGATCACACACACACAAAAGTTAGCCTTTAACCTTTACAAGTGGTGCAAGGCTAGGAACACGTCACACTATTAAAAAGTTCTGGAATTTCCCCCACCTTTTTTTTAACCCCAGAGAGTTTTTAACACCAACATTTAAAACCTACCTATCTTGTGTGAGAACGCTCTGTGGATGGTTCTCTAATGAGTGAAAGTGTTTCCCAAGATAAACCTATAGCTATGCTGTGGTATGTGGTGGCTCAGTGGCTAAGACGCTGAGCTTGTCGATCGAAAGGTCGGCAGATCAGCGGTTCGAATCCCTAGCGCCGCATAACGGGGTGAGCTCCCGTTACTTGTCTCAACTTCTGCCAACCTAGCAGTTGGAAAGCACGTAAAAAATGCAAGTCGAAAAATAGGGATCACCTTTGGTGGGAAGGTAACAGCGTTCCGTGCGCCTTCGGCGTTTAGTCATGCCAGTCATATGACCATGGAGATGTCTTCGGACAGCGCTGGCTCTTCGGCTTAGAAACGGAGATGAGCACCGCCCCCTAGAGTCGGGAAAGACTAGCACATAGGTGCGAGGGGAACCTTTACCTTTACCTTATGCTGTGGTAGGATTGTACAGCTTGCATTGCAAATGTAATTTCTTCTTGCTTCTGACATGTATATCAGATTAAAATAAAGGGGAAGTAAGACCTTTGTAAGTGCTTCTTGGGCATTTTGTATTCGGACTCTGAAGGGTGAGTTGGTATTAAGAGCCGTGGTGGCGCAGAGGTTAGAAAGCTGTATTGCAGGCTAATTCTGCCCACTGTCAGCGGTTCGATCCTTACTGGCTCAAGGTAGACTCCGCCTTCCATCCTTCCGAGGTGGGTAAAATAAGGACACAGATTGTTGGGGGCCATAGGCTGACTCTGTAAACTGCTTAGGGAGGCACTGTGAAGTGGTATATAAGTCTAAGGGCTATTACTGTTGCGATCATCATGATGAAAACTGCTCCAATGCTGCCATGAGTAGAAAACTTTGGTTGGTAGCACAGAAAACTGGTTGAAAGTTGATGAACTGGATGTTCCAAGAGTCTCAACCAGCATGAACTACCTGGGGCAGGGTGTAGGGAGATGTAGTTCATTAATATTTTTTCTCCGGACTGCAGAATTGCAGAGTGGGACTTTAACCAGGACCTGGTGGGACCTGTGGATTGGATGTGACTTGTATTTGTTGTTGATGTTTTAACTGTTCAGTCATGTCTGGCTCTTGGAGACTTTATAGGAAAGTGTTCTCCATGCTACCCTGTCAAGTGCAGCTTCTTTCAAATGTTGGATGTTCAACTTTGCATCAGATTCGATGTTATCAAGCCAGCACGTCCTTTGCTTGTCCCTTCTTCTTGACCCATTAAACCAGGGGTCACCAACCTTTCGGACCTCAGGGACCACTACATTCATAATTTTAAATCCCGCATACCACTAATATGATCTGCCTAATGACTGGCTGGGTGGGCATGGCTAAGTGGTCATGTGACTGGGTGGGCGTGGCCAACTCAATGTCACTCACGTCGAGGGGCACCTCGCCGGCCTCTATTCGCCCATCCCATCCCAGCCCCTCCTTGCCTGCCTGCCCGGGCTCCTTAGGGCCCCAACAGGAAGCAGTTGTTGGAGCTAAGCAGCCACCACAAGAAAGAGTTGGCAAAACAACTGCTCAGTTCAAATTGGATCTGACTGAGAAGGCGGCTCAGCAGAAGCACCTCACTGAGGACTAGGAGCATAGGCTGTCCAAGCAGAGGGAAGACCTGAGGGAGTGCAAGGCCAGGTACCGGCGCCTGGGCTGAGATGGTCAACCAGTTCCAGGCCATGATGCAATCCCACTGGAACAAGGCCCTCTGGCTCTTTACCACCAGCGGCACTTCCCTCCAGCCTTCGCACAAAGCCTCATACCAGGAGGCTGAAGCAGACCCCAAGTCGGAATTTCTGCCCCCCTCTGCCCCACACAAAAAGACTTCAAAGGGGGAGACTCTCTGCAGCAACACAAACATTTATTGCACGTATCTGTCCCAGGAGCATTAATTTGAGGACCCTTGATTTAGTGCAATATAAAAAATGCAAATATAATTTTCTGCGGACCACCAAAATTTTATCACGGACCACCAGTGGTCCACAGAGCACCAGTTGGTGACCGCTGCATTAAACCATTCCTAGCATCATTGCCTTCTCCAAAGAATTTGCATGCGTGACGTGGCCGAAGCAAATGGGACGTAGTCTTACTTCCAGTGATGCATTTGGTGGCTTATATTTACAGGACCAAATAGGAATTTTAATTGGTTTTCATGCAAGCAAGATCACATTTCCTTCGAACATAATGTTCTATCATTGCACCGGGAAGAGATTGGTGGGTTCTTTGATAGCTAGCATTGCTGTCTTTTTTTTTTTTCCTCTCCAATGCTTATTCTCCTGGAAAAATGTGCTATAAAGACCTTTCTGATAGGTTCACTCCATAGCTCTGACTTAAAAGTCGGAGGCAAGTTAGGGGCCTGGAAAGGAGTAGGGACCTTGCTAGTTGGGGTGATTAATGACAGTGGCAGTGGGGAGACAAGGCCAGATTTCTGGAGGTCAAAGAAATAACCTAGCTGGAGGGAGAGAAGAGGATGTTTCTTTTTTCTATCAAATTGGACTGCATGGCTGTTTTTGTTTCCCAGCTCGCTATGCACAATGACAGCTGAGAATATGAAGAACGGGTCAAGAACTGATTCCTGTTTCCTAAAACCATTCCTAAAACCATTTCAGGGGAACTTATTTTGAAGTTTTGGGGGAGAGTCGAACAAGTGCAGGGATTCTTCCCTGCTACTATTAAATTACACAGGGGCAAGTAGCATCCTGCACGTTTTGAGCCAGTCATTCAGTTCATGCCATTTGCTGATGATATCATGGCATTTGGGTGATGTTCCCGCGGTGGCTTTGCATCCACTTAACTCATTAAAGACATAACAGCCTACGTTTAGAATAGAATAACAGAGTTGGAAGGGACCTTGGAGGTCTTCAAGTCCAGCCCCTGCTTAGGCAGGACAAACGGTTATCCAATCTCTTCTTAAAAACCTCCAGTGTTGGAGCATTTACAACTTCTAGAAGCAAGTCTTTCCACTGATTAATTGTTCTAACTGTCAGGAAATTTCTCCTTAGTTCTAGGTTGCTTCTCTCCTTGTTTAGTTTCCACTCATTGCTTCTTGTCCTGCCTTCAGGTGCTTTGGAGAATAGTTTTGACTCCCTCTTGTTTATGGCAGCCCCTGAGATATTGGAAGACTGCTGTCATGTCACCCCTAGTCCTTCTTTTCATCAAACTACCGGTAGACATACCCAGTTCCAGTTTCTTTTTATGTTTTAGCCTCCAGTCCCCTACTCATCTTTGTTGCTCTTCTCTGCACTCTTTTAGTTATGGTTTACTTAGGCGCTTTAGTTTTCTCCGACTTACAGAATAATGCGAATATATTTTGAGTTACCGTATTTTTCGGAGTATAAGACACACCTTTTTACCCTCAAAAAGAGGGTGAAAATTTGGGTGCGTATTATACACCGAATGTAGCCCCACCCAGCCACCCCCACCCTTTGGTTTCTGCCTGCCAGCAATTTACCTCTTTGCAGCAAACAGGGCAAAGCACAAGAAGAGCACAAGAAGAGATGATCTGCCTCCCGACCTACAGCTGACAGAGGCTTGCAAGCCACGTGGTAGAATGAAACTAACTACGGTGGCTGTAATGAGACAAAATGCTAGGAGATAAACTGGTGGCAATGTTACACTGCTAAAATTGCAAGAAAGTAAGCTACAGCTACTGTAGCCTAGAGGTAGAGCTCTTGCCTCACAGTCAGGAGGTTGTGAGTTCTATCCTAGGTAGAGGCAAATTCTGTTAATATGTTATTTTGTTAAATGTTTGTAGAGTGTTCAAATTATAAGACTTATTTTTTGAAGACTGCTTTATTATTGTTCTAGACAACTTAACAAAATGAAGAAGCTTTTTAAATAAATTCTTGCTCTGAAGAGGCCCAGTGCTATTGTATCTTCTTTTAAATAGCAGAAAGCCTTCCAGAAAGCCACACCAATTTTAAAGATCTGTAAAAGTATAATCTGAAATGTCCTGTTTTAGTATTAAGTATTAGTATTAAAATAAGGCAGCTGAATTAAACCCTGACTTAGTCATGTTTGAAGTAGATCTATTTAAATAATTGGGAGGAGTGAGTGTGATTACATTTAAGAAAACTTTCTGGGATTAATATACTGCCATAATGTACATTTCGCCAACTCTTTGCTATTTCTATGGGTCAAGCACACATGCACAGAAATACACAGCAAACAGTGTATATCATCTGTGCTGTTTGCTGTTTGGCAAATTGCTGGGAGGCAGAGGCCTTTTTTCCTTGTTTTCCTCCCCCAAAACTAAGGTTATACTCCGAAACATACGGTAGTTTTATTACTCAGTATAAAGTTTCAGTGGAGCACAGGTTTCTTGAGTGATGGAGGCCAATAACTATGGGTCTATCTAATGGCAGCTGCAATATAGCATTTAACACCATCTTCTTTTCTTTTCTCTTATCTTATGTCCTTGACTTGCTATTTTCGGTGTTCTGTATAAACCTGGAGGAGAATAGAGTGATAGGTTGCTTGCCTGAATACGTACATGTATAAATGACCATGTAAATTTGGTAAGTGAGATAAACATGTCGGATAAAAGTATTCAATGTGTTATTTATAAAGTCTGTCTTGTCCTTGATAGCCAGAGTCTAATGTGCTCTTGAGTTGCATACAAAATAGTTTTAAAAATAACTACCCGTAATTTTCGGAGTATAAGACACACTGGAGTATAAGACGCACCTTAGTTTTGGGGGGAGGAAAACAATGGGGACAAATCTGCCTATGCCTCCCAGCAATTTGCCTCCCAGCAAACAGCAAACAGTAAATGATATACACTGTTTGCTGTGTATTTCTGTGCATGTGTGCCTGACCCATAGAAATAGCAAAGAATTGGAGAAATGTACATTATGGCAGTATATTAATGCCAGAAAGTTTTCTTAAATGTAGTCACGCTATCTCCTCCCAATTATTTAAATAGATCTACTCCAAACATGACTAAGTCAGGGTTTAACTCAGCTGCCTTATCTTAATACTAAACAGGACATTGTTACATTTCAGATTATACTTGTACAGATGCTGTTAAAATTGATGTGGCTTTCTTGAAGTATACATTATTCTTTGCTATTTAAAAGAAGATACAATAGCACTGGGCCTCTTCAGATCAAGCATTTATTTTAAAAAGCTTCTTCATTTTGTTAAGTTGTCTAGAACAATAATAAAGCAGTCTTTAAAAATGTCTAATAATTTGAACATTCTATAGACATTTATAGTTATTGACTTACCTCCTTGCATCCAGTTTCAGCAACTGATTAGCACAAGAAAATAAAATTCTGGCTCTGTCTCTCCCTCCCAGCAATTTGCCTCCTTGCAGTTTTAGTTTCATTTTCATTTTAGCATGTGGCCTGCCTGCAGCCTCTATCAGCTACTGGTCGGGAGGCCGATAATCAGTTGCTTTTGCTAATCAGGCTCTGTGCTGTTTGCTGCAAGGAGGTAAATTGCTGGGAGGCAGAGGCCAAAGGGTGGGGGTGGCTGGCTGGGGCTACATTTGGTGTATAAGATGCACCCAAGTTTTCACCCTCTTTTGGGGGGTAAAAAGGTGTGTCTTATACTCCGAAAAATATGGTAAATGATTTATCATTTATTAAATATTTTGCTATGCAGAAGGAAAGAAAGAGGAGAAGGAAGGATGGAAGGAAAAGAAGGAAGGAAGGATGGAAGGAAGGAAGGAAGGAGGAAGGAGGAATGATAAAGTATTTTTATTCATTATTGGAATAGGACATAAAGTTTCAACTTTGCACATAAAGCACAAAAATATTTTGTACTATGATAACAGAGTATCTAATTTAATAAAAAACATTTTATACTTTTCCTTCCAGCAAAATGAGCTAACTCTTGAGATGAATGCCAAAATCCCAAAATTACAGTAAAATAATTATTGACAAGTAAATTCAGAAAAAAAAAAGAATAGTATGGCAGAAAATTAAATAAACACTGTGTGGTCCTTGCTTGCTTGCTTGCTTGCTTGCTTCCCTCCCTCCCTCCCTTCCCTCCCACCCTCCCTCCCTCCCTCCCTCCCTTCCTTCTTCCCTTCCTCCTCCCTCCCTCCCTTCCTCCATGCCTCCCCTCCCTTCTCTCTCTCTCTCTCTCTCTCTCTCTCTCTCTCTCTCTCTCTCTCTCTCTCTCTCTCTCTCTCTCTCTCTTTCTCTCTCTCTCTCTCTCTCTCTCTCTCTCTTTCCTCAGACATTAAAGTTATTTAGTTTTTTATTTTAAACTTGGAAAATAACTGAGACACAGGAATCTTCTCTGCTTGGCTCTTCTAGCCCTGCAGGCACTTCCGTGTTTTTTTTTCCTCCTGATGTAGCCTTGGTAACGACTCCGGGAACATCTAACAAAATGTCCCAGTCGAAGAGCATTCTTGTGCTGTCTTGCCATTGCCCTGAAGAGAAATTGTTCCTCCCTAAAAAGGTGTGCCGTGCCATGTCACCAGATTCACTTGGGGTGAGGACTGTCCCACTGTTCCTCCTCAGATTTGGAGAGATTTTCACAGACACAGACCCTGTTATTTCTGCATTCTCTCTAATGTTCTGTTTATATTTTTGTTTGGCTTCTCTGTAATTAGCCCACGAGCCCTTTGAAAATAGACATTAGAATGGAGCTTTGCTGGCAGAGATCCAGTGGAAGTTAACATCATAATGCCAGTTTAGCTTAAGCTTGGTCCTCATTTGCCTTTGGGGAGAGCAGTCAGCCTCCAGGCAATCGGGACAAGGAGCTGGAAAAAGGTCATTTGTCCTGTGCCAGGAAAATAACTGAAATGCATCATCCAGGACAAGCAAACTAGAGCTGTTTTGTGCCTTTCTAACTCCCATGTCTTGTGTTTTTAAAATTAAATTCAATAAAACTCTACTTCCCAGAGCGGTTAAAGACACGTTGAACCCATGAGTATCGATAAAAATAGAAAAAGTACAGATAGTCCTTGAACTTATAACGGAGCCCAACGTTTCTGTTGCTAAGTGAGGGAGTTGTTAAGTGAGTTTTTCCCCGTTTTATGACCTTTCTTGCTACCTTTGTTAAGCGAATCACTGCAGTGATTAAATTAGTAACGCGGTTGTTAAGTGAATCCAGCTTCCCCATGGACTTTGCTTGTCAGAAGGTCGCAAAAGGGGATCACGTGACCCCGGGATACTGCGACCGTCATAAATATGAATCAGTTGCCAAGCATCTGAATTTTGATCATCTCGCCATGGGGATGCGGCAACCGTCATAAGTATGAAAAATGGCCATAAATCACTTTTTTCAGTGCCATTGTAACTTTGAACGGTTACTAAATGAACTGTTGTAAATTGAGGACTACCTGTAGGCCAGTGTCAACCCTAACCCTAACCCTAACTCAATCCTAGAGATGAGATTCAATTGAGTTGAATCCCTTATTTGTTTGCTCCTAATGGACAGAGTCTTGCCAAACTAAAGCTAAACCCAGAGTGGGATGGAGCCCATTAAATGGCTGATATGAATGTGTGTTGTCGCCGGGGTGGGGGGGATGGGTTGGGAGTTATTATTTTATTATTTTTATTTTTATTTCTTTTATATTGTGCTTTTATGTCTTTGTAAGCCGCCTTGAATCGCCATGTGCGAGTAGCAATAGCAACAGCACTTAGACTTATATACCGCTTCACACTGCTTTACAGCCCTCTCTAAGAGGTTTACAGAGTCAACATACTGCCCCCAACAATCTGGGTCCTCATTTTACCAATCTACTTTGAAAAAAAGAGGTTGGCCTTTTGAAAAAAGCACTTTTGGGTTCTCTGCGTATGGTTCAACGTGTTGTGTAAAGCCAGACAAACCATAACTTTGGTGAATTAATGGTTCAAGGTATTGTCTAAATTCAGTGTCAGTTCAGTAATCATATTAAGAGTGTGGTGCAAACTAAACATTTTTCCTTGGCCAAAGAGGCATGTTCATGCATCATCTTGTAGTATTTAATTTGAGCAGTCCTTTCTTCTTCCCATCAAGTATGCTCTGGGGCCTTAAAATCTAGGGTCAATGCCACTGACTATTCATAGTATCCCCAAAAATAGAAACTGGTAACTGGATACCCATGCTTTGCTACGAAATTATGTGATTGGGCTTGATAAATTGACAGTTAAAGCTTGAAAATTAATAAGTAGTTACAATTGATACATTGACACCTAAAGCTTGAAAATTTATGTAGAATGTGTAACTCCTTAGCATCAGAACGTGTTAATATAAGGCAACTGGCAGTTGGAACAGAGTTCTTTTCAGGTGGGGAGGGAGAGTAGCATGTCTAAACTCCCAGCCTGCAGGCCGGATGAGTCATGCGCTGGCCACACCCACGCCCGGTTTAGCGAAGGGGTAGCATCAGAGCGTGTTATATAAGGCAACTGACAGTTGGAACAGAATTCTTTTCAGGTGGGGAGGGGGAGTAGAATGTCTAACTCTCTCTCTATATATATATGTCAATGTTATTCACTGTTTATGTTCCTAACTACAATGATGCCAAAATATCATGATGTGGTAACACAAGCTCCACCTTTTCATGCACCACAACACTACACACATCTACATCAAGGCCAGAGTTTACATAACAATGTTGCAATGCACACATTGTCACTCCCCCCACCTCTCATCTCAACACTTCACAGGGTTGTTATTGTGGGGAAAATAGGAGGAGGAAGGAATATTATGTTGGCTGCCTTGAGTTACTGATAAAGCAATAAAGGCAGAATAAAAATCTAACAAAATGAAAATGAATAACATGTCTGAAAATAATGATGATTATGATTAGTGTTGAAATACATACGGGAAATTTTTTTTCCTGCTTTCTGATGAACTAATCCCGTTGAACAAAAAGGATATGAACAGGTTCTGTTTTTCTAAGTATCTGCCAACATTTTGCAAAAAAACCCACAGGAAACACAGAAGCATGGGTGTTTCAAATGCTTCAGAAGGACTATAAATAAATAGAGACAGCGAGTAAAAGATAAAGATTCAGTGGATAAGCTGTAACTTAGCTTGCACACTTTTACTAAAACTCTCCTATTGCTAAAAACTTAAGTGGAGATTAGAAGATGATTGCAGTGATCGATGGACGAAGTCCTTTGCAGAAGATGTGGGCATTGATCCGAAGGCCTTTTCACCTTTCCAAGGCTTGTGGGCTCCCTAAAAGAATCCGGAAAAAAACAACAACCAATAACTTTATGAATCCCAACATCTAAATCAAGATACCTGAAGGGAATAGAGAAACCGAACAAAACTTGTAGCTAATTCTGCCGACTGCCAGCAGTTTGATTCTGACCGGCTTAAGCTTGACTCAGCCTTCCCTCCTTCCGAGGTCAGTCAAATGAGGACCCAGATTGTTGGGGGCCATATGCTGACTCTGTAAACCGCTTAGAGAGGGCTGTGAAGCGCTGTGAAGTGGTACATAAGTCTTATTGCTATTGCCCTGCCTGCCTGCCTCCCTTCCTGCACCGTAGTTAGAATGCAGTATTGCAGGCTGACTCTGCCCACTGCCAGCAATTCGATTCTGACCAACTCAAGGTTGACTCCGCCTTCCATCCTTCCGAGGTCGGTCAAATGACGACCCAGATGTTTGGGGGGGGGCAATACGCTGACTCTGCAAACTGCTTGAAAGCATGATGAAGCGGTATATAAGTCTACGTGCTATTGCTACCTTTCAACATGAACAGGAGGCAAAGAACAAGGAAATAATGATGTTGAAGGGAAAGAGGAACGTGGGCACCTAACAGAAACAATAAGGAGATTGGAATCAATTGAGAAGCAGCAATAGCAACAGTTGTGGGCATTGCCAGGAAATGGGTGGGCGTAATTTTCATTCAAAGAAGTCAAGGCAAGATTTCGTCACCAGAATGAGAATCCGCAGCAGGACCTTAAAAGGCCAATATAGGGAGTCCTTGACTTACGACCACAACCTAGACCAAACTTTATGTTTCTAAGTGAGATATTTGTTAAGCCCCATTTTATGACCTTTCTTGCCACAGTCGATAAGTGAATCACTGCAGTTATTAAGTTAGTAACACGGTTGTTAAGTGAATCTGGGTTTCCCATTAACTTTGTTTTTCATAAGGTTGCAAAGGGGGATCACATGACCCTGGGACGTTGCAACCATCATAAATATGAGTCAGTTGTCAAGCATCCAGTTTTGGTCTCACACTATAAAATAGATGTTGAGACTCTAGAAAGAGTGCAGAGAAGAGCAACCAAGATGATTAGGGAACTGGAGGCTAAAACATATGATGAACGGTTGCAGGAACTGGGCATGGCTAGTCTAGTGAAGAGAAGGACCAGGGGAGACATGATAGCAGTCTTCCAATATTTGAGGGGCTGCCACAGAGGGGAAGGGGGTCAAGCTATTTTCTAAGGCACCTGAAGGCCAGACAAGGAATAATGGATGGAAACTGACCAAGGAGAGATTCAACCTAGAAATAAGGAGGAACATTCTGACAGTGAGAACAATCAACCAATGAAACTGCTTGCCTTCGGAAGTTGTGGGAGCTTCATCACTGGAGGCTTTCAAGAAGAGACTGGGCTGCCATCTGTCAGAAATAGCGTAGGGTCTCCTGTTTGGGCGTGGGGTTTGGACTAGATGACCTATAAGGTCCCCTCCAACTCTGTTAATCTGCTAATCTGAATTCTGATCATGTGGGGATGCTAAAGTGGTCATAACTGTGAAAAAGGTCATAAGTCACTTTTTTCAGTACCGTTGTAACTTTGAACGGTAACTAAACGAATTGTTGTAAGTTGGGGAATACCTGTAGCTTCTTTCTTGAATGGGGCAGTTATTTCTATGTACGACGTAGACATCAACCCTAGTCTAGTGGTTGCATTTGCAAACGGAAGCATTTCACGGACTGAGAAAAGGGAGAACATTCCTTGTTCTATAAATGCATCTCTTTAAAAAGGAGCAGCGTGGTACACATATTCTGTTTCCAGGGGTGAAATCCAGCAGGTTCTGACAGGTTCTGAAGAACCGATAGTGGAAATTTTGAGTAGTTCAGAGAACCGGCAAATACCACCTCTGGCTGGCCCCAGAGTGGGGTGGGAATGGGGATTTTGTAGTATCCTTCCCCCAGGAGTGGGGTAGGAATGAAGATTTTGCAGTATCCTTCCCCTGGAGTGGGGAGGGAATGGGGATTTTGTAGTATCCTTCCCCAGGAGTGGGGAGGGAATGGGGATTTTGTAGTATCCTTCCCCCAGGAGTGGGGTGGGAATGGAGATTTTGCAATATCCTTCCCCCAGGAGTGGGGAGGGAATGGTGATTTTGCAATATCCTTCCCCCAGGAGTGGGATGGGAATAGAGATTTTGCAATATCCTTCCCCCAGGAGTAGGGAGGGAATGGTGATTTTGTAGTATCCTTCCCCCAGGAGTGGGGTGGAATGGAGATTTTGCAATATCCTTCCCCCAGGAGTGGGATGGGAATAGAGATTTTGCAATATCCTTCCCCCAGGAGTAGGGAGGGAATGGGGATTTTGTAGTATCCTTCCCCCAGGAGTGGGGTGGGAATGGAGATTTTGCAATATCCTTCCCCCAGGAGTGGGGTGGGAATGGTGATTTTGTAGTATCCTTCCCCCAGGAGTGGAGAGGGAATGGTGATTTTGCAGTATCCTTCCCCCAGGAGTGGGGTGGGAATGGTGATTTTGTAGTATCCTTCCCCCAGGAGTGGGGAGGGAATGGTGATTTTGCAGTATCCTTCCCCCAGCAGTGGGGAGGGAATGGGGATTTTGCAGGATCCTTCCCTTGCCACGCCCACCAAGCCACGCGCCCACCAAGCCATGCCCACCAAGCCACGCCCACAGAACTGGTAGTAAAAAAAATGGATTTCATCACTGTCTGTTTCTGATGTTCCAAGACCCCAGATGGACTTTTCCCAACTTGGTTCCCTCTCGATGCAATGGGACTCCAACTCTCATCATTCCCGACCAAGCTGGGGAAGTCTGATTTAAAAAGAATGCAGGGAAAAGAAAACTCAGCCTGGCTGGTGGTTTTGAGAGGCATGGCGTGATCGGCTTTGAAGGTGCAACATTGCACGAGGCTCTTTTAAACTCTGCTGCAGGGGCTTTGAGAGGAAAAATAGCGAATTCTTTTGACCTCGTTTATGTTAAAACTGAACTGAAGCCTTTTTCCATCCACGGCCTTGCATATTATGTGAAGCCTTCGGATGTGATTATTATGGTATGTCTAAAATCCTTCAGCCTTAATTTTTAACTGATTGCCAGCCAATTAAAGATGCTTTAGTGCAGCGGTGTCAAACTGAATTTCTTTGAGGGCCAGATCAACATTTTAGTTCTCCGTGGGTTGACGGAGGGGGGTGTTGGGGGAGACAGGACAGATGCCTCCTGCAGCCCCCCCCCGCACCCCGTTTTGGCTGGCAAAGGGCTATAGGAGGTGGTCCAAGCAAAAACAGGCTGGGAGGGGGCCCGCCTGCCCCCCATGCCTTGTTTTCATTAGCAGAGGCACCGTAGGCTATTTCCAGGCTCTTAATTTGTATATGGCTGAACCTCCAGTACAGTTGTCATCAAAAGGGGTTTAAAACTAGAGGCCAATTTGAAAAGCTTTTTTTTTAAAAATTCAAAATGAACACATTTCTTTCTGGCAACAGAAAGCTGGAAATCCTGGGATATGAAAGCTCTTCGCAGCAATATTTCTATCCTCTTAATTCAGCCCTTCTTCCTCCCCAATCTCATCAAGTCCCTTTTTTAGGCTGAAATGGTTATTTCTCCCTGTTTCTGCAAATGGAGACCAAATTCTCCTCCTGTAGATATTTTGATTATCCCTTAATTTTTCTCTCTCTCGCTCTAATGCGAAAATCTTGGCTTAATCTTGGATGGAATCGTTCATTTGGACAGCCAGGAGCCAAATTCCTGGGTCAGACGGTTCCTAGGTTTTTGCCTTTTGTCCTTCGCAGGGCAAAGAATCTTACTTAATTTTCCTCTGTTGAACCTTTAGCCTTCCAGTGTGCAAAATAGCCGGAGCTGACCTAGTTGCATAGATTCATCCTCGGCTGGAATCCGGAGAGGGGGCTTGTGGTAGGAGGGGAAAAAAAAACCTGTCCAGCTGGGGACGTGTTGCTGAAGACAGCAGCTCTGACTGTTCTTCCCGGTTGTGCTTTTGAGGAGAAGCTTTTGAAGTGTCTGCTGATGGCCAGTAGCAGCTTTGAAATTTGTTATTCTATGTGAAGATGACAGAGGCAAAGAAGAAAGATGGGGAAAGAGCACAATGCTCGGGACAGATGAGATTAAAATGGGGCCCTGTTTGTGGGGAGATCAGATTGGAGTTGATTTTTAGGGCTAAAGCTAATGTCTAGACTTAGAATGAATGGGCTGGAAGGGATCTTGGAGATCTTCTAGTCCAATCCCCTGCCCAAGTAGGAGAACTAAGGTGACCAGACGTCCCGATTTTGGCGGGACAGATCCGCTTTTTAATGCTTTGTCCCGCGTCCCGCCCGTCCTCTAAAAAGTCCCGATTTTTTAAAAGAATGCATGACTAGGGCATTCTTTCCAAAAATCGGCCTGCAGGCACTCGAGGACGGCCGGGTTGGGCCCAGCCGCAGGGGCAGCAGCAGCAGCAGCAGCAGGCCCTCTCAAAATCGGGACGTCTGGTCACCTTAAAACACCCACCCATGCCTTTCTCTCTGCAAGGCGGGCGCGGAGAGATGACGTCGCTGCTGTCGGCGCCCCACGCTGATTGGCTGTTGAAGGGTGAGCCGAGGACACACTCGGGCGTCGGAAGTTGGGAGCCCATGAAAGTTAACTCTTTAGTTCGCGGAGAGAAGCGAGGAAGGTATAGAAAGGATTGTTAAAGTGGACGCGGCGGATAGTTGTTCGGGGCTGGTCACACGCAGATCGTTATTCCTTTGTCTCTGGTCTGTTTTATGGCCTTTGCCCCCCCCTATCCTATCCCGCTTCACTTTAATCCTCCGCTTTTCTTAATCTGAATTTATACTCTAACGGTTATCTAAAACTTTGCAGAATAGAATAACGAGGGTGAGTCAAAAAGTAATGCCGTTTTCTTGCAGGCCGGCAGCGGCGGAGGGTCGCTTGAACTCGCTTCCCGCCGCGGACCGCGTTCACGCGCGGCGGTGGCGACAGCAGCAAGCCGGGAGCGCTCGCCCAGAATTGGAGTCAGCGAGCAGCTGGGCATCGGGGCTCTTCCTCCGCCTTCTCCATCCTCCAGGGTCGCCACTGCGGGGGTTCTGTCTCTCCGGTGGTGCCTGCGTTGGAAGGGAAGGGGGGGGAAAGGCAGCCTGCGGGGCTTGGCACGGCTGGGAGTTGCGAGGCAGCGTAGCAACCGGGCTGTTCCTCCGGGTGTGCTAAAGTGCTCGAGTTTTTTCTCTCACACACACACATGCACAACCTTCCAACGACCGGGTCGGACTGGATCCCGTTCTGCGCATGCGCAGAGGGCAAAATTCAAATGGCGCCGAGGCGGGCCCGCCCCCCCGTCCCGCTTAAAAAAAAATCTGGTCACTTTAACCTATACCCGTGATGGCAAACCTATGGCACGTGTGCCACAGGTCGCACGCGGAGCCATATCTGCCGGCATGTGAGCCATTGCCCTAGCTTAGCTCCGGAGTGCACGTGCGCGCCGGCCAGCTGATTTTTGGTTCAGGTGGAGGCTCTGGGAGGGCGTTTTCAGCCTCCGGAGGGGCGGGGGAAGACATTTTTGCCCACCCCAAGCTCCAGGAAAGACGCTGTCAGCTGATTTTTACACGTACTGGAGCCCTGAAAACCAGAAGATCAGGTGGCACGCATGCGTATCGACCAGCTGGTTTTCGAGTTTCCAGGGCTCCAGCGCACACGAAGACCAGCTGGCTGGTGTGCATGCACACGCGAGAAACCGGAAGACCAGTTGGCATGCACACGCCGGCCAGCTGGTCTTTGAGTTTCCGGGGTTCCGGCACGTGCAAAGATCAGCTGGCCGGCGCACACACGCATTCCAGTTTGGACACTCAGTGCCAAAAAGGTTCACCATCACTGGTCTATATCATTTTAGAGAAATGGTTGTCCAGTCTCTTCTTAAAAACTTCCAGTGTTGGAGTATTCACAACTTCTGGAAGCAAGTCGTTCCACTAATTAATTGTTCTAATTGTCAGGAAATTTCTCCTTAGTTCTTGGTTGCTTCTCTCCTTGATTCATTTCCATCTGATACTTCTTTCCTGCTTTCAGGTGGTTTAGAGAATAGATCCCTCTTCCTTCTGGTAGCCCCTCAAATACTGGAACGCTGCTATCATACATCCCCTAGTCCTTCTTTTCACTAGGCTAGACATATCCAATTCCTGCAACCGTTCTGTAGTAGAATGGTAGAATAGTAGAGTCCTCAGTCTAGGACAGGGGTCTCCAACCTTGGCAACTTTAAGACTTGTGGACTTCAACTCCCAGAATTCCTCAGCCTGAGGAATTCTGGGAGTTGAAGTCCACAAGTCTTAAAGTTGCCAAGGTTGGAGACATCTGGTCCAGGAAGATCTTACCTATAGGTGTGAAAATAATAAAGATCTCCATTTGGAAAAGTTATCACATGTCATTCTTGGTTTTGGACCTGAGCAGACTATATGGGGGTTGCATCCCATGAGTGTGTCTTTGCTCATGAAAGATAGGACTTCTCTCCTGCAGACATTATTTTCCCTGAACTTGCTATTTCTTTGGCTGGGTTTTACAGCAGGTCTTTGAGGCAACCAAGATTTTGTGTGCTGTCAGAGGGTTGTGTTGCTTTGAGCTTGCTTGGTGGCCCTTGTGAAGGAAAAGGAAAATCAAGTGAAGTCTTTGGGCATGAAAGAAATGGACGAATTGATTAGGAATGACTTAAGGGTTTCGTTGATAAGGTTGCAAAACAGTTGGGTTGCAAATGGTTGGGTTGTCATATTAGAGATGTGTTCAGTATAAAAGGAAGAAGAGGCAAAATCACTCTTGGAGGAAAAAAGTACATTGGGTTCAGATAGCTCCAAAGACCTTGACAATATGGAGAAGAATAAGAAATGATTTGGTATGAACTAGGATTCCTTTTCATTTTTTTTAACCCCGTGCCTTTTATTTTTTTCAACGTACTGTTCTTAAGTTCTTCAAGTCCTTCAACTTACTCACTTTCTGTACTTTGTATAACGTCGCTTGCTTTGAAAGGAAACTGTGTGATGGGTCTCTTTGTGTGGGGAGAGACAGAAGACTTGTTATACAACACTGAGAAGAAATATAGTTGCTTGACATGTAGCAACAAGTTGATAATATGTCTTTTCCTTCCGTTATTTGAAGGCAGGGGAGCACTTTCTCCAAAAATAGGCAGTTGGAAGAAGTAGAAATTGTGGGGAGAAAGGCTATTCTCACAGATTTTCTGAAATGGATGGGTGTTTAGAATAATTCCAGTGAATGATCGAGTTCCCTTTAGAACCCACATATGTCTCTCTGTATGTTAGGACAGAGATAAGTAGTGTAGTGTTGTTAAGATACCAGGGTAGAAACTGGGAGACTGTGAGTTCTAGTCCTGCCTTAGGCACAAAGACAGTTGGGTGACCTTGGGTTAGTCACATTCCCTCAGCCCTAGAGAGGCCTTCCAAAAACCTTGCAAATAAATAAATAAATTGCAAGGACTTGTCCAGGCAGTAACTAAGGGTAAACATTGACTCAAAGGCCCATATACGTAGGCTAAGGCAGAGATTTCCAGATCTTCTCTTGCTCACAGCCTTCTGATGAACTGGAGAGGAGACAGGTCTCTTCACCAATGATGGAAAAAACTGATGAGTACCAAACAAATGTTTCCCATAAGGAATAATGTAGTGATTCACAAGGCAGCCGACACCGATAAGTTCTAGCTTGTGCATTGAGTATCAAACAAACAATGAGTACCGGGACAAAATGTCCATGTCAAATTGCACAGACTGAATGAGTTTCAGAGCAGTTGAGTACCAAAGAACCGCTACAATTCATTTTTGTGTGAACCATAGCGATAAGCTTCCAGTTGAATATTTTAGTTGAAGTTCACTTAGTAGCTTGAAATTGTCCTGTGTAAGAATTCAGTCAAAAGCCAATCTTTCCTACAGCTGTGAGGGAATAGATTCTTCAGCGTTTCCCAACAAATAAGAGCAGGCAATTTCTTACAATTACAATTGACTGATAGCAATTAAGATTGGAGGAAGATGAAAAGGTTTAAGGAACACTATGCCACTCAGTCTCTGTCTCTCCTTTCTACACAATAAAATAACATTAGAATGACAGATAGAATAGAATGAGCTGGAAGGGACCTTGGAGGTCTTCTAGTCCAGCCCCCTGCTCAAGCAGGAGAACCTATACCAGTGATGGCGAACCTATGGCACACGTGCCACAGATGGCACACGGAGACATATCTGCCGGCACGCGAGCCGTTGCCCTAGCTCAACTCCAGTGTGCATGTGCACGCCGGCCAGCTGATTTTCGGCTCGCACGGAGGCTCTGGGAGGGTGTTTTCGGCTTCCAGAGAGCCTCTGGGGGGCAGGGGAGGCCATTTTTTCCCTCCCCAGGCTCCAGGGAAGCCTCTGGAGCCTGGGGAGGGCAAAAAACGGGCCTACCAGGCCCACCAGCAGTTTGGAAACGGGCCATTTCCGGCCTCCAGAGGGCCTCCGGGGGGGTGGGGAGCCCGTTTTTGCCCTCCCCAGGGATTGAATTATGGGTGTGGGCACTCGCACATGCACGATAGCTCGCACGCACGAGCTTTCGGCACCTGAGGAAAAAAAGGTTCGCCATCACTGACCTATACCATTTCAGATAAGTAGCTGTCTAGTCTCTTCTTAATTTAATTTAATTTAATTTATTAAATTTATATGCCGCCCAACTCCCAGTCATGGAGCGCCCACAATTTCTGGTTAATTGTCTTCACAGTTAGAAAGTTTCTCCTGAATTCCAGGTTGCTTCTCTCTTTGATCAGTTTCCAACCATTATTTCTTGTCCTGCCCTCTGGTACTTTGTAGAATAATTTGACCCCCTCTTCTTTATGGCAGCCCTTCAAATACTGGAATACCGCTTTCATGTCACCCCTAATTCTTCTTTTCTTTAGACTAGCCAAACCCGGTTTAATGTCTATTGCTTTGAACCCTGACAACCAAATCATGCAACCGTTCTTCATATGTTTTAGTCTCCAGGCCTTTGATCATCTTAGTTGCTCTTCTCTGAACTTTTTCCAAAGTCTCAACATCTTTTTCGCAGTATGGTGACCAAAATCAGTAGCAGTATTTCAGGTTTGGTCTTACTAGGGTTTGATAAAGTGGTACTAGTACTTCACGGGATCTTTGATTCTATGCCTCTGTTTATACAACCCAGGATTGTATTAGCTTTGTTGGCTGCTGCTGCACACTGCTTGTTCATATTCAAGTGATCATCCACTAGGACTCCAAGGTCCCTCTCACGGTTACTTTTTTTTCCCAATTTTTTTTTTATTTTTTCCTCCACCACTTTTACAATTCAATAGACATATACCTTAAAATATTACAATAACATACACAATTTTGCATTTGTACTCCATCATTCAAAAAAGAACATCTTATACATATGCTTATCTCATCAATCATCAGGCCTCTCACGGTTACTTAATGTGATTAATCTGTTTCATGTTTTTTGATTACTTCCCAAAGATAATAAAACTGAGTTGAGGGATTGGCCAACCAATGCCTCCTGAACAATTTTGCTTCTTAGTTCCTATAGCAGTGATGGCGAACCTTTTTTTCCTTGGGTGCCGAAATAGTGCGTGCGCGCGCTATTGCACGCGTGTGTGTGCCCACACCCATAATTCAAAGCCCCCCACTCGCCCCACCCCCTGCGCATGCATGTGTGACCCCCCACTCCCCCGTTTCCTGACTTCCAGTGGGCCCGATAGGCCCGTTTTTTGCCCTCCCCAGGCTCCAGAGGCTTTCTTGGAGCTTGGGGAGGGCAAAAACGCTCCCCCCGCCACCCCGGAGGCCCTCCGGAAGCCAAAATCGCCCTCCCAGAGCCTTCGTGTGAGCCAAAAATCAGCTGGTGGGCACACACATGCGCGCTGGAGCTGAGCTAGGGCAACGGCTCGCGTGCCGGCAGATATGGCTCCGCGTGCCACCTGTGGCACCCGTGCCATAGGTTCGCCATCACTGTCCTATAGCCTAGTGGGCAAATGCAAGAGGTTGTGCAGGACTTACAACCACTTGTTCAGTGACTGCAACCATTTTTCACACACCCATTGCAGAACCCCCATGGTCCCACAATCAAAATTCAGAAGCTTGGTGCCTAGCATGGATTTAATCATGGTTGCAATATCTTGGGATCATGTGATCGGGTTTTGTGACCTTCTGACAAGCAAAGTCAGTGGGGAGGCCAGGTTCACTTAATAACCGCGTTACTAACTGGCAAGAAAAGTTGTACAACGGGGGCAAAACTTACTCAACAATCGTGTTGCTTAGCAACAGGAATTTTGGGCTCAATTGTGGGTTGTACGTCGAAGACTATCTGCAGTCTAAAATATTTAGAAAATAGCTGTAGGCCTGACACCCAAACGCACACGCAAACATACATGAATATGCTGAGTTTATACTTTGCAAACGGATATCCTTTGCATTATAGAGGGAGGGGAGGTTTGCGGTATGAGTTCTCTTGACGCAAATGATTTTGAGGACCAGAGGCGACACATGTCAAACGAAGGTGTCGTGCTGCATTGCCAGATTGCTTGGTTTGAATTTTTTACTGAATCTTTCAGACTGCCCAGGACAAATTTAACACAACCTTCTCCGTCTCTGACTCCGTCCATGCTCCGAAAGTTAGTCTTGGTAGGGAAGCTGGCAAAGTCCATTTTGAAAAAGCTGGTTTAACAAATCCTAGGTGGATCTGGTAATCATTCTTCCTCTACATTCCTTTGCATTAAAACACACACACACACACACACACACACACACACACACACACACACACACGAAACCTTTTTCATTTTGGGAACTGCAGATGCTTCAGAAGGGTAGAGAGTAGAGAGATTAATTTAATGTGTGCACGGAATGAGTAATCAGGTACTTATGCTTCTAAAGGCAGAGGGGTCTGGAAACTTTTTTTTCCCAGCTCTGCTTGCATAACACTTTTAAGTAGGTCAATTAAAGATCGAGGAGTGAATTTTTAAAAAATCTTGCTTAGTATTTGTGGGCTTATGATCTTGTACGAACCCACCTCTCTCTCGGTTAGCTTTACAATTGACAATACTAAGCACACTCCGAGAACAAATTAATGGAGTCACTAGGTTAAGACGTTGACGGGGATACATGCATGCAACCTGCCTAACCGGGTCATTGGAATAGAATAGAATAGAATAGAATAGAATAGAATAGAATAGAATAGAATAGAATAGAATAGAATAGAATAGAATAGAATAGAATAGAATAACAGTTGGAAGGGACCTTGGAGGTCTTCTAGTCCAATCCCCTGCTTAGGCAGGAAACCCAACTCATCTCTATCATATCTCATCTCTCTCTCTCTCTCTCTCTCTCTTTCATCTCTCTCTCTCATATCTCTCTCTCTCTCTCTCTCTCTCTCTCTCTCTCTCTCTCTCTCTCTCTCATCTCTCATCTCTCTCTATCATCTCTCTATCTATCTATCTATCTATCTATCATCTCTCTCTATCATATCTCATCTCTCTCTCTCTCTCATATCTCTCATCTCTCTATCATCTCTCTATCTATCTATCTCTCTCTCTCTATATCTATCTATCTATCTATCTATCTATCTATCTATCTATCTATCTATCTATCTATCTATCTATCTATCTACTATCTACCTATCTATCTATCTACCTACCTACCTATCTATCTACCTACCTACCTACCTACCTACCTACCTATCTACCTACCTACCTACCTACCTACCTACCTACCTACCTACCTACCTACCTACCTACCTACCTACCTACCTACCTATCTATCTATCTATCTATCTCTCATCTATATCTCATCTCTCTCTCTCTCTCTCTCTCTCTCTCTCTCTCTCTCTCTCTCTCTCTCTCTCTCTCTCTCTCTCTCTCTCTCTCTCTCTCCTCTATCTATCTACACACCATATGTATGTACTGTACGTATATCTCACAAAGGAAGAGATCTTTTTACAGGGGTAAGAGACTGCTTCAGTAGACCTTAACAGTTTGACAGATTGGAACATTAGCTGGAGAATATTTATAGGTGGAACCAAAACGTTTTATTTTTACTGCAAATGCTGATGAAAAGAAGCATTCTTGATTAGGCGATGGCTCCCTTAGGACTTGAACTGGCAAAACGGTCCCTAAAAATAGAGATGGTGAAAGAAAGGAAGGGAGGAGGCGGAAGGCTAGGGGTTCACAGAATGAGGAACAGGAGGGGAAGCCGGGAAGACTTAAGAGTTCACTTGGGAGGTTAAGCACCAGAGGGGAGGAACTGTAATGGGAAAGCAGGGGCCATCCAAGGAGAAAATGGATAGAGATGATAGATTTCTGGGAAAGGAAGAAGGAACAATTCATCTTAGGCTCTGCGTTTCCTACTAAGGAGATCTGAAGGGACCTTTTTCTTCATAAAGCTCTTCCAAAAATATCTTCCAACAGGCCAGCAACAGATTTCTAGAAAAGGAAGACGAGAAATGCACATTAGGCGTGTATCTCCTACTAAGGACCTTTTTCTTGATAAGCTCTTCAAAAAGGTCTTCAGTAGGCCAACAACAGATTTCCAGAAAAGGAAGAAAACCCACCTTAGGCAGGGGCGGGTTCCTAAATTTTTTACTACCACTCTGGGCGTGGCTTAATTTTGTGGGTGTGGCTTAGTTTTGTGAGTGGCTTAGTTTTGTAGGTGTGGCTTGATGGTCATGTGACCGGGTTGGAGTGGCTTGACGGTCATGTGACTGGACGGGCATGGCTTCATAGTCATGTGACTGGGCGGGTGTGGCTAAGTGGTCACGATCCTAGTTCCCCCTACGAGGATTCCTGCATCTGGACCTTTTACAATCCCCCAGAGGATTAAAAGAAACCAGATTCCATACAGCTCTGAACCCTTAAGGCAAACCAAATACAAGTGGTCCTCGCTTAATGGCCGGTTGCTTAGCAAGTGTTCAAATTTATGACTGACCTCCTCAGAGCTACTTGACCTGTTTTTTGAGTTTTGACAGTCTTATGCATGCACACATGTACGCACGCACGCACACATACACATTTATGACCAGTTACAACATCCATGACATCACCAGCCGGTCGCTACCGGTGCTATAGAGTGGACCGCACCGGTAGGAACCCACCACTGACCTTAGGTATATGTTTTTTACTAAGGAGATCCAAATGGACTTTTTTTCTTCGTAAGTTCTTCCAAAAACAAACTGTCAGGAGGCCAATAACAGATTTCTAGAAAAAGAAGAAAATCCACCTTAGGTATGTATTTCATGCTAAGGAGATCCGAATGGATCTTTTTCTTGATAGGTCCTGGAGATTTGAAAACCTGCAGCAAGAACACACTGGTGTAGCTAATGTTTGGGGCATAGACTAGGTGCACCCGGCACTTTAATGATGCCAACAATCGTGGGAATCCCAATTTTTAAAAAATCATGGAAATCCCCAGTCTTTGAGTTCCTCCCATCTATATATATATAAAAGCCAAATGGCACTGACGCATCATCACGAAATCTCCAGAACTGTAAAGCCTACAAACTTGAAACTTGGCGCGTATGTTCCTCTTGGCTTCTAGGTTCTCGCTAAGAAAGGATTTTTCGAAATGACCATCGGATCATTAGTTAATTCTTATATTATTATTAACACGCTCTGATGCTAAGGACTTAGACCTTCTACTCCAGTTCCCCACCTGAAAAGAACTCTGTTCCAACTGCCAGTGGGTGTGGCCAGCGCGTGGCCTGCGGGCTGGGAATTTAGACATTCTACTCCATGCTAAGGAGTTCAGTTTCGTAGCGAAGCACGGGTATCCAGCTACTAGTACCTTATAAACAGAAACCAGCATAAAAGCTGTCAGTCCTAACCTTGCAATAGTGGTGAATATCTGACCTTCACAAGATTCATCACAAGACCGTCACCTGATGGGACCCACACCTGACCCCTCACAAGACCCTCACCTAATGTGACCCAACCATCACAAGACCCCTGACAACCTACTGACCACACAAAGGCCTTATAAGCAGAAGAACACCAACACTAACATTCCCTAAATTCCACTGAAGATGTTACCTAGCCCGGTAACGAGATGTTCGGAAACCAACCCACAATAGCAGTAGCCCTTAGACTTATATATCACTTTACAGCGCTTCACAGCCCTCTCTAAGCGGTTTACAGAGTCAGCATCTTGCCCCCAACAATCTGGGTCCTCATTTTACCCACCTCGGAAGGATGGAAGGTTGAGTCAACCTTGAGCCTGATGAGATTCGAACTGCCAAATTGCGGGCAGCCGGCAGTCAGCAGAAGTAGCCTGCAGTACTGCATTCTAACCACCGCGCCACAAGCTTGGAGAACATACTGTACCTTCACCCCCTAACCTTTCTTTATTTTTTTCAATGAGACACAGATCATGTCAGGCAGTGGTTTTATATTGCCTGTTACATGTATATGCAGGGGAGATGCATCCCTATCAAATATAATGGTTTATTCCTGAGCACGTGATTAATATGTTCCTAGTACGCATGTGTACATTCCTTTCTTTTGCTCCTTCCTTCTTCTTCAGCTTCTGTAAGGAGCAAGACCTGTTTTTATAGCCAAGATGTGATTTATTGTTTTTGTACCGAAATAAATATTTTCTACTTTAGTATTTTAAACTGCGGTTTCTTTTTATAATGTCAGAGTTCCAGGGAAAGATCTATTTCGCCTCTGATGAGAGTAATTCTTATCTAACAGATCATATTCTAATTCAGGCTTCTTTTTAAAAAATATGTCAGATTGGTCAGTAATTCTGATTCAAGTATAGGTTTTTAAAAAGTGTGGGGTTTTTTCATTTTTTTTAATGGATTGCATTAATCCCTGTCTACATGGAGCTAGGCGATGTGCTTTAAACAGCCAGCCAGCCAGCCAGGTAGGGGTGTGTGTGTGTGTGAGAAAGTAGGGGTAAGAAAGTCACTTACATAAGTCTCTTTGCTTCACAAATGAGGTTTCCAAGCATTTGGACACTCAGCTCTCTGGAGAGAGCCATTTCATGTTCATGGAAATATACAGCATGTAAAAAAAACACCCAGTCTTTTTTCATCCGGCAATTAAAGTGCCCAGGAAGTCCAGATACGAATTACAGCAGTTATTAGCTTTACAAATGGAACTTTTAAGGTGTTGGGAGATTTATCTCGCACATTATATGGAGCCCAGAAACAAAATCAAAAGCTTCTGGCGTCGGTCACTTGCTTCTCTTTTCATTACTTTCAACTAGCAGGACCTACTCAGATTCCACATTGTAAATGCTTTCTTCAGCTCTCCCTCAGTTGATGGAGTATGCGCAGGGGTGGGTTCTACTTACCTTCCCCAGCGCGACGGAAGTGCACAATTTGCGCCCGTGCTTGAGCTCCGCTCGTGGAGCACGCACGTCACTTCCTGGAAATGACCCTCTGCGCGTGCACAGAAGCCTTTGTGCATGCGCATAGGTGGTGTTTTTTTTTTGCAATCCGCGGCGACCGGAGGACCGGTTTGGGAGCGTGGACCGCCGGTCATCGCTGCTGGTTCGGCGAGCGGCACCAAATATCCACTACCGGTTCTAAAGAACCGGTCCGAACCAGCAGCAACCCACCACTGAGTATTATTTATTTATTTATTTATTTTTGTTTTGTGAGATATATATACCGCCTCACAGTGCAAGCACACTCTAAGCAGTTTACACCAGTAAGCAATGTATATTTATATTGCCGCCAACAATCTGGGTCCTCATTTTACCTACCTCGGAAGGATGGAAGGCTGAGTCAACCTTGAGCCGGTGAGATTTGAACCGCTGACCTGCGGATCAGTGTCAGCTAAAATGACCTGCAGTACTGCCTCTAACCGCTGCGCCACCTCGGCTCTATGCGCCATCAAGCTGTTTTTGGCTTCTAGAGAACATCTAGAGCCGAGATGGTGCAGTGGTTAAATGCAGCACTGCAGGCTACTGCTAGTTCAGCAGTTCAGCTGTTCAAATCTCACCGGCTCAAGGTTGACTCAGCCTTCCATCCTTCTGAGGTCGGTAAAATGAGGACCCAGATTGTTGGGGGCAATGTGCTGAAATCTGTAAACCGCTTAGAGAGGGCTGTAAAGCACTATGAAGCGGTATATAAGTCTAAGTGCTATTGCTATTGCTATAGATAGATTTTCTCTCTCCCTAACCTGGCATTTCAGGTCTCTCAAAGGTGTCCTCATTGCCACTGTACCTGAGTCCGTTCAGCTTCCTTTCATCCCACTTATCTCATATTTATCTTAGTTCAGGATCTGTTCTTTTCTTCCTGACTAAGTTTCCTGGTGTCTCCTTGCAAATGTTACCCAGTTACGGATCGTCCCTGGGAGGAAAAAAAAAACCCCAATAAAATAAATCATTAACATGGTAGAGTCCGGATGGAGGAAATGGGAGTGGACATGTGTGGGTGGGGATCAGAGAAAAGTTCTGGCAGATTGAGATAAATAAATAGGTTTCTATTCCTACTTGAATTTGGATACAGAGACTCTGTAAACCAGACTCATTCATTCATTCATTCATTCATTCATTCATTCATTCATTCATTCATTATTTTATTTTATTTTATTTTATTTTATTTTATTTTATTATTTTATTTTATTTTATTTTATTTTATTTTATTTTATTTTATTTTATTTTATTTTATTATTTTATTTTATTTTATTTTATTTTATTTTATTTTATTATTTTATTTTATTTATTTTATTATTATTTTATTTTATTTTATTTTATTTTATTTTATTTTATTTTATTTTATTTTATTTTATTATTTTATTATTTTATTATTTTATTTTATTTTATTTTATTTTATTATTGCATTTATAGGCTGCTGAATCCGATAAGGACTCAGAGTGGCTAACAGCAATACAAAAGAAACAATAAAATCAGATAAAAGGTTAAAACAGTAAAATTAAAACATTATCAATAAGAAACAACCAATCATCCATCCATAATCACTCATGGGCCCACCCAACAATACATTCATTGGGCCCAGGCTTGCCGAAACAGCCAGGTCTTAAGGGCTTTTCTGAAGATTTATTTTATTTATTTTATTTATGGTTTCTTATATGCCGCCCCACTCCCGAGGGACTCAGGGCGGCTTACAACACAGGAATAAAATACAAGAAAACCAATAAATTCAATTTAAAATCAAAATACAAAAATTAAAAATTACAGTATAAAAACACCATTCAACCGCCAGACATACCCGGGGGAGAGTGCAGATGGAATTAGGCTCTCCCCCCTGCCTGCAGGAAGAGCCATGTCTTAACGGCTTTTCGGAAGGCCAGCAGGGTGGGGATGGTTCGGGTCTCTGGAGGGAGTTGGTTCCAGAGCGCGGGGCCAGCCACAGAGAAGGCTCTCCCCCTAGGACCCGCCAGCCGACATTGCTTGGCTGACGGGAGCTGGAGGAGGCCAACTCTGTGGGCCCTAACCGGTCGGAGGGAAGTATGAGGCAGAATGCGGTCCCGGAGATAACCTGGTCCTAAGCCATGAAGGGCTTTAAAGATGATGATCAACACCTTGAATTGGACCCGGAGACTAATGGGCAACCAATGCAGCTGGTGGAGTATAGATGTCACGTGAGTGTACCTTGGCACACCCACCACAGCACGCGCAGCCGCATTTTGTACCAACTGGAGTCTCCGGATACTCTTCAAGGGTAGCCCCATGTAGAGCGCATTGCAGTAGTCCAAACGGGAGGTGACAAGGGCATGAGTGACCGTGAGTAGAGCCTCCTTCTCCAAGTATGGCCACAACTGGTGCACCAGGCGAACCTGTGCAAAGGCCCCCCTAGCCACAGCAGTAAGATGGTGTTCCAATTTTAGCTGTGGATCTAGGAGGACCCCCAAGTTGCGGACCTGATCCGAGGGAGTCAATTTCTCTCCCTCGAGAACCAAGGAGGGATAGTTGTCACAATCCTTAGGAGGCAATATCCAAAGCCACTCAGTCTTGTCGGGGTTGAGTCTGAGTCTGTTCCTCCCCATCCAGATCCTAACGTCGTCCAGGCATCGGCACATTACATCGGCTGCCACACTGAAGTCAGACGGGGTGGTGATGTACAGCTGGGTGTCATCAGCGTACTGATGGAAACACACCCCATGTCTGCGGATGATCTCCCCCAGCGGTTTCATGTAAATGTTAAACAGGATGGGCGAGAGAGCCGACCCCTGAGGCACCCTGCATAACAGGGGCCTAGGGGTGGATCTCTGCCCTCCTGCCAACACCGACTGCATCCTATCGGCGAGATAAGAGGAGAACCACCGTAAAACGGTGCCTCCCACTCCCAACTCGCCGAGACGATGCAGAAGGATACCATGGTCGATGGTATCGAAAGCCGCTGAGAGGTCAAGTAGCACCAGGATGGAGGAATTTCCCCCATCCCGGGCCCGCCAGAGATCATCCATCAGAGCGACCAAGGCAGTTTCTGTACTGTAGCCGCGCCTGAAACCCGACTGATAGGAATCTAGATGATCTGTTTCATCCAGAAGCCGCAGAAGCTGAGTGGCCACCACCTTCTCCACAACTTTCCCTAAAAAAGGCAAGTTGGAGACCGGACGATAGTTCTTCAAGTCGGCTGGATCCAGGGAAGGCTTCTTCAGGAGGGGTCTCACCACCGCAGTTTTTAACGACTGCGGTACGGATCCCTCCTCCAAAGAAGCGATGACCACCGCCCGGATCCAGCCGCGTGTCACCTCCCTGCTGGCCGAAATCAGCCAGGAAGGGCACGGGTCCAATAAACAGGTGGAGGCCCCCATCGCCCCCATGGCTCTGTCCACATCCTCAGGAGAAACAGGCCCAAACTCCTCCCACAACGATGGACTAAGACTAGCCCCTGTCAACTCCATGGACTCTGCCCAGCCAGAGTCCAGGTTTGACCGAATCCGAGCGACTTTATCCGTCAGAAACTCGGCAAATTCCTCAGCTCTGCCTTGCAAGTGCTCCTCGCTCCCCCCTTTTGCAAGGAGGGAGCGAGTCACCCTAAACAAGGCGGCTGGGCGAGAATCTGCGGACGCAATAAGAGCGGAGAAATAGATCAATAGGGTAGGGGCCGTCCGGATCTCGGGGGGGAGTTGATTCCATAACGTGGGGGCCGCCACAGAGAAGGCCCTCGACTGAGGTCCTGCCAGTCGACATTGTCTAGCTGACGGGATCTGGAGCAGGCCCCCCACCGGTCGCAGGGAGACATGTGGTAGTAGACGGTCCCGTAGATACTGTGGTCCTGCACCATATAGTGCCACAGACTTCCATTTTAGATATGGATACAACCATATGGATGTTACGTTCTTATGGATTCTTATGGAATGAGGAATCTTACGGGAATCTTATGGGAAAAGTTCAGGGGTGGGCTGCTGGGGTTTCGCAGGGGTTCGGGAGAACCTCTCGCTAAGATACTGTGCAATTTGGAGAACCCCCAAATCCCACTCCTGACTGGCCCTGCCCACCCCACCCTGCCCCTCCCAGGAGTCCCCACGCGGCCCATTTTGGATGCAGGTAAGTGCAGGGCGCACACGGGGAGGGCAAAAAACGGGCCTACCGGAAGTTCGGGAAGGCCTCCAGAGCCTGGGGAGGCCGTTTTCACCCTCTCGGAGGCTTGAGGAAAACCTCTGAAGTCGGGGGAGGGCAAAAACACCCCCCCCTGCCGTGGTGCAGGAGGCCGACTAGGCTATGTCCACCATGGCCATGCCCACCCAGCAACCGGGCAGAGAACCCCTTGCTAAAATTTTTGAAACCCACCCCTGGAAAAGTTACATGAGAAGAACTCTGGAAAATTATGCTCAAGGCTAGTAATCCAGCATCCCATGAGCTTGTCCACCTTCTGCAGCTAATGCTATCATTCAAACTTTTCTAAACTGAGATAATTATGTAGTAACTGGCTGACAAAGCCTACCCCTCTCTCTGAATACTTATCCCATTAGGTTTTGTCTGAGAAGGAGGAACACCAAGATTTTTTAAATATATCTCTGTCTGTCATCTGTCTGTCTGTCTGTGTCTGTGTCTGTGTCTGTCTGTCTGTCTATCATCTATCATCAATCAATCATCTGATATAAAAATATAACATAAGAAAAATCCTGCAGGCCAACAGCTACTTAGATCGAAATTGAGACAAATGGCTGTGCCCAAAAGAGATTGATCAGCTACTGGACCACAATGGTATAGGTCCATGATGGCGAACCTATGGCACGCGTGCCACAGGTGGCATGCGGAGCCATATCTGAGGGCACACGAGGCATTGCCCTATGTCAGCTCCAGCGCTGGCCAGCTGATTTTCGGCCTTCCGGAGGGCCGGGGGAGGCCGTTTTCCCCCTCCACAGGCTTCAGGAAATCCTCAAGAGCCTGTGGATGGCGAAAAATGGACCCAACGGGCCTACCGGAAGTTCGGAGGCTTCAGTGAGGCCTGCGCACATGCCAATGCTCTACTTAAACCGATATTTGTGTTTGTATGTGTAATGTCCTTTATTCATCTTGTATATCAGTGATTGCATGACCTTTGTTAGATGCCATTCGCTAAATAAATCAATAAATAATAATAAAAAAAGTCCAGGTTTTGCTTCCATCAAGTTTCACAGGATTTTAAGACTATTTTTTTTTCTAGGTAGATTAGAAGCAAATTACAGCAATTCAGAGATTCACTGGAAATTATTTTCACCAGTATACCTGGAAGTATTGGAAAATGCATACAATTATACGGCATATCCTTTCCTTACAGGACCGCCTGGTTGAGTAGTCTGAAAATTGTATTGCGGTCGTAGCTCAGCTGATTCCCTCATTTCGCAGCCTCCAAATTCATTTGAAAATATCATCAAATATTCCAGTCAAAGTAACCTCCACTTGAATCTCTGATTTTGTTTGCCCCTAACATCTATGAAGATTTTCAATCATTCTAGGGCATGGTTGTCCCAAAGATGCTTTTCCAAAAGGGAATTGGACTTTCTTGTTTTTTTCCTTGAAAACGTTTCGCTTCTCATCCAAGAAGCTTCTTCAGTTCCGAAGAAGAATCGAAGAAGTTTCCTAGATGAGAAAGGAAATGTTTTCAAGAAAAAAACAACAACTTCATTTTCAAACATTTTCAAAGAAGACTGCAGAAAATACAATTTCAGCAACAGAGTGATCAATGCCTGGAATTCACTACCCAACTCTGTGGTTTCTTCCCCAAACCCCAAAAACTTTAACCTTAGACTGTCTACAGTTGACCTCACCCCATTCCTAAGAGGTCTGTAAGGGGCGTGCGTAAGCGCACCTGCGTGCCTACTGTCCCTGTCATACTGTCCAAATTTACCTGTACCTACTTTGCTTATGTTTATGTTGATACCTATACCTGCTATCTTGTACATGTTTGACAAATAAATAAATAAATACCGTATTTTTCGGAGTATAAGACGCACTGGAGTATAAGACGCACCTGAGTTTTTGGGGAGGAAAATAGGGGAAAACAATCTGCCTACCAGGTATTCATCTGGCTAGCGTCCTTAGTCTGGTCAGCTTCAGCACATTATTTTATCCCCTGGTTAGGACTTAAAAAAACCTTCTTCTGAGAGAGTAACAATGAAAAAGCCTGCAAGGTAAGAGCTGGGAAGATCGTTAGCACCTAGTTCGGGCTGGGAAAAAAGCTCCGAAAAAGCTACATTCAGAGTATAAGACACACCCAAATTTTCAGCCACTTTTAGGGAGGAAAAAGGTGCGTCTTATACTCCAAAAAATACAGTAAATAATATAAATAAATAAGAAACCAAGAAAGTCCAGTTGCCTTTTGGAAAAGCATTGTTGGGTTTGCCCCTAATCTTTAACTGAGGGGCGGGAGTTGCATTACTACATTGAGGTAAAACTTCAGATGTTTATACCTCATGCTTTGTACTTTTAAATGATTTCTTTTTAAAAGCAGGTTCACAAAACGTTAAGCCAAATAACATGCTGCATTAGAACTCCCTCCATTAAGAGCGACAGGAAAACTTTCTAGCAAATTCACAATGTTCCGAAAAGCAATGACTCATTTGCGGGCTTACAAAGCCAGGTGCAACCCTTTCTTTTGTCATCTGGCCCCAGTTCCTTTGCGGTGTACACAACAGTGTAACAGCCCTTGATGTTTGCACAAAGCCGCCTTTTTCAGATGGCTTGTTTACACTCTTTAAAGCCCTAGAATCCTTTGTCCTGTGTCTGCCCTGCTTTCCAGAACCCCTCCTTTGTATCCTGGGCTCCATTGTCCTGGCTGTTCCTAATCAGTAGACACATTTTGCTAGCTTCCCATCTGCCACGTGCTGGGCATTAGCAGCTTTCTCTCCTAGCAATCGAGTAAGTCCAAAGATCAAATTTCTCAAAGGTCTGATTAGTAATATTTATTAGAACAAAGGTTTAGATTACAAGGCAAGAATTCCAACAAGCGCTTTCTCATTTTCAAATGGGAAATCAAGCTACAGGGGTCCTCCAACCTTGGCAACTTTAAGACTTGTGGACTTCAACTCCCAGAATTCCTCAGCCAGCTTTGCTATAAACAACCCAAGACCACAAAATTCTAATTGTCTATGGAGATTATTCTCAGTCATCCAGGTCATGGTTGTCCCAAAGCTGCTTTTTTCAAAAAGGCGACTGGACTTTCTTTGTTTTTGGGTTTTTTCTCTTGAAGATGTTTCACTTCTCATCCAAGAAGCATCTTCCGTTCTGAAGATGCTTCTTGGATGAGACGTTTCTTGGATGTGAACCCACCATTCAGTTAGAACTGAAGAAGCTTCTTGGATGAGAAACGAAACGTCCTCAAGAGAAAAAACAAAGGAAGTCCAGTAGCCTTTCCAAAAACACCTTTTGGACAAATTCTGGTTGATATTCTTGGGCTTCTTTGGTCTAAAAAGTCAAGGGCCTTGCCTAATTGACCAAGACAGATCAGCCTGTAGCTGTTTAGTCTGGAAATGGCCACACGGTTTCATATTGAAGTGAAAACCAACAGTCACAGATGTAGCAGAAGGATGTTGAGGGACCACAAAAGTAGCATTAAGCTTTGAGAGAGATACCTGCAAGGTACTCTTCATTGTCTCATTTGATGCTGCTAACTGGTTTCAGCATTAATTGCAGATTCTTCCCTAGCATCTTTTGTTGTTCAGTTGCTAAGTCATCTCTGACTCTTCATGAGGCCGTGGACCACAGCACGTTAGACGCCCCTGTCCTCCATTGTTTCCCGGAGTTTGCCCAAATTCATGTTCATTGTGTGGATGACACTATTTAACCATCTCATCCAGGGGCGGGTTGCTCTCTTACCTTGCTACTGGTGCGCTGTGTGCGCATCGCCACATTCGTGCACATGCGTGCGTGCCCCCTCACGCGATTTTGCTTCTGCACATGCGCGGAAGCAAAATTGCGCCGAAATCTTGTGAGGATATTGCCAAAATCTCTTGCGCATGTGCGTCCCCTCACAAGATTTTGCTTCCACGCATGCGCAGGAAGCAAAAAAAAGCCCAGAAATTCTGAAAAAAAGATGGTGATGCGCGACAGACTGGTGAAGATGACGGACTGGTGTCGCGCGCAAATTGCGTGATCGGCCGGCCACTACTGGTGCGGTAGAGTGGACCGCACTGGTAGGAACCCACCAGTGATCTCATCCTCTGCTGGCCCCTCCTCCTTCTGCCTTCCATCCTTCCCAATGTTGGAAGAAATGTCCTTCTGGGTTCAGTTCCAAGTGGGGGAAAAGACACTGGATTCATGGTGGCTGTTTGGAAAGATGGTTTTAATGGCGGACAGGATCACATGCCTTGAAGATGTTGGGTGAAGAAGAAAAAGGGCAGGGTTGCTGAGCGTGACTGCCTGAGTTTTATACCCTCTCTTGGGCCCCACCTTAGAGTTTCCTATTCCTGTACAAGAAATGTACCCATTGGCTGTCAGACTCCCAGGGGGGCAGGGTTCTTAGCTAACTTTGTAGGCTGACTGTGTCCCAGGCCTGGCTGAATCTTGCTGGGTGATGTAATCTCCCCAGGTGCCATGTGGTGAGTTCTGTTGAGTTCATCTGTCTGGAACCCACACTGCATATCAGACATAAATACATTAGAAAGTGTCCAGAGATACTTTACAAGAAGAGTCCTCCACTCCTCTACTCGCAACAAAATACCTTACGCAACCAGACTTGAAATCCTGGGCTTAGAAAGCTTAGAACTACGTCGCCTTCGGCACGACCTAAGCACAGCTCATAAAATTATCTGCTACAACATCCTTCCTGTCAACGACTACTTCAGCTTCAACCACAACAATACACGAGCACACAACAGATACAAACTCAAAGTGAACCGCTCCAAACTTGACTGTAGAAAATACGACTGTAGCAACAGAGTGGTAAATGCCTGGAACTCACTACCTGACATTGTGGTTTCGTCCCCAAACCCCCAAAACTTTACCCTTAGACTGTCCACTGTTGACCTCACCCGATTCCTAAGAGGTCAGTAAGGGGCGTGCATAAGTGCACCAGCGTGCCTACCGTCCCTGTCCTAATGTTCCCTCTTATCAGTACCCATCTTATGTATATAAACAATGTTATATCTATGTATATTACCAATACGTACTTGACAAAATAAATAAATAAAAATAAATAAATAAATAAAAAATGGGTAGAGGGCTAATCCTATCATGTCCTGAGGGCCATGCCTTTTGTGTTGCAGGTGAGCTGGCTCAGGCCTTAATGACCCATTGACAAAGGTGTGTGTGTGTGGGGGGGGTGAGTTTCTGCCTCCCTTTTAGGGGGAAATAGTCTGCCCTTTTAATATTTCCTAAAATATTTCATTTTCTAGGAGAGGGGTGGGTTTTAACTCCCTACACCAACATCAGGGTCTTTTCCCACGAGTCCTCTCTCCTCATCTGATGCCCAAAGTATCTGAGCTTCATCTTCAGGATCTGTCCTTCTAAAGAGCACTCAGGGTTTGATTTTGTTTCCCTAGCATCTATCTTCATTGTTCTATGATACCCAGGTTTTGGATAACTGGTTTTAGTTTGCTTTCGTAGGATTCCCTTTCGCTTATTTTGGAAGTGTTGACTTTTCTTCTTCTTCTTCTGGAGGTTCAATTGGCCTTGTAGCCTGGTTTGCTTCTCCTTCCTGGGTTGGGGGTTGGGGGGAAAGAGCAGAGGGCATCCTTGGCAGCTGCTCAACCACACTGCATCCTGCCATGGTTTTTTTGGAAATAGTCATCCAAGGTATTGGATGAGGTAGGTATTGCCAGAAATGCTTAGGACACTCTCCTGAACTCCCATTTCCTGAGTAAAATAAAGCCTCTGCATGTACAGACAGGTGCATCCATTGGCTTGCCTGCTGGGAACTAGGGTCTATGATAATTCGCCGTGGCCAAATTGCCATGGCCAACTCATCACGATCAACTTTCTGCAGGACAAGAGTTACACTAATAGCGAAGAAATGGTGGCATAGAATCATGAGTCCCCAGGGAGTAGGGTGGCATATAAGAACACTGAAATAAATAAATAATAAATAAATAATGAAAGAAAGGGTGCAAAAGGACAGATAGAATAAAATGTGAACAGTAAAAATTAAAACAATTTGTATTTGTTTTAAATTAATTAAATTGAATTGTTGAATTGTCCTGCAGCAAGTTGTCCTGCATTGAGTTGGCCATGGCGAGTTGTCCTGCGTTGAGTTGGCCATGGTGAGTTGTCCTGCGTTGAGTTGGCCATGGCGAGTTGTCCTGCATTGAGTTGGCCATGGCGAGTTGTCCTGCGTTGAGTTGGCCATGGCGAGTTGTCCTGCATTGAGTTGGCCATGGCGAGTTGTCCTGCGTTGAGTTGGCCATGGCGAGTTGTCCTGCATTGAGTTGGCCATGGCAAGTTGGCCATGGCAAATTGTCCCATTCCCATTTCGAAGAGCTCTGCCTATTTGTGGGACCAAGCACAAGGGGTTGCTTCTTTTGTGTTGCTTAGCCACCTTTACTAAGTAGTTTATCACTGCAATGCAGGTCAGATTCCAGGGCCATAAATGGACATCCCTCAGGACACCAGTAAGGTTAGAATAGAATAGAATAGAATAGAATAGAATAGAATAGAATAGAATAGAATAGAATAGAATAGAATAGAATAGAATATGGAGTGGAATGGAATAGAATAGAATAGAATAGAATAGAATAGAATAGAATAGAATAGAATAGAATAGAATAGAATAGAATAGAATAGAATAGAATAGAATACGGAGTGGAGTGGAGTGGAGTGGAGTGGAATAGAATTGAATTAGGAATAGAATAGAATAGAATATAGAATAGAATAGAATAGAATAGAATAGAATAGAATAGAATAGAATAGAATAGAATAGAATAGAATAGAATAGAATAGAATACGGAGTGGAGTGGAATAGAATAGAATAGAATAGAATAGAATAGAATAGAATAGAATAGAATAGAATAGAATAGAATAGAATAGAATTTTTTATTGGCCAAGTGTGATTGGACACACAAGGAATTTGTCTTCAGTGCATAAGCTCTCAGTGTACATAAAAGAAAAGATACATTCTTCAAGAATCATGAGGTACAACACTTCATTGATTGTCATAGGATACAAATAAGCAATCAGGAAGCAATCAGAATTCTCAGCCCTCGCGGCTTCTCAGAGAGGAATGGGTCATTTTTGAAAAAGGTGTTGCCAAAAAGATGGAGGAGAGAGCATTTTACGTCAACAGCAATCCGGTTTGCCACAGGCTTCTTGTGTAACAGGTCTATATTATTGATTTGGATTTTTTATATATATATATATATATATAAATCTAAGGTTTCTCATCATCCCAAGAAACTTCTTCAGTTCTGAGGAACAAGAAGATATTTTCCTTTTTCCTTGGAAGACGTTTCGCTTCTCATCCCAAGAAGCTTCTTCAGTTCTTCAAACAAGAAGACCTTTTTCTCCTTCCTTGCAGACATTTCGCTTCTCTCGGATGAGAAGCGAAATGTTTTCAAGAGAAAAACAAGAAAGTCCAGTTGCCTTTTGAAAAAAAAAGCGCACCGTTGGGACAGGTCAGGTGGAATTTAGGCAGGGGGGTTGCAGCAATTGCAGTTGAGAATTGTCTGTGAACCATCTTGGTATTTTTCCCCAAGTGCACATTCTTTCCCCACCCGACGAACTTTTCAATCCCTCTCTGCATCTTCAGGTACCCTGGGAGAAGTTGTTGTGGGATGACAAATGCTGCCAGAGCCTCCTAGAAGTTGGCTTCAGGGCATCTTCTGCTTTGAAGGGTGCATATTGGAAAACTTTGCAATTGCCTCCAGTCCTGGCTATTTCTGATTCTCTCCAGAGAGAGACAGCAAAGTCTTCAGTGTATGTTGTGAATTTTTGAAATGGAAAAGAAAAAGAGGTTAGGTTTGCTTTAGAAATTTTAAGGGAGATCAAAAAGTTAATCTCCTTTACTGGCGTGCGCGCGCGCACACACACACACACACTCCCCCTCTCCCTCCCTCCCCCCTCTCCCTCTCCCTCTCCCTCTCCCCCTCTCCCTCCCTCTCTCTCTCTCTCTCTCTCTCCCTCTCTCTCTCTCTCTCCTTCTCCTCTCCTCTCCTCTCCTGTATTCTCACAACACACCTTACCAGTTGAGTTACAAACCTACTGGCTATATTCAAACTGCATACTTCGCATAGTTTCCTTCCTTCCTTTGCTTTGCAATTTGCATGATCCAAACCTGTTTGATACACTTATGATTCGGTGTATTATAGAAAGCTAGAAAATGAGCCAGTTGGGTAAAACTGGGTGAAATGTATTGTGCAAAGTCTGCCCTTAATATGATAGCAGAGTTGGAAGGGAGCTTGGAGGTCTTCTAGTCCAACCCCCTGCATAAGCAGGAGACCCTGTACCATTCTGGACAAATGGCTGTGCAATCTCTACTTAAAAACCTCCAGGAATGGAACACCCACAACTTCTGAAGGCAAGCTGTTCCACTGGTTAATTGTTTTCACTATTAGGAAATTCCTCTTTAGTTCTAGGTTGGTTCTCTCCTTGATTAGTTTCCATCCATTGCTTCTTCTCCTGCCTTCAGGTACTTTGGAGAATAGATTGACCTCCTCTTCCTTGTAGTTAATATTGGAACACTGCTATCATGTCACCCCTGGTCCTCCTTTTCACTGGATTAGACCTTGTGTATAAGATCTTTCAAAAAGGAGCTATTGGCGTCCCTCTGAATTCAAGCCAAGTGTTATCAGGGAAATGATTCCCCATCGGAAAGATGCCATGCTTTGAAGCGAACCATCACTCATTTCTTGCTCTCTTTCCTTTCAGGTGAGTATCTTGACGACCTTGGAACGGCGCTTCAACCTCCAGAGCGCTGACGTCGGTGTGATCGCCAGTAGCTTTGAGATCGGCAACTTGGTCCTCATCCTTTTTGTGAGCTACTTTGGTGCCCGGGGACACCGGCCGCGTTTGATAGGATGCGGAGGGATCATTATGGCTTTGGGAGCCCTTCTCTCAGCTCTGCCAGAATTCCTCACCCATCAGTATGAGTATGAAGCCGGAGAGATCCGATGGCGGGCTGAAGGGAGGGATGTCTGCATAGCCAACGGATCCACTAGTGACGAGGGACCAGATCCTGATCGTATCTGCAGGAGCAGGACTGCTACGAACATGATGTATTTGCTTCTCATTGGAGCACAAGTCCTTCTGGGAATTGGGGCAACTCCTGTGCAACCTTTGGGAGTCTCCTACATTGATGACCATGTGAAGCGGAAGGATTCTTCGCTCTACATAGGTAAGTTGTGAGCCTTCCTTGCAAAGTTTTTCATTCATTTTATGATTGCTCTCCACCCAGAGTCAGTTGCTGAGATGGGCAGCTATACAAAAATGAATGAATGAATGAATGAATGAATGAATGAATGAATGAATGAATGAATGAATGAATGAATGAATGAAAATTTGGGGGGGGGCGATTCATGTTTCCATTTTGGGTTAACTTCATCCTAAATCAGAATTTTGTCTGATATTTTACCGGGTAATTTTGAAAAGAGGATTTTGGACAATCTGATTCTGCATTCCCCAGCTCCCATAATGTACAAGGCGTATCCCCCAATTTACAGTGAATCAAATTGTACTATGATGTATTTGCGAATTGGGTTATTGTTCTGGCCGTTGCACACTGAATACAACTAGAAAACCAGAACAACTTTCTTCCTTTCTCCTCTCCCCAGTTCACATGGCTCACTAGAAATCATACTAGTCCCTGTGTAAATGAATAATCTCTTTGGAATTTGCTCCAGAGGCGACTGCTTTTAGATTCTCAGGTTGATCAACATTCATCCTCCTGCCTCTTTTTACTCCCCTAAAGAAGCTGTTGATCGATATTTCCAGTCTTTAGCTCATAAATACTGTCTATGCAGCTCGGCATTCATCCACTATCTTTCTGTGCAGTGGTTACTTATAGGTATATCTTAGGAGGTAGGCAAGCATTTTTAGGAGGCATGGAAACGAGCAAATAATATCTGCAGTTGGGACCTGAATGCAACTGGAGTCGGTCTCTGATTTCAGTGGACTGTCAGCATGGTGCTTTTATGGTGTTGGCTATAGTGGAATAAGAACTCCCTGTTCTGGGGTTTGTGTTGGATCTTTCTGGTCCATAGGCTTTTGGCAAGTGTAAACATTTTCATTTCTGGACATCTAGGAATTTCAAATCTAGTTGAGAACTCATCGTGTCTGCCCCAAAATCTAAGAAGTTCCCATCTTAGATTTTCCCCCCCTAACCAGACTGACTAGCGGTGGGCTTGTGAGAGAGGGAGCTGGTGTGATGGACTACAGTGAAGTGGAAGTTTCCCAGGAAAGATATTTAAGCACATGGAATGGATGGGACAGGACCTTGGAGGTCTTCTAGTCTAACCCCCTGCTCAAGCAGGAGAACCTATACAGTCTATTTAGACAAGTGGCTGTCTAGTCTCTTCTTAAAAACATCCAGTGATGGAGCGCCCATGATTTCGGAAGGCAAGCTGTTCCACTGGTTAATTGTCCTCACTGTTAGGAAGTTTCTCCTTCCAAAAAGGGAAGCAAGAGGCAGGCCAGCCCAGAGCTGGATAGGAGGCAGAGGAAGAGAGTAAGGATAGCCACTCCTGAGAACCTCCCAAGTTATACAGTATCCATTTAGGGTGAGAGTAGTAAAGATTTAGTCTGGCAAGATTCTGTCTATTGCTGTAAACAGATAAAGAACTGAACTTTGGCTGAATTGTTTGGACTACATTAATAAGAAAAGGGGTGATTTGTCCTTAATGGTTGGGAAGGGTAACCCTGTGGAACGTGGAAGTCTACGACAAGCAAGCTTGGTGCCTCTGAAATCCAGTTAGTTGGGAAGCGGCAATAGGAGAACACTGTTGTCCTTGCATCTTGCTTGTGAGATCTCAGAAGCCCATCCATTGTGCTATGAAAAATAAAAATAAAACGTGGCACTGTCTGGATTAGCTCACTGGGTATGAGGAGCTCTCATGAGGAGCAAATTAAAATGTATCAATAAATTGCAATGCATAGGTGGTAGGTGCCCTTTGCTGTGGGTGATTTTTCACTGGTCTGGAGATGCTTCCTTAACCTGATGCTTTCCACAGCAAATACAATCTCGGATTTATTAAGTTACCCATGAAATATGCGACATAGCTGCAGGGTGGTATTTGGCTTGGAGATCCTACATTACTGTAGATCTGCTCTAGAACAGGGGTCTCCAACCTTGACAACTTTAAGGCTGGTGCAGGGGTGGATTCTGGATCCTTTTGCTGCCGGTTTGCTCAGGGTCGCGCCGTGCGCGCGCCTGCAGCAATCAAAAATTAGCTTCTGCGCATGCGCAGAAGCAAAATCCAAGATGGCGGCGCCCACAGAGACACCGACAGAACCAGCTCCGTGATGTCATCGCCGAATTACTAACGGTTCTAAAGAACCGGTTAGAACCGGTAGAAACCCGCCTCTTGTTTGTCTGGTGGACTTCAACTTCCAGAATTTCTCTAGCTGGCTGGGGAATTCTGGGAGTTGAAGTCCACCAGGCTTAAAGTTGCCAAGGTTGGAGACCCCTGCACTAGAAGTTGATCCTGGCAGGATGTAGGGTAGCAGCCACCAAATTCCATTGTCTCCGAACATACTACAACCAGCATTTTCCTTTCTGCTGCTTACGAAGCTCTCTTTTAATTTGGTCTCAGGACAAGAATGCGTATTGTTGAGCAGAAGAATGGGTATTTTGTGACTCACACAGGAAAAAAAAAACAGATGATTTAGATCAGAAGAACTTACCGGTAAAAGTTTGCAACAGACATCTTTAGACTTGGAAGTTTTTGTAGATATCTCTGGCAGGATATGGAAACTGCTTGGGTAGGGAATGAAAAATTTCCAAAATGCAATTGTTCTTTGTGTTTGTAATTGGAATGGCCTCGTGAAGATAACCATTCTGTTTGTTCAAGGCTGCTGGCATTTAACAGAACTAATTTTCTGTTAATAATCCTCTTGGGGTTGACAACTGCAACGTGATTCATTAGGTAGATATTTTTCCAATATTTTCTGCGAGCCACATTTCTGCAGCCTTTTAAACTTCAGTCATATGGGTCATTTGAGACCAAGGTAGAAGTGATTGATTACGGTTGTCTAAAGACAATGGAGCTGCTTTTTCATTTTCATTGCTCTAACGTTCCGAAATATTCTCGGTTTTTTAATGTCATTGGCCCGTCTTAACATCTGAAATTGCCTTGTTCTTGGGAATTGAAAACAAGTCTTTACATTGATCTTGGGTGAACATCGGGGTCAGCCAAAAGACCAATCTCAGTATCTTCCCATCTGCACAATTCTTTCCTTGCCACATCACCAGGACCACACATTTGTGGTACGGTTGTTTCATATAGCCTTCGATTTACAACAATTCCTTTAGCAACAGTTTGAAGTTACCATGGCACTGGAAAAAGTGACTTACAACTTGGTCTTCACACTTACAGCCTTCCTAGGTTACTATGGTAATGTAACTGGGTTAATGTAACTCACTCTGGCTGGCACTGATGTCAGCCAGCTACGTGTCAAGCGGAATTAATTCAGAGGCGTTTTCCCCAGGGTTACAAGGGTGGGGTCGAGTTCTGCAGATCCTGGCAAGATCAAGGAAGCACAAACTAGACAGATTTCTGGAAAGTATCTTCAGTGCTGCTCTTGGAAACTAAAAAGAATGTCCATGCCTCAATTAAGAGCATGTTTCTTATAGCAGAGGTCAGCTTCAAATGCTTAGTACTAGATTTCTCTCCGCTTGGATTGAGTTGGGGTTTATGAAATAAGGTACCAATGGACTCTCTATGAATATGAGTATGACTTGGTAAGGCCGCACTTGGAACATTGCATCCAGTTTTGGTCACCATGATACCGTATAAATCAAGGAGAGAAGCAACCTAGAATTAAGAAGAAATTTCCTGACAGTTAGAATAATTAATCTGTGGAACAACTTGCCTCCAGAAGTTGTGAATGCTCCAACACTGGAATTCTTAAAAACTTCCAGTGGTTTTTAAGAGTCTTAAAGAGATTGGACAACCATTTGTCTGAAATGGTGTATAGGGTTTTCTGCCTAAGCAGGGGATTGGACTAGAAGACCTCCAAGGTCCCTTCTATTCTATTCTATTCTATTCTATTCTATTCTATTCTATTCTATTCTATTCTATTCTATTCTATTCCATTCCATTCCATTCCATTCCATTCTATTCTAATTTCTATTCTAATTTCTATTCTATTCTATTCACTGAAATTCTAGAAAGAGTGCAGAGAAGAGCAACAAAAATAATTAGGGGACTGAAGGCTAAAACATTGAGGAACGGTTGCAGGAATTGGGTATGTCTAATCTAGGGAAAAGAAAGACTAGGGGTGACATGATAGCAGTCTTGCAATATCTAAGGGGCTGCCATAAAGAAGAGAGGGTCAACCTATTCTCCAAAGCACCAGAAGGCAAGACTAGAAGCAATGGATGGAAACTAAATCAAGGAGAGAAGCAATCTAGAGCTAAGGAGAAATTTCCTTGCAGTGAGAACAATTAACCAGTGGAACCACTAGCCTCCAGAAATTGTGGGTGCTCCCATCACTGGAGGTTTTTAAGAAGAGATTGGGCAACGACTTGCCTGAAATGGGATAAGGTCTCCTGCTTGAAGGAGGAGGTTGAACTAGAAGACCTGCAGGGTCCCTTCCAACTCTGTTATTCTGAATATTTTTTTAATTATGATCACTGATCAGAATTGCAAGCAAAGTTGCAAACAGAAGACTTCCCCCTCGTCCGTCTTTCCCTTCCATCTCTTTCCCAGCCTCCTCCCATTTTCTCACAAGCAGGAGGTGAATCAATGCAATCTCATTTTGACCCGCTGTCCTTGGGAATCTAGCTCTTTGCAGGTTAAAGTAATATTTGCATTCCGATGTGCAAATGAAAACACATTTGCACAGAAGAGCAATTCCGATCCCGCTGCTCCCCAGATAGAGTTGGTGCGTGCGTGTGTGCCTGTTGTGATATTGTTCAGACTCAACTGAACCTTTTTTCCTCCCTTTCATCGTTTCTATGCTACAAACTCATTTATTCCTTATGACGTTGATAGTTATGATATCGTCTGTGGATTATCTCTAGGAATGAGAGCTCGGGAGTTTTCTTTGTAACCAAACCTTGTCTAGGATAGGACAGGACAGGACAGGATGCAGGGCAGGATAGGATGCAGGATAAAATATAGGATAGGATGCAGGATAGGATGCAGGATAGGATAGGATGCAGGATAAAATAGGATGCAGGATAAAATGCAGGATAGGAAAGGATGCAGGATAAAATGTAGGATAGGATAGGATGCAGGATAGTGTAGGGTAGGATAGGGTTAGGATAGGGTTATGTTACTTTACATTACGTTACGTTAACATTAGGTTAGAAATAGGAATGGAATGGAATGGAATTATGAAAGAATGGAGCGGAACGGAACGGAACAGAATTCTTTATTGGCCAAATGTGATTGGACACAAGGAATTGTCTATGAAGGCTTTAAGCTAGAGAGCGTGTAATATTGTGCCCACAGGCAAGCAAAGCCAACTGCCTGCTTTCAGCATCATTTTTATTTCCAGATAAATGCTCCCAAGCTCCAGTTTTTAACTAAGAATGTATTGAGAGAATCTGCAGAGCATGACCTGTGGACCATTTTGCATCTATCAAACCCTAAGAGGCAGGCCAGACCAGGAAAGGCACCCCACGGAAGACTAAAAATGACTGTAATGATTAGGTATAATAACCGAATCTTGCAAATTGGACTGTGCTTCCTCTCCTCCCTCTTTTATGTTCATGTGAATTGGGTTTGGCTTTTTTGTCTTAGATGTTTTCATAAAGTTCCCCCTCATTTGGACATAAAGCAAAGATCTATTGTCATTACTTTCTTGCTTTACTCCCTTTCTCCATCAAATTCAACCTCATGTCAAGGGCAAATATCAGGGAACATTCATTGAGTTCAAAGCACAGCAGAGTTTATTATAACTCCCTATACAAAGGAATCTAAACAACTAATAGTCTGAGCTAAACTGGTGCTAGATAAGAGTCAGTGGAATTCACAGGGGGCTGGACTTGGGTCTCTTAGGCCAATGCAAGGACTCCAAACTGATGACATGTTTAACTCTGCCTTTCAACTCAGCCTGCACTTCTGCTGTACCTCTTTATTCTCTACACCACCCCTTTAATCACAGCTCTCTTCAGATCATAGCAATAGCACTTAGACTCATATACCACTTTACAGTGCTTTACAGCCCTCTCTAAGAGGTTTACAGAGTCAGCACATTGCCCTCAACAATTTTGGCTTCTCATTTTACCCACCTCGGAAGGATGGAAGGCTGAGTCAACCTTGAGCCTGGTGAGATTCGAACTGCCAAATTGCAGGCAGTGAGCAGAAGTGGCCTGCAGTACTGCACTCTAACCACTGCGCCACCATGGCTCATGTGACCAGGAGGAGGGCTTAGAACACAGCAGATACCAGCATCCCAAGCCGATACCCAATAAGGATTCTTTCGGTGGAATTCTTCTTTTCTGTAGCCCGTAGTCAATTCCGGGCCATTTAAAAAAAGACTTCCAGCTTTATGCCAGTCCAAATTCGATCCTCTTCTCTGTGGTTTTCAGAGAGCCCTCCTGCTGATGAGCAGATGGACAGAGTCCAGAGACCCTTCCCATATATGTTTTCCCACATGCTACTGGAGTAGCCGGAATAAAAATGGTAGATATTGTCACTTTGTTTGATAACGGCAAAACTTGTTGATTACTATCCTAGGCTGTTCCTTATTGATTTAACCGGATCAAAAGCTTTTTGTAGACTGTTTGTTCCTTTCCTATAAAACATTTTATGTTGTACCTCATCGACGACACTGTGATAGCAGATGTAAAATATTGAGCCTGTAAATTAGATGGCAAAGATAGATTTCTCATTGTTATCTTCATTGTTAAACCGACTCAAAGGTCAGAACAAGATTTTAAAGATTTTTAGACGTCTTTTAGATTTCTTAATGAGAAATATGAAGAAATATCGCCCCCTTCTCCCCCCTCTCTCTCCTCTCTCTCTCCTCTCTCTCTCCCTCCTCTCTCCCCTCTCTCTCTCCCTCCTCTCTCCTCTCTCTCTCTCTCTCTCTCTCTCTCATTATTATCATTAATCATTAAGTGTTGTACCTCATGATTGTTGACAAATGTATCTATTCTTTTATGTGCACTGAGAGCATATGCACCAAAGACAAATTCCTTGTGTGTCCAATCACACTTGGCCAATAAAGAATTCTATCTATCTATCTAGATTTCTTAATGAGAAATATGAAAACATCTCTCTCTCTCTCTCTCTCTCTCTCTCTCTCTCTCTCTCTCTCTCTCTCTCTCTCTCTCTCTCTCTCTCTCTGTGTGTGTGTGTGTGTGTGTGTGTGTGTGAGAGAGAGAGAGAGAGAGAGAGAGAGAGAGAGAGAGCGCTCACAAGCTCAGCCGCAATCAACCTCAACCTAGAGAAAAGGTTTCTTGACTTCTTATCGTGCAAAAGGCACAATATTTTTAATGGGAAGTGCTTGACCACATCCTTTAAAAAAATAATTTCTGGTAATAACCTATCCGTCGTTCCCAGTTTGCACATCATTCCCCCACCCCCCGTCTGCTAAGGAACATGCTTCGACTTCCAAATCATGCAAAACCATAAGGAGCCTTGACTGGTTTTATCTTGGTTCAGGGAGGGGATGGTGCCTTCCGTAAGCCAAGATTAAACAAATCCTGGTTTAGGAGAGTACCTGAACTTGCCCTTGGAGAAGGCAGACATTTTGAACAGCATGTTGAACAACAGGAAGTCTTAATCTCAGTGCTTAACATTTTCATAGAATTCAACAGAAAAAGAAGTAAAAGAGGCATTGAGGATTTGAACCTTTGAGAAAACGGGGGGGGGGTCTTAGTTAGGAAGTCCCCATGTCAGTTTCTGATTTCTAACCCCGTGTTCTTTGCTGACTGGTGTCAGGCCCTATCCCAGAGACAAGACAATAAACTCCAGTTGAAAATTTTTATTTGTTTGCATCTAACAGACAGAATCTTGCCAAACTAAAGCATTAACTTTCAAAGCTACTAGATAGTATATCCTGAGAGATTCTAGGTTATGGCTACTCTGAACTCTTCCCCACTCCTCCATCCAGCTTGGAACTGCAGTCTCTTAATCAGAGTCTCTTTCTGGGAAAGCTCTCTTGGCCAAATCCTCCTACTCTACTGCGGCAGGTGCTCGTTCGGTCACACTGGGATAGATTACCACATTCCCGTAGCTCTGGTTTAAGTCGAAAAATGAAGCGATAGCTCATCAATGAATTGGAAAACTCCTTTCCACATTGAAAGGAAAATTGTTAGGGATGCTTTTATCAAATTTAAAAAAAAAGGAGGGGGAGAGAAACGCACTGCATCATCATGACTCTGGGCCTGCGGTCTCCTACTGCAGTTGTTCTACTTCATTTTGCTAAGAGCTTCTCCGCAGAGTTAACTGAGTGAGCAAGGTGGGCAGCAGGCAGAAGATCAAACCATTTACACAAACTATGGATCAACCTTCTGTTTTGCAAGACCACTGACCATTTTTTTGGGGGGGCTGATGTACCAATCAGGGAAAGTCCCAGTGAGTTTGAAGATTGCTGTTAGAACAGCGGTTCTCAACCTGTGGGTCATGACCCCTTTGGGGGTCGAACGACCCTTTCACAGGGGTCACCTAAGACCATCAGAAAACACATAGCAATATCACTTAGACTTATATACCGCTTCACAGTGCTTTACAGCCCTCTCTAAGTAGTTTACAGAGTTCAGCATATTGCCCCCAACAATCTGGGTCCTCATTTTACCCACCTCAGAAGGATGGAAGGCTGAGTCAACCTTGAGCCGGTGAGATTTGAACAGCTGAACTGTCGGACTGCAGTGCTGCACTTTAACCACTGTGCCACCTCGGCTCTATATTTCCGATGGTCTTAGGAACTGAGACACCGCTCCTCTATCCGTCTCCAGGCGGGTCCACCCACATGCAAGTAAACTACTGCCCCCCAAAAAATCTGTACCATGGGAACTTCTGAGCATGCGCAGAAGCCGAATTTCCGGCACTGCGCATGCGTCGCCATCTTGTTTTCGTGGGGTTTTTTGGCAATTTTTTTTAAAAAAATTCAGCACTGCGCATGCGTGCACGCGCAAAGCGCACGCGCGCCCACGAGGCACGGCCACGCAACACAGGAGGAAGCGAACCGGCAGCGAGGTAAGTTAGAACCCACCCCTGAGTTTCCTAATAATTTTATTATTTTATGGTTGGGGGTCACCACAACATGAGGAACTGTATTAAAGGGTCGTGGCATTAGGAAGGTTGAGAACCACTGTGTTAGAAGATTCTGCAACCTGAATAGGGCTTAATTTGTATATTTGGCTGGGGTGAGTTGTACCAGAGCAGGTCATATTTCCTTTAGGTGGACAATGTCCACATAACAGCTCGACCTACGGCCACAATGGAACCCAGAGTTTCGGTTGCTAACTGAGACATTTGTTAAGTGAATTTTGCCCCATTTTACGACCTTTCTTGCCACAGTTGTTAAGTGAATCGCTGCAGTTGTTAAGTTAGTAACACAGCTGTTAAGTGAATCCATCTTTCTCATCGATTTTGCTTGTCAGAAGGTCGCAAATGGGGGATATGTGACCCCAGGACTCTGGAACCCTCATAAATCTGACCCAGTTGCCAAGCTGCTGAATTTTAATCACGTAACCATGGGGATGTTTGCAACAGGCATCAGCGTGAAAAACAGTCATAAGTCACTTTTTTCAGTGCCGTTGTAACTTCGAACAGTCACTAAATGAACCATTATAAGTTGAGGACTACCTGTATTACATTTGGACAATCTCTCAAAGAGAAATTATTTAGCCTTAGGTTGTCAGGCCTGGAAGCCATCTTTTGCATTGGGCCTTCAGGCCTACCACACTTACTACTGTGGGAAACTGGGAGGGGGGAATTGTATGGAGCATGGGTGAGAGGTAGTCATAATAACATTCTTTTCTCCGAGAGCCAAGGCTGTCTTGCCCTGCACCTGGAGGGGAGTGGTTAGGAAACATCTCCAGTTGGGATGGTTTTGATTGGACCATGTGATGGGCTTGTGGGTGCTGGGTAGGGGCATGAACTTTCCTTTGGGTGGGGAAAACCCACTCTATAAAGCCTTGGTCAGACCACACCTAGAGTACTGCATCCAGTTTTGGTCACCACACTACAGAAAAGACATTGAAACCCTAGAGAAAGTGCAGAAGAGAGCAACCAGGATGATAAAGGGTCTGGAAAATAAAACATACAAAGAGCGGTTGCAGGAACTGAGCTTGGCCAGTCTGGCGAAGAGAAGGACCAGGGGTGACATGATAGCAGTGTTCCAATACTTGAGGGGATGCCACAGAGAGGAGGGGGTCAGGCTGTTCTCTATGGCACCAGAAAGCCAAACAAGGAATAACGGATGGAAGCTGACCAAGGAGAGATTCAACCTGGAAGGGAGGAGAAACTTTCTGATGGTGAGAGCGATCAACCAGTGGAACAGCTTGCCAGCAGAGGTTGTGAGAGCCCCAACACTTGCGACCTTCAAGGGGAGACTGGACTGCCATCTGTCTCAAATGGTGTAGGAATTCCTACTTGAGCAGGGGGTTGGACTAGATGACCTATAAGGTCCCTTCCAACTCTAATAATAAATCTAAATCTAAAAATCTAAAACCTGGAAACTTTCAGATTCGGGTTTTCCCAGATGTTCCAATATAACATCTCTAATAAAATGGAACTTTGAGGGAACTCAAGCCTCGTAGTCTTCTTTCATTAGGGCTGTTACTTGGAACCCTGACATAGGTCTTGTGATGTCACTTGAGCAATGGGGAGAGGCGAACCTTGCTTGGAGCATGTTCATAAACATCCAGGGGGGCCAAAGGGAACAGGTGTTGTCACACATATCACAACATCATTGCTCAGATGATGCAAATCATTTAATGATATAATTTACCAAATTTAATTGAAGAGATCGTGGCGCGTGTGATGTCATTGTGGTTTCTCCTGGTAACTTTTGGGCGTGTACTGCATTTAATGCCACAAAGAAGAGGGAGTCAAGCTATTCTCCAAAGCACCTGAAGGCAGGACAAGAAGCAATGGGTGGAAACTAATCAAGGAGAGAAGCAACTTAGAACTAAGGAGAAATTTCCTGACAGTTAGAACAATTAATCAGTGGAACAACTTGCCTCCAGAAGTTGTGAATGCTCCAACACTGGAAGTTTTTATGAAGATGTTGGATAACCTTTTGTCTGAAGTGGTGTAGGGTATCCTGTCTAAGCAGGGGGTTGGACTAGAAGACCTCCAAGGTCCCTTCCAACTCTGTTATTCTATTCTATTCTATTCTATTCTATTCTATTCTATTCTATTCTATTCTATTCTATTCTATTCTAATAACAGGGTTTCTACTTCTGTTTCCAGGACTAAGCTGATTTTCACTTTTCATTTTAAGATTTCGCTTGCAAAAGGAAGGAAAGCAATAAGAATAAAACAGCAATAAATCACCAAAATTGCCTGATTCAGGCTGATCCTTGATGTACAGTTGCAAATGTGTTTATTTGCTTTTCCGAGATGAATGCTCTATTGTGTGCTTACATTCCGTCAAAAGCTTTATATCTGTTTTGGAATTGGTTTTGAACCATCCTTCAGTGATGTCAAACGGTTGGACAAGCTCCACCTCTTTCATCCATCCATCACAATGCCGTGGTAGAGTTTAGAAAAGAACAAATGTTATGTTCCAGTAGGGAATCTCCGCAAAGAGCCGAGTTTGCACAACACACTGCCCCAAGACATTGACCCAGGTTTAACATTGACCAAACTTATCCTGCTGTCTGAATTCTTAGCTGACCCGTTCAGATTAAACATGCTGTGTAAACAGAGTCCAGAGATGTCCACAGGGCAGAGAATTTTTTTTAAAAAGTCAAGGTGGCGACATGATCCAAAACCTGCCTCCATGTTTAATTCTATTATGATCATGAATGTCTATGGAGATTCACAGTCATCCAGGTCATGGTTGTTGTCCCAACCACGGGAAACTAGACTTTTCTTTGTTTTTCTCCCCCTTGAAGATGTTTTACTTCTTATCCAAGAAGCTTCTTCAGTTCTGACTCTGAAGAAGCTTCTTGGATGACGAGCGAAACGTCTTCAAGGAAAAACAAAGAAAGTTCAGTTTGCCTCTTGAAAAAGCACCTTTAGGATGATCATGATTTATCCTCTCTCTCTCTCTCTCTCTCTCTCTCTCTCTCTCTTTTTCTCTCTCTCTCTCTTTCTCTTTCTCTTTCTCTCTCTCTCTCTCTCTTTTCTCTCTCTCTCTCTCTCTCTCTCTCTCTCTCTCTCACACACACACACACACACACACACACACACACACTGTAGAAGAATTTATCTCTGGCCTCATAAAAGAGAACGGAGAGGAGAAATGGTTGCTTGGCCTTGAAAAAGTAGAAATAGTAAGAGGCTCAAAACAGCCCTGCATTGAGCTTGATTCCTTAAAAGGGGGAGGATTTGTTAATAATATGTACGCTACAACAATAACATAGCATTCATAGAATCTCTGCAGAATTCATTTCCTGATCTTGCTAGACTAAATCTTAAAGCTGAGTTTTAAAAACAAAACAAAACCCACATAATTGCAATATTCACTTCACTTGCAATGCCCCAATGTGCTGTATTGTGGCTTACCGTGATCTGATTCATGTCAATCCTATCAAGGACTAGGGATGACACGATATCAGTCTTCCGATATTTTTGAGGGACTGTCACAGAGAGGAGGCGGTCAACCTAGTCTGCAAAACACCTGAGGGCAGGACAAGAAATGATGGATGGAAACTTCCCAAGGAAAGATCCAACCTAGAACTAAAAGAGAATTTCCCTGTCAGTGGAAACAATTCACCCGTGGAACGGTTTGCCCTCTGGAAGTGGTGGGTGCTCCATCACTGGAGGTTTTTAAGGAGAGACTGGACAACCAATTGTCCAGAATGATATAAGGCAGGGGTCTTCAAACTTGGCAACTTTAAGACTTGTGGACTTCAACTCCCAGAATTCTCCAGCCAGCTTCAATTCTGGGAGTTGAAGTCCACAAGTCTTAAAGTTGCCAAGTTTGAAGACCTCTGATATAAGGTCTCCTGCTTGGACAGGGGGTTGAACAACAACAACAACAACAACAACAACAACAACAACAACAACAGAGTTGGAAGGGACCTTGGAGGTCTTCTAGTCCAACCCCCTGCTTAGGCAGGAAACCCTACACTACTTCAAACTAGAAGACCTCCAAGGTCCCTTCCAACTCTGTTATTCTATATTCTTGTAGGATTCCAGGGGGTCAGACCTGAAGTCACACAATTTATAATGATGTTACCCTTCAAAAGAGATTTGCAGGCAGAGTTGCAGAACTGCAGGGATTAAAACTGGGAAGTGACTGGACTTTTCTGTAACGTTGCGTGTAAATACGTGTATTCGTTTGTGTTACATGTGTTCTGTCTGTGTGTTGTTGTGTGCTGTTTGTGTCTTTTTTTATTGTAAAAATTCAATAAAGATTATTTAAAAAAAAACTGGGAAGTGACCCTTGTCTACTTTTCAGGAAGCGTAATCAAGAAACGGTTTAGCCATAAGGCGTGGCAACACTACTCGGTTTTTTGTGGTGGTTACTGTATTCAAGTATCCCTTTCGAATGCAAACTGCTCTGAGAAGCCTGACTAACATATATTTTTATTCCCCAGGCTGAAGGCGCGTTTCTCAAAAGGTTGTGCCTTGGTCATAAAGAGCTTGTTGTTGTAGTGTCTGGTTGCAACCAGAGCAACCCGCGCATTGTCCTTTGTTCCAGAACAATGAGCTTATTATGTATTATCTCCTTCTCTTTCTCCCCTCGCTTCCTCCCCTTCCACCTGGGAGATCTGTGGTCCTGTTAAGGTCATATATTTAAAGTCCACAGCACCCTTGTCACAGTTGGGCCAGCTTCCAGAGGCTTCTTAACTCCTGGTGCTTATGTTTGCAATCAGTTTCTTCTCATTTAAGACTCTCCATGTTGTCCATCTCTAAACAGGTGGTTAGGGATGGAGCCCATGATCTGAGGCAAGATGGAGCACCGAATACCCGGCTGATGAATACTTCATTTTGAGGGAATACTATTCCCTCCTTTATTATCGCCAAAGATAGTTGAGGAGCGATCTTGAACAGAAGTAGAGGAAGTTGATTGAACACTTGGATTACAAAAGAGTTTGAGCTACAGAATAAAGGCTTCTCAATCGGTTTGAGGATTACTGCTCCGTCTGGTGATTTGCCCGTTTCATACTTGGAACCAACCATACTTGGTTACTTGAATAATAACCCTATGTCTTATTATTTATTTATTTATTTATTTATTTATTTATTTATTTATTTATTTATTTATTTATTTATTTATTTATTATTTATTATTTGTGAGATTTATATACCGCCTCACAGTGCAAGCACTCTCTAAGTGGTTTACACCAGTAAGCAATGTATATTTATATTGCCCCCAACAATCTGGGTCCTCATTTTACCTACCTCGGAAAGATGGAAGGCTGAGTCAACCTTGAGCGGGTGAGATTTGAACCGCTGACCTGCGGATCACAGTCAGCTAAAGTGGCCTGCAGTGCTGCCTCTAACCGCTGCGCCACCTCGGCTCTTTACCACCTCTCACATTACTCGTTGTGAATTAGGTATTTTTAAATGGGAATTTTGCATCAGGGTGGGGAATGGAGAGAAGGACCAGTTTGGTGTAGTGGTTAAGGCACCAGACCAGAAATTGGGAGACCAAGAGTTCTAGTCCTACCTTAGGCCCAAAGCCAGCCAGGTAATCTTCGGCCGTTCATTCTCTTTCAGCCCTGGGAAGAAAGCAATGGCAAACAACTTCTAAACCTTGCACTGCAACAGCAGGGACTAGTTTAGGCAGTCGCTAATAATAATAATAATAATAATAATAATAATAATAATAATAATAATAATAATAATAATAATAATAATAATAATAATAATAATAATAATAATAATAATAATATGATTGAAGAGACAACTACATACTCTCAGGATGATAGACAAAAGCCAGAGGCCCTGGGGCCAATTTTTAACTTTTGAACTCCTTTGGAGACCCAGAAGCACCCTTGCCAAAAATTAATAGTATTTGGTGTCAGAAATACCTGAAAGCTGTAGCCTAAAACTAATATAATGATACCTTGGTTACTCAACTGCTTTGAAACTCATTGAATTTGGCACTCAACACTGGTTTTCCTGGTATTCATCATTTGTTTGCTACTCAACGCATAAGCTAGAACTTGTCAATGTCGGCTTCCTTGTGACTCACTACATTATTCCTTATAGGAAATACTTGTTTGGTACTCATCATTTTTGGTACTCATCACATCTCCCAGAACCAATTAATGATGAGAACCAGGCAGGGGTGGGTTCTAACTTACCTCACCGCTGGTTTGCTTCCTCCCGCGCCGCGTGGGCGGGCGCGCGCAGTGCCGAAAACCAAGCTTATGTGCAGAAGCAAAAAACAGCTACCGGTTTGGGGGCGTGGCCAACCGGCGATCGCTCCCGGTTCGGTGAGCAGGGGGAAATTCCCGCTACTGGTTTTATAGAACCCGTCCGAATCGGGAGCAACCCACCTCTGGAACCTTGGTATCACTGTACTGGGACACAATCTTCTTTAATGGCTTCTGTGGCTTGTAGAAATACTGTTAAAGTCATCAGAGTCATTTTGAAAGCCATGTACAGAATATTAAAAACTGTTAAGTATGACAACCTTAGACTATTGAAAGGGTGAATAGATTCATTCTGAGATAGCTTCTGAATTGTGCTAAGGAGAGTGCCCTTCCTCTGGCTTTCCTTCCATAACATGATTCAAAGATTCCGAAGATCTCACGTGTCAATTTCATAACCCTTTAGTCAGTTTCAGAATGCCATAGAAAACTCCTAGTTTAATTTTCCTTGCTTTTATAAATGCCACCTGTCTGCCAGATGATCTTGCAGCCTTAAATCATGTTGTACCGGGAACATGATTTACCTGCAATTACCTGAATGATTGGTCCTAAAAGCCCATGTATTTTTAAGAGAAAATGGGATCAGGAGAAAAGTGCCAAAGCTCCACATAGGACATGGCACTTAATCTCTCTGGAAACTCAGCCATCACTTGTATAAAGAACCTTGGAGAAACTATACAGTGACAGTTACATAATATTGATTTAAGCCAAGGAGGAGAAGAAAATGTTAGGGGGGGGGAATATACTCACTCCGACATAATTTGGCATAAGAGAGGGACAGGAACTATGTCAAGCTTGCGTCCAGAAGTTGTGAATGCTCCAACACTGGAAGTTTTTAAGAAGATGTTGGACAACCATTTGTCTGAAGTAGTGTAGGGTTTCCTGCCTAAGCAGGGGGTTGAAGGCCTCCAAGGTCCCTTCCAACTCTGTTGTTGTTGTTGTTGTTGTTGTTGTTGCTGCTGCTGCTGCTGCTGCTGCTGTTGTTGTTGTTGTTGTTATTATTATTATCTTTCAATATTCTGTTACTAGAGAGTTTGACTACCATACAAATGGATCTTGAGCCTCTTTGGCAGTTCTAGCAAGAGAGTACAGCAGCGGTGGGTTGCTTCCTTACCGGTGCTGGTGCGCTGCGCATGCATCTCCACGCTTTGGGGGCACGCTCGCTACGTGCACACGCCTCCTCGTGCGGTTTTGCTTCTGCGCATGCGCCAAAGTAAAATCTCACCAAAATCTCTCGCGCGCGTGTGTCCCCTCGCAAGATTTCGGCGCGATTTTGCTTCCGTGCATGCGCAGAAGCAAAATCGCCCAAAAATTCACAGAAAAAAATGGCGACACGCGCGATGGACCGGCAGAGAGGGCTCCGGAGCGGTCACGCGCAAATTGCGCAATCGGCTGCTCCCTATCAGAGCTGCGCACCGGACAGCTCCGGCAGGAACCCACCTCTGGAGTACAGCTATTGTATACCCTTGACTGAAGTCATACTCTACCTAGGATGGCTTTCCTCTTCCACCAATCATGAAGTTTCTAGAGGGGTGTACATGGAGCAGTGAGGGCCATCCACCTACACCTCTAGATTGTCTAAATCAACCCTGGAGATCAGTGGGCTGACAGATGTTGCAACCAGATCACCTTCTCATCTGCTATAAAGTAGAGTCTGAGTCATTCTTGAGGAATCTGTTTCCTGAGCTACAGCCAAGGCTACAGCCTAGACAAGAAATAACTTGCCCACAGAAGGAACAGAGGTGGAGAAAGGATCTTAGAAAGCACCCTCCCTACTTCTGTATGACACATAGGCAGGGCAGGGGGGTTTCAAACTTGCAAGATTCTTTTACTGTAATCTTACATTAAAGTTAGTGATAGTACGTATGGTTTTGGTTTCCCATCTGGACTACCTCAAAGGGTTGATATAGAGCAGGGGTGTCAAACTCAAGGCCCGGGGGCCGGATCCGGCCTGCGGGATGCTTAGTTCTGGCCCACGGGGCTGCCCTAGAAACAGCGAAGGACCAGCCTGCAGTGCCTCTCCCAGCGAACATGGAGCTCGGAAGGGCTGTGTGCCGTTTTTGCTGGCAAGGGTTGCAGGAGGCCGTCGCAGCCGAAAACGGAACTCGGGAGCCCATTTTTGCTGGCAGAGTGCTCGGACCACCACTGGAGCCCCCGACACGAGTGACATTGAGCTGGCCATGCCCACCCTGGCCATGCCCACCCCAGCCCCCCAAGGTCAAACACAACCCTGATGCGGCCCTCAGTGAAATCGAGTTTGACACCCCTGGTATAGAGGATTAGAGCTTGCATTGACATCTTGCAGGCATCTAATGAAACGCACTGCAGTTTGTCAAAATCTCTACCTTTAAATAAAATTATTAGCTGCTACATGACTCTTGAATTTTTTGTCACCGTAAGTTAATGCAGCTTTCCTCCTACAAGTGTCTATGGCTTGCTTAGCTTGTCACGTTATGAGCTAGAGCTTTCAATGCCAGACAGTACTTGTTTAGGACTTATTTATTTTATCGGTTTTTTTCCAGCTCAACTGGAAAATGTATCATTTATTTGCCGTAACCTGCCTGAGATTCTAAGACTCTCAGGCAGGTTACAGCAATTAAAATTATAAATACCTCAATGGCATAAATTGAAGTTGTGAACATAAAAACAGCGATGATAATAAATCACCTTTCCTCCAAGATGGATGCCAATAAAAACGTAACCACAGTCCAAGGCCTGCTGAGATAAACTGTGTTTAAAATCTTCTTAAAAGGGGGAGGGGGGACTAAAATGCAGGAGTAAGGGTCTTTCAAGAAAAGGTAGTCATCTTATGGTCTTTGTCCCCCTCACTTCAGAGAAAGGGGGGAAACTCTTAACAAGTTTTTTTGAGGTGTTCTCATCAGATGGGCAGATTGATGGACACATAAAAAGCCCAGAAAGTACTCAAAAACACATAAAGTAATTCAGAAGATTGCAAAGATCAATATACAAATGAAACCTTTTCTTTGATGGAGAATTGATTGGAAAAACATTATGGGGGTTTGTGTTTATGCACGAGAACTGCACTGAGATTTTATATGCCCCAAAGTAGAAAGATTTGATGCTACCCATAATGCATGGGTGCTCAAACTATGGCCCGTGGGCCGCATGCGGCCCGCCAAAGCCTTTAATCCGGCCCGCGCAGGACCACGAGGTTGCCACGCCCACATCGCCCCGCCCACACTTCGGCCGAGCATAGGACTTACCTTCGCGAGCCCTGCGAGCTGGAACTGAAAGGTAAGGCCAACAGTTTTGGCCAGCAGAATGCTTCTGGAGGCGGGGCAGGTGAAAAACGAGACGCACAGATGCCCCAGGAGGCCAAAAAATGGGCAAAAACAGCCCATTTTTGTCCAAAAAATGGGCCATTTTCGCCTGTTTTTGGCCAGCAGAATGCTTCTGGAGGCGGGGGAGCTGAAAAACCGGTCATTTTTCACCTCCCCCACCTCCACAAGTGAGAGAGAGAGAGAGAGAGAGAGAGAGAGAGAGAGAGAGAGAGAGAGAGAGAGAGAGAGAGAGAGAGAGAGAGAGAGAGAGAGAGAGAGAGAGATTTGTGTCAAGCTCTTTGGGGCTGCAGAAGAATTGCTGCAAAACTGAGTTTCCTGAAGTGGACCACTAGACTCCTAAACAAAATGAGCTAGTAAAAAGAAAAGTCAGTCAAAAGAACAACATGCAAACAAAAGCAAATAAAACACCCCCAGGAGCAAAACAAATTAAAGTTTAATTGTTTAATGGACTCTTAAATTGGCCACACCCACCTAGTCACATGACCTAGCCACATCCACCCAGTCACATGACTACCTAGCCATGCCCACCCAGTCAGTCCGGCCCCCCAACAGTCTGAGGGACCGTGAATAGGCCCCCTGTTTAAAAAGTTTCAGGACCCCTGCCATAATGGATGGTAAAGATGATAGAACTTGTTGGGATGGCCAAGTTGACTGCTTGGATCAAAGGACAGACATTATCTACATTTGTTGTTGACTGGTAACCCCTTATAGACTTTTTTTGATAAATAATGAATTATGACTTATTGTTTGGATTATGAGAATCAAAAAGATTATAGAAAAAATTAAGGTATGTTGTAACCATAGAGTGAGAGGCAACTGCATATACTTATCACTGGTGTAAAAAATAACCAGAAGCTACTTTAGATTTTCTTCCTTTTCTTATTCTGCACTTTTGGCTTTCTTTTTTCTTCCTTAAAATCCCATTTTAATTTTTTAATTAGTTTTTATCTTTCATTATAAAAAAATAATAATAAAATTATCTTTAAAAACACCCAGGGGAAAGATTTAATTCCAACAATAGATTTTTACTTTTATCCTGCTCAGGATGAAAGTAAATAGATTAGGAATATTGTTTTACAAAAAAAGAGCAATGAAATTATTACTGTGCACAATTGTCGATTGGAGCCCAGCGTTGTATCTTGGAGTACCAGGTGTTCCTGTCCAGTTATGGGAAAGGACTCGTGTCTCCTCTTGTATACTATCTGTAGGAGATGACACGGGCTGAGCCCGAGGGAGGGGTCAAACATGTCATCAGTCATGAGTCCCTGCGTGCCCACAAGAGATCTAAGTTCAGCCCAGCATGGATTCCTTCTATTCTTAACTCCTGCTAATTTCCCTTGATTCTTGTAGAGAACTTAAGCTTACAATAAATCTTTATACACATTTGAACTGCCTGCCCCTCCTGATTTCCCTGGTGCCTGACACTACCGGGAGGTAGTAGGCTGAGTTGTTGATACCAGGATACTGAACTCCATATTCTTTTAGTCTTATTGGGTAGGGACTGCTCTTCAATTCTTCGGAGGTGTTATTTTGATCTTGCTTGCTTTCTCAAATCATATTTCCGATGGCGTTTGAGAGCTGAGTTTTTGTTCATTGTTGGGTTTCATCCAGGGGTGGGCTGCTCCGGATTTGCCCAGGTTCTGGTGATCCTGTAGCGAAGATTCTGCATGGTTCGGCGAGCTCCCAAATCCCACTCCTGACTGGCCCCGCCCACCCCTCCCACCCTGCCCGCCCCACCCCACCCCTCCCAGGAGTCTCCACACGGCCCGTTTTAGATGCCAAGTAAGTGCAGGGCCTGCGCAGAGGCTCGGGGAGGGTGAAAAACGGGCCTCCCGGTGGCTCCAGAAGGCCGGAAATGGGCCCATTTCTGGCTTCTGGAGGGCCTCCAGAGCCCGGGGGGAGGCCATTTTCACCCACCCGGGGAGGGTGAAAACGTCCCGCCCCCCCAGCCATGGTGCAGGAGGCCGACTAGGCCACGCCCACCCAGCAATCTGGCAGAGAACCCGTTGCTAAAAATTTTGAAGCTCACCCCTTGTTTCATCTCCATCCTGATTTCTGTCCTGATTATTCCTAATGTGTTTGATGTAATAACTTTCCCAGGGCCGTGATAAACCCAGCGTGGTCATATGCGATTAGTATTTTTTAAGTTACTTAACTTAGGAAATGAAATGCAAACAAGCCTGGTTTGAGCTAAGCAAATGTTATCTGTAATTAGTTGATGTTGCAATTATCCTGCACTCAAAACCACCTGGATCTTATTAGTGGCCGGCTAATTATATGCAGCCCTCGTAATTTAATCCATCGGAGTATCAGAGATAGCAAATGGAAAACTTGAAAGAGCTTGATAGGCTATGTCTTTGAGTCAGTAACGATGGTTTCTATGCAGTAGTGGGTTCTAAAACCCTTTACTACCGGTTCGCGTGCGCGCTTCTGCGCATGCGCAGAAGCGTCCCGGGGGGTGGGCGGAGCCTTCTGCCATCGGTGCTACCAGTTCTTAGAAGTGGTCCGAACTGGGAGCAACCCACCGCTGTATCTATGGATGGGTTGAATTTGAGTAATACATCGTTTCAGGGATATGATCAAATCCTAGTAAAACAAATTGAACATATTGTCATTTTAAAACAAAGAAAAGGCCCAGCCTCTCGCTCCCCATGTCAGTTATGTGACTCTGCCTACTTTACATCATTGCTTTACCCATTGTGCCCCCTGCCCTTATAAAAGTTGTGGCACCTGGACACCAAAAGATTGCACACTTCTGTGTACATTCCTTAGAATGTATTGACATACTGGGAGTTAATCAACACTTGGTTTCCAGCAATGGGTTATGAATACCGTATTTTTCGGAGTATAAGACGCACCGGAGTATAAGACGCACCTTAGTTTTTGGGGAGGAAAATAGGGGAAAAAATCTATCTACCAGGTATTCATCTGGCTAGCGTTCTTAGCAGGGGTGAAATTCTCCCGGTTCGCTCTTACCTATCGGTCGGCGCAGAGCCGAAGAAGCTGGTGGCGCAGAGGGCAAAAGAACGCAAATGGCAGCGTCCAGGCGGGCGGGGGAAGCGGGCGGGGGCAGCCTCGCGCCGCAAATGCCACCAGCTTCTTTGGCTCTGCGGCGACCGACAGGTAAGAGCGAACCGGGAGGATTTCACCCCTGGTTCTTAGTCTGGTCAGCTTCAGCACATTATTTTATCCCCTGGTTAGGGCTGAAAAAACCTTTTTCGGAGGGAGTAGCAATGAAAACAAGCCTGCAAAGACTTAGGGCTGGAAATTGGAGCTTTATGGTATACCATAATAAATTATAAACGATGAAAGGGTCACAAGACCACACAATATAAACCACCACATAAAATTATAAACTGCGAAGATTGAGTCAAAACTGAGAATCTGTTCTGCTTTAAATATCCCATGAAATTAAACTCTGTAAGTTTTAAAAAAAACATAAATTTTGAATGGAGTACAAATCCACCTATTTTATCATAGTTTTCAGGAATGGCTTTCACTTTGAATTAAATTCTGTGTCAGAATTATTTTAAGGTTTTCTAGATGTATGAGCTGCTTCTGTAACCTGGTTAACTCTTCTTCCAAGCAAAGAATCAGAAAAACCGTTCCACTAAAGTCACACTAAATGGTGTGCTTTCATTTTCCTGCTGGTGTTTCAAATTTTTAAAAGTAGGACAGAAGGATTTCAACACCAGCTCCCTCGTTGTTCGGCGTGATGGCCGTATGCACCAAATGAATTGAGTGGGAATAAATTGTGTTTGCTCCAACTTCGTATTTTCTTTTTAGGAAATTAAAGCACTGATTAATAAAGAAGACAAGATTTAAAGTTCAGACTGCCCTGGGAGCTGATGAAACAGTTTTACAGAGGAATTATTGAGTCTGTCATTTGTACTTCTACAGGTAGTCCTCGATTTGTGACCACAATTGAGCCCAACATTTCTGTTGTTGAGTGAGACATTGGTAAAGTGAATTTTGCCTCATTTTCTTGCCTTTCTTGCCATTGTTGTTAAGGGAATCGCTTCAGTTGTTAAGTTAGTAGTGTGATTGTTGAAGGAATCCGGCTTCCCCATTGAATTTGCTCGCCAGAGGGTCTCAAAAGGGGATCACGTGACCCTGGGGCACTACAACCGTCATAAATATGAGGAGCCAAAGTGGTGCAGCGGTTAGAGTGGGGTACTGCAAGCCACTTTAGCTGACTGTGATCCGCAGGTCAGCGGTTCAAATCTCACCGGCTCAAGGTTGACTCAGCCTTCCATCCTTCCGAGGTAGGTAAAATGAGGACCCAGATTGTTGGGGGCAATATAAATATACATTGCTTACTGGTGTAAACCGCTTAGAGAGTGCTTGCACTGTGAGGTGGTATATAAATGTCACTAATAAATAAATAAATAAAATATGGGTCAGTTGCCAAGCATCTGAATTTTGATCACGTGATCTTTTTTTGTAAAATTTTTATTTTTTCCTCCACAATTTCCATGTTTATGTCAACACATATACCATGAAATATAAATAACATACATATGTATACATTTTTATTCAATCAGTCAAAAATCAATGTCTTATTGTGCACCTATTTTTATTCTATTCATCAGTTTTCCTTCCTTCCATGACACTCCCCTCCTTCTGTCTCCATCTCCATCTCCTCCTTCTACCTTCTTACTCCTTCTCACCCCCTCCTGCTTCCCTTCACTCCTTCTTCTCTCCCTTCACCTTTCCACTTCCTCTTTCTCCCTCTTTACCTCTTCCTGAGTGCTTCTTATCCTATATCTCTTATTTAACAGACTGATGATATATGCCATACTTTTTTAAACTAGTGGCGCCTCTTCTATAATCATTATATCTATATCTTTTCTATTTATATAACACTTTACTCTGGGTATATGTTTCTCATCTAATGCTGCCTCTTCCAAACCTAGTTTTGTCTCCTGGGTCTACCGCCAATTAATTTTCAATTTTATTTCCGAGTTAATCATTATAGCTTAATTTCCAAAATATTTATTGTTTGATCACTTGATCATGGGGATGGTTCAAAGATCGTAAGTGTGAAAAACGGTCATAAGTCACTTTTTTCAGTGCCATCGTAACTTTGAACGGTCACTAAATGAACTGTTGTAAGTCAAGGACAACTTGCATAACTGTCTGGTTTGGTACAGCAACCACACAGGACAAGTAAGGGGCATGCATAAGTGCACCAGCGTGCCTACCGTCCCTGTCTTGAATGTTCCCTCTTATCAGTACCCATCTTATGTATATAAACAATGTTATATCTATGTATATTACCAACACGTACTTGACAAAATAAATAAATAAAATAAATAAATAAATAAAAGTACAGACTCCAGTGGATAATCAAGGGTGGAGAAAATATCTACAGACCCTTCACATCCTGGACATAAACTGTTTGAACTTCTCCTCTTGGGATACTACTATACAGATAGTCCTCGATTTACAACAGTCCATTTAGTGACCGTTCAAAGTTACAGTGGCACTGGAAAAAATGACTTATGACCATTTTTCACAGTTACGACCTTTGAACCATCCCCATGATCATGTGATCAAAATTCAGATGGTTGGCAATTGGTTCATATTTATGACCGTTGCTGTGTCCCAAGTTCATCTGATCACCTTTTGTGACCACCTGGCAAGCAAAGTCAATGGGGAAAACCAGATTCACTTCACAACCAGGTTGCTAACATATCAGCAGCAGTGATTCACTTAACAACTGTGGCAAGGAAGATCATTAGAACGGGGCAAAAATTCATTTAACGAATGTCTCACTTCACAGCAGAAATTCTGGCCGTAGGTCGAGAACTACTAAATGGAACAGCTTGCCTTCAGAAGTTGTGGGAGCTTCATCGCTGGAAGCTTTATTTATTTATTTATTTTGTTATTCTTATATGCCGCCCAACTCCCGAAGGACTTTCAAGAAGAGACAGGACTGCCCTCTGTCAGAAATGGTGTAGGGTCTCCTGCTTGGGTAGGGGGGTCAGACTAGATAACCTACAAGGTCCCTTCCAACTCTGTTAATCTGTTAAACCTGTAGGACATCACATGCCAAAACAACTAGACACAGGGATAGTGTTTCACTCTTGCCATCACTCTGTGAACACCTTGATTCCCACAGCACAGTTTATGTCTTATGCCTAAGGCTATTTACCCAGGTAGTACGACTGTATTGCTATTATCCTTCTCATATTTCCTATTGCCTTCGCCTATTGGTATTTCAGGATTATATAATTTTGTTGTTTGTATGTACTCTTTCTCTTCTGCACCGGAGAAAATTCCTTGTGCGTCCAATCACACTTGGCCAAAAACAAAGAATATTCTGTTCTATTCTATTCTTTTAAAAAAAAAAACCTTTAGGGCTCTAACCTCCTTATACAGTCAGGCTAGAGTAAAGCAGGTGATTTTATTTTAAAATCAATACACGCCTCAGCTTATCATTACACCTGTGATTTTCATACAAGGCTTTCTTCCTTTTAATCAATGCTGAGACTCCAGCAGTCCAATCTCCATGCAGTTACTAAATGAGCAAAAGCCATTGTGGGCTATTGATTTTTTCCCCCCCTCATTCATCAGGCAAGGTCTTGCGTAATTGAACAACACGCAGCCAGAGTGAAAGATGAGGCTTGCAGAAGTGGGAATGTCTGTTCGATTCACTCTTTGCTCCAAAAGATTTGATTGGCATCAAGTTAAAAAAAAAAAAGTTGAGGTTGAAGATTCGTTCTCCAAGCTTGTGGGTAAATTTCAGAACATTTCGTTACCAGGCTAGGTAACTTCTTCAACGGAGTTTAGGGGATCATTAAAGGTGCATGAAGGGACGCGGTGGCTCAGTGGCTAAGACGCTGAGCTTGTTGATCGAAAGGTCGGCAGTTCAGCGGTTCGAATCCCTAGCGCCGCGTAACGGGGTGAGTTCCCGTTACTTGTCCCAGCTTCTGCCAACCTAGCAGTTCGAAAGCACGTAAAAAATGCAAGTAGAAAAAATAAGGACCACCTTTGGTGGGAAGGTAACAGCGTTCCATGCGCCTTTGGCGTTTAGTCATGCCGGCCACATGACCACGGAGATGTCTTCGGAGAGCGCTGGCTCTTCGGCTTTGAAACGGAGATGAGCACCGCCCCCTAGAGTCGGGAATGACTAGCACATATGTGCGAGGGGAACCTTTACCTTTACTTTTAAAGGTGTATATTTGTAGCTCAGGGTTGAAATTAGGGGTCTTTGGTGCTCTCTGAGCTTTCTTGCTTTCTTGCAGATGTTTCATTACACAAACTAGGTAACATCATCAGGGCTAGTGAGGAGTGCTGTTTGCTGTCAGTTTATATTCTGGTGTTTTCAGAGGTGGGTTCCTCCCGGTTCAGACAAGTTCACCTGAACCTGTAGCAAACCGCTGGTGATGTCATCTTTTTTTAATTTTTTTTAAAATTTGCCTTTACCTGCATCACAAGTAGCCAAACCTTGTATACGTACTGATGTTTCTTATGTCTCACTTATTTGGTCTTAAATGCTACACTGTTTGATGTGGATGTGTAGAGATGACCAGGGTAGGGAAGACCACAAAGGAACATTAAAAAGGTAGAAGATAGATGGTTGGTTGGTCATTCATGGTGGCTCATGGATTACCGCCAGGGAGAACCGGATTTAAGGGCGACTGACATCCATGAAAATACGTGAATATGTTGGGGCCAGTTGCTCATTGTTGTGTAGAGTCATTGTCAGGGAGATAAAACATGGGGGGGGGGATAAAATCCTATGTGATAATTTAGATCTCTTGGAAGAGAAAAGGCATATGAATCCGACAAACGAACGTATGGATTACAGTTCATCTGATTCCGCCCCTTGCATTTAATATAATTTCCCCCTTCTGTCATATTAACAATTACATATTTGGCAGCCGCTTTCGATTGAGTTCCAGGCCTGTGTCCAAGAATTTTTTAGGAGCCATATGTGTTCCTGGAACTCAAACACGCTTGTGGCAGATCGGGGAGGGAGCCTTGTCATGGGCACGCTTAGCAACGATCCAGGATATCCAGTTTCCTCTGGAACAGGGGTCTCCAACCTTGGCAACTTTAAGCCCGGCAGACTTCAACTCCCAGAATTCCCCAGCCAGCTGGCTGGGGAATTCTGGGAGTTGAAGTCCGCCAGGCTTAAAGTTGCCAAGGTTGGAGACCCCTGCTCTGGAGTCAAGCGTATTGGAGAGAGAAATCTCTTGAGCCTGAAGGAGCTCAGCTTGGCTTTTTCGGGAACTACGACTCCTCCCCCACCCCGCCGCCGCCCAAGACACAGGGAACGAGGCAGCTGTTCCTTGCCTGTCAAGTGTGCAGATCTGTGGCTATTATAAATAGAAGCATGAAACATTCTTCTCTGGCCTCAGAAAGGTGAAATCCCAGCAGTGCAAAGATCGTGCAGGCTGAGTCAGAGAAGCCGGTGCGCCCCTTTGGATGCTTTGCAAAAGAGTTTCACACCCTGAGCCCCCCTCCCCCCCTCCCCCCTCCCCCCTCCCCAGGCCTTCAGCAGTAAATTGCAAATTGAAGAGCACCCTGAGACCTTGGATGAATTACATTGTGGCAGGCGGTCTTTCAAATGGGCTCCCTTTGCTTTCTCCCCCGTCTGGAAAGAGATACACAAGAAACCGAAGAATTACAAATTGCCTTGAAAGTGGAAGGATTTCTCATTCGGAAAACAAACAAACAAAAAAAAAAAAACCAAGCCACCTTTTTTGCTGGATATAAGTACAGCATTTTCTCATGGCCCACCTTGACTCCTGGGAGAGTATAAAAGTTCCAGAGGTGAAATCCAGCAGGTTCTGACAGGTTCCGGAGAACCGGTAGCAGAAATTTTGAGTAGTTCGGAGAACCGGCAAATACCACCTCTGGCTGGTTCCGCCCCCATCTATTCTCTGCCTCCCGAGTCCCAGCTGATCGGGAGGGAATGGAGATTTTGCAGTATCCTTCTCCTGGAGTGGGGAGGGAATGGAGATTTTGCAGTATCCTTCCCCCTGGAATGGGGAGGGAATGAAGATTTTGAAGTATCCTTCCCCTGGAGTGGGGTGGGAATGGAGATTTTGCAGTAACCTTCCCCTGGAGTGGGGAGGGAATGGAGATTTTGCAGTATCCTTCCCCCAGGAGTGGGGAGGGAATGGAGATTTTGCAATATCCTTCCCCCAGGAGTGGGGAGGGAATGGAGATTTTGCAATATCCTTCCCCCAGGAGTGGGGAGGGAATGAAGATTTTGCAGTATCCTTCCCCCAGAGTGGGGTGGGAATGGAGATTTTGCAGTGTCCTTCCCCCAGGAGTGGGGAGGGAATGGAGATTTTGCAGTATCCTTCCCCCAGAATGGGGAGGGAATGGAGATTTTGCAGTATCCTTCCCCCAGAGTGGGGTGGGAATGGAGATTTTGCAGTATCCTTCCCCCAGGAGTAGGGAGGGAATGGAGATTTTGCAGTATCCTTTGCAGATCTCCTGGAGATCTGGCCCCCTCCCCTCCCCCAAGCCATCTTCCCATCAAAGAATTGTCCCATAACATCAGATGGGTTATTCATCCATGAGGCCCACTGCCTTGAGCTTTTTAGGAGTTTCAAAACCGTTTGTCCTTAAGTGGTTCCCAGTTCAGTTACCAACCTCTCTGGGAAGACCTGGAAAAACATTGGCGTACCGTGAACTCAGGACATTTTCCATTTTCAGGATATTTGCCATCTAAATGAGGACAACGTTTGCTGCTGCTTTTCTCCTCCCTATATGTTAGTGCTTTGGACCATTCATAATTTCCTAAAGATTGCAGCAGTCACTTCTCTGCTGTGTTTATATGACACATTAAGTCTGCTGCTTGATCATAGCCACTAAGAAGTTCCTGGAATTGCAAGTAATTAATTCGGTAAACCCCGAAAGTTCCTTTTTGTGGATTCTCGAACATGAACAGGTAGCCTGGGAATTCTGGCTTAATTCTCTTTCCCTCAAAAAAGTTTTATTAGTACAAACTTACATAAGTGGTAACAAAATATTAAATCCAAAGTACAAACATTTTTGTTTCCCCCCCCCAGACCCACCCCCTTCCCTCCCCACCTCCCCCCCCCCCCCCGGACTTCCCAGAGATAATACAGGGCATAATAATAAGTTTAAATTGTTAATAAAAAGAAAAAGGAAAAAGGAAAAAAAGAACACTATTTTTAAAAAAGCTTCAACTCCAAACTATACAGTACTAATATATCGCATTTGTATACAATAGTAAAGATACAAAAAAGAGAGAGAAAAAAACGAAAGAGAATAAAAAAAAAGAAAGAAAGAAAGAGAAAACTCTTTAACACTACAAACAAACAAACCTCCTACCTCCTCCCTTCAGTCCTCTATCTTATACAAGGTAAATGTTACATAAGTAATAACTAAATATAAAATACACAAATCTTAAACTAATATTATTGACATTAGAAATAACCTCTAAGATAAAACTTAACTAAATGTTACATAAGTAATCATCAAATATTAAATTTCATCATTAACTTCAATAAACAAAAAAAGAAAATAAAAGAAGAATAAACAATAAACAAATCTTCAACAAACTATATATATCTAATATTATCAACATTAAAAATAACCTCAAAATTATATAAAACTTAACTAAATATTGCATAAGTAATCATTAGATAGGGAAAAGATAAAATACAATCATATTAGTCTCTATCCATCCAATATATTTCAACATCACATCGTTTTGTATCTTGATAGTTCATCTTTTAATAGTTCAATAAATTCAAATTTGTCAAGTCGTCTCCCGTCTGCTCCCAAACCTCCATCTCCTTTTCCCCAGCTATCTGATTCAGGCACTCCTTTTGGATTTTTGAGTCTATTTCTTTTTGATCCATCGAAGGTGGCTTCCCCTCCTCCTCCTCTTTTATTTTCATACACCCTTCTTCTGGAATCTTGGATATATCAGCCTTTAGAACATTGACATAAAATTCAGTAGCTTTTTTTATCGTGTTGAGCCGGTATCTTTTTCCAGAAAATTTCACTGCTACTCCAACTGGTGCTTCCCATTTATATTGTAAATTTAATCTCTTAAATTCATCAATCAAAAAAGTATAGCTTTTCCTGGCTTTAAGCATTTTAGAGGGGATTTCTTTCCAAATCTTTAGTTCCTGACCATTCACCATAAGATTATTGTTAAACGTTGCTTGTATAATTCTGTTCCGTAAAGCTCTTGTGGTAAAATATATGACAATATCCCTTGGTAGATGCTTTTGTTTGGCGTACCACGAGTTGATTCTGTATGTTTTGTCGATTTGTGTAGCCAATTCCGCTTTAGAAATTCCAGACACCTGATCCAATATGTCAACCATCCTGCCTTTTAAATTTTCATATAATCCTTCTTTCAAACCTCTAATCCTTATAGCAACTTCCATAGATCTGAACTGAGTCATTAAGACCTCTTTTTCAAAATTTGCAATGTCGTTTTGGATTTTATCTATGTAATTCACCGAAGTTGCCAAAGCTTGTTTATTTGTTTCAATACGTTCTGCCAAAACTTCAATATTTGTTGCTAAGCCTTTGCAAACCTCTAACACATCAAATCTTAGTTGTTGATTCATATTCTTCAAAGCAGCCTGCATCTTATGGTCTATCTCACTTATTTTCTGGTTAAATTCCAAAGTAAGTTCATGTTTCATAATCTTTAAATTATTTAATAAATTTTCAGGTGTCAAAAGCTGTGGAGGTGTTAGCTCAGTGTTAAGTTGCATTTTAGAAATATATCCAGATGAATAGTCATTTCTTTTAGTCAAAACAGTCTTTCCAAACTTTGAAGCCATTGGTGTTTCAAAAGAGTACAAAAAAGAAAGAAAGCCAGTTGCCTGATTAAAGTTCTTTCAGTTTAAAAATCAGATAGTCTTTTATTATTGAAAATATTTCTATTATAACTTTAATCCAGAGTTAGGAGACAGAGAAAGAAAAAACCATTTTTCCAAGTTAAAAGTTTCCATAAGAGAGAGAGAAAGAAAAAAAAAAAAAGCCTCTGGGGAAACGAAAGTCACTTTCACTTCTCAATCGCCATATTGTTACTCTGTTTCCTTTGTTCCCTTGCCGAAGTGAAAGCTTACCCAGGAGTTGAAAAAAAAAGGAAAAAAAGAGGTTTCAGTACTTGCCCATCTCACGCCTGTTTCTCTCTGTCTGCTTCTATAGTTTAAATGTAGTTATAAATCCCATTTTTGAAGCAGCGGCTGGTCACTCCATCTAGCTCTGCAGAGGCAGAGGTTTCCGGATCTTCGGAGCTGGAGACAGGCTGCATGGGGAGCTCTCCCTTCGCGCCCTGCCAGATGGCTCCTAAGGCGCTGGGGGGGCTCTACCCCTCCTGTCAGGCTCTCATCTCTCCCCTTTGCCCGGGGAAGAGATTTTAAAGCCGCCAGACAGCTGTTCTGGCGGCTTTTAACAAAGATCGGAAAGGCATCCAACGAGGGATGTCTGCGATGAAGCGCTCCAAAACCGGAAGTCGGAATTCTGGCTTAATTCTCTTTCACAAGCCAAGTTTGAAAACTTTGACCTTTCCGGAAGAGTTATAGGATGTGTGAAGTGTGGCATAGGCATTTAGGGCTCCTCCATGCCGGTCACCCTTCCAGTATAACTCCGAGCTGTCACCAATGAACTCAGCAACCTCCTCAGTTGAAGAGAACTGATGGCTTCTGGATTTTCTCAACTGGACCACTTGTGATGTTGGTTGTTTGAAATCATCATACCTTTCCATTTCAAGAGAAGGGAAATGTTAGCTAAAGTAGGGACAAGACCTCAGAACATCCAGACAGTATCTACAGGGGTGGGTTCTAACCTCGCTGCCGGTTCGCTTCCTTTTGCGCCTTGTGGCCACGCCTTGTGGCCGCGGGCGCACTTCGTGCACACGCGCATGCGCAGTGCTGAAAAAATAAAAAAATCCCCCCAAAAAGCCGAGAACAAGATGGTGATGCATGCGTAGTGCCAGAAACTTCTGCACATGCTCAGAAGAAGAAAAACCCGGGAAAAATTTCAAATAAAAAATAAATAAAAGATGGTGGCGTCCACAGACTGGCACCGACTGAACGGTTCCGTGACATCATCGTGACATCACCAGCGGGTTGCTACCGGTTCAGATGAACCGGTCTGAACCGGGAGGATCCCACCTCTGAGTATCTAGAAGCACTGGCCCTCATCAGAGGAGGAGAAAATATCTTGAATTAAACCACTGGGGCAGATTAAATTACTCATCTCTGCCTTCACGGCAGGATGCTTTGGTTCCTTTTATTTCCAAATGTTTATCCAACCTTTGTTCCAGGCTGGAGTTGGACTGTCTACTGTTAGTCCAACCACTATTAGCTTTATTGTGTACTGAATTTTAGAGCTCATTCTTCATTGAAGTAGGGTGATTGAAGGATCCTGCTTGAATTTTTTTGCTCCAACTATGGAAAGAGATCCTGATAAGAAGAAGTTTGAAGTCTATGATTGCATTAAAATAAGAGAGAGAGGGAGGGAGGGAGAGCGAGAGAGAGATATGGAGAAAGAAAGAAGAAAGAAAGAAGGAAGGAAGGAAAGAGAGAGAGAGAAAGAGAAAGAGAAAGAAAGAAAGAAAGAAAGAAAGAAAGGAAGGAAGGAAGAAAGAAAGAAAGGAAGGAAGGAAGGAAGGAAGGAAGGAAGGAAGGAAGGAAGGAAGGAAGGAAGGAAGGAAGGAAGGAAGGAAGGAAGGAAGAAAGAAAGAAAGAAAGAAAGAAAGAAATGGATGGAGAAAGAAAGAGTAAGAAGAAAGAAATGGATGGATGGAGAAAGAGAGAGGGAGGGAGAGAGAGATATGGAGAAATAAAGAGAGAAAAAGAAAGAGAGAGAGAGAGAAAGAAAGAAAGAAAGAAAGAAAGAAAGAAAGAAAGAAAGAAAGAAAGAGATGGAGAAAGAAAGAGTAAGAAGAAAGAAATGGATGGATGGAGAAAGAGAGAGAGAGAGGGAGAGAGATATGGAGAAATAAAGAGAGAAAAAGAAAGAAAGAAAGAGAGAGAGAGAGAGAAATAAATAAATAAATAAATAAATAAATAAATAAATAAATAAATGGATGTATGGAGAAAGAAAGAGAGAGAAAGAAGAAAGAGATGGATGGATGGAGAAAGAGAGAAAGGGAGGGAGGGAGGGAGAGAAACCCACTAGAAATTTAGTTTTACCCATCCTCTTTGTTTCCAGTCCTACATATTTATCTTGCAAGGCTAAAAACCACACCTAAAACTTTCACCTTGAGAACGGTCTTGTGCAAAAGAGGCAGAAGAAAAGGTCACAACTGTCACCGTGATCAGATGCTTGAAAGTTTGTTTTCTCCAACTCTCCTGTGCACTAAGCAATGTGATAAAGGACTGAGTCACCAGAAGAGAGAGATTTGGTTGGGGGCATGATATGCTTTTTCTTGGCATTTTCACCATTTTTTGACGTTTCTTCTTTTCGTATTCCTTCACTTGGTCTGGAGACAAAGGCCACTGCTAATCTTAGACACTGAACTCTGTTGATTTCTTACTGTTTGAGGTTAGTCAAATCATCTCCATACCATGTTAGCTTTCCTTAACCTGCTGCTCTCCAGATACGTTAGGACTGCAACTCTATGTCTCCATAACATCTGAATCAGGAGAAGCTGCACAGCTTCTGGATTGGCCTCTAGATGCCTTGGCTGGAAATTGTCATGGGTCTGTACCAGGGGCGGGTTCCTTTTATCTTTTCCTACTGGTGCTCATTGCGGCATCCCGGCGCGCAATTTTAGTTCCGCGCATGCGCAGAGGGACGATTTTACTTTTGTGCATGCTCAGAGAGCTGAAAAATCGCCGAAAATTAGGAAAAAAATATGGCGGTGCACACGGACTGGCACAGACAGCACCGGAGCTGTCACGCCTAAATTACGTCATCAGCAGGCTACTACCAGACCGCACCGGTAGGAACCCACCTCTGGTCTGTACAAAAGGTCATGACACAATAAATATTTCAGTTGTCCAGGCACTACGGAGCCCTGCTATTTCAGTCCCATGATAAGCAGAGTTTCTTCTGCAAGTATTCGCGGAAGATTATCTGACTCACAGCTTTTCAACGTTGACAACTTTAAGATGCGTGGACTTCAGCTCCCAGAATTCAGAGAAAGTAGTTTGGAGGTACAAAAGCTTCATTGTAGAGGGACTTTATTAATTTGATGAATTATGTGCTATCAAGTCAGTCTCGTATGATAATTTGAGCCTGGCCATTTGTGCCTCGAGCACAAATCAACTTCGCGTTGATTTCTCTGATGGTCCAATTTGTTTGTTTTCTTGGTATTTTTCTTGGTATTCGTTTTCTTGGAACTCTTGAGTGAGAGTTCTCATTCGAGGCGCAAATGGCCAGTATCACATGATATTGACTTTATAGCAGATAAACATTTGAATTAATCAATCAAGCTCTTCTACTTTTGTACCTCCGTACTACGCTCCAACGTCTTGGGATTTAACATATGTGTTAGCCTGTTGCCACCTCATCAATGAGCATCTACCCCAGTGGTTCCCAACCTGTGGTACGTGTACCACTAGTGGTACGCGAGGGCCTTCCAGGTGGTACGCGAACACTTTCAGGGTCATGAACGATTTTTAGTTAGTTATTTTTTACTTCACAAAAATGTTTACTGCCTAACATAAGATAATCTGGCAACGATTTGCAACTGTTGCCACACGCCACCCACCTGGTCCCAGCGGCGCGGGGCCAAAAAAGGAACGGTACAATTATGGAAATAAAGTGATATCTGATCGAATTTAGTTTCTCTGGAACCAGGTGGTACGCGGCGACTGTACGGGGCCTCCAAGTGGTACTCAATCACAAAAAGGTTGGGAACCACTGATCTACCCGTACTTGCCTAATAGCAATAGCACTTAGACTTATATACCACTTCACAGTACTTTACAGCCCTCTCTAAGCGGTTTAGAGCCCCCAACAATCCGGGTTCTCATTTTACCCACCTCAGAAGGATGGAAGGCTGAGTCAATCTTGAGCTGGTGAGATTTGAACTGCCGAATTGCAGTCAGCCGGCAGTCAGCAGAAGTACTGCACTCTAACCACTGCACCATCCAAGTTAGACCCTAATATCCAAAGCCCCAGATACACAACTGTTCTTTTAGAGAGAATGCCTATAAGAACAATAAATTAAATTAAATTAAATGCAAACCCCTATAAAAGGGTAAATCTCAGAATTCTGGGAGCTGAAATCCACATATCTCAGTGTGAAATTAATTTGCTAAACACGCTGTGGGAATGTGGAAAGATGCAGAGCCCAACTGGTATGTCAGCTACTACCAGAAACATGTACTGATAGTGATTTATTATTAGTGCATGTTTCTGGTATCGTGGTGGCGCAGTGGTTAGAATGTAGTATTGCAGGCTAATTCACCCACTGCTCACTGCCAGCAGTTTGATGCTGACCAGCTCAAGGTTGACTCAGCCATCCATCCTTCCGAGGTGGGTAAAATGAGGACCCAGATTGTTGGGGGCAATATGCTGACCTTTGTAAACCGCTTAGAGAGGGCTGTAAAGCACTATGAAGCGGTATATAAGTCTAAGTGGCATTGCTATTATTTTTGGCCAATTTCACAACCAAGAAGGCGGCTTCATTCTGGCAGTGTAAAGTTTGATCTAGGCATGGAAGAAGAAGAATGCACAAGTTATAATATTTGTGCCATGCGCTCAAGATGCTAGTGCAGTGTTTCTCAACCTTGGCAGCGCTGGCTGGGGAATTCTGGGAGTTGAAGTCCACACATCTTCAAACTGCCAAGGTTGAGAAACACTGTGCTAGTGGCATCATTATGACTTCACTGTGTCACGTGGCATCACTTATATCAACAACTTTGGATAAGTGTTTGAGTCAGCTACAGAATTTTCACATATGTATAGCCATAAAATTTTGGGGTCATCCAAATATATTGGGGCAAACCCTAGTAGTTACAGCTTTGGATATTGAAACAATAAACTTTTGGGAAGAATTAAGTTGTATACTGTATGTCCTTTTTGCAAGGTTCTGGTTAGTGAATCCCCGGTTTTTTGTTTGACGAAGAGAGTGGCATGAAGGTATTAAGAAGTCAAAAAATAATGTCAACTTGAGTGCTTAGCGATCTTGCAATTGACGCTGAAGAGCAGAAGGTGTTGGATACTGTGAAATCTTGTGGAGGAAAGTGTTGTCTATTCTTCTCAAATGTCTGCAAAATATGAAAACAAGACATTTGCAACAATTTGCATCCTTCGTTAATGATGCAAATGGACATGAATGATGCAATGGGTCATTTGCATCATGATTTCCATTATTCAAATGACAAATCAGTGAACAAGATAAATGTAATGTTTTGGGGCATTTTTAAGGGCCTCCTGTGGATTAGTTCAGATGCAAAGATATAGCCACTCTCTGAGGGAATGGCAGTTTTGTCTGGATGGCAGTTTTGTCTGTTGTATCTCAAGGCTATTAAATGAGGCATGTTTAAGTTTATTTTTTTATTTTATTTTATTTATTTATTTGTCAAACCTGTATAGGATAGTAGTAATTTGTATAAACATAAGTAAAAAGTAACGATAAAAGAGGACAATAGGACAGTAAGACAGGGACGGTAGGCACAGTGGTGCACTTATGCACGCACCTTACAGACCTCTTAGAAATGGGGAGAGGTCGACTGTAGATAGTCTAAGGTTAAAGTTTTTGGGGTTTGGGGAAGAAACCACAGAGTCTGGTAGTGCATTCCAGGCATTGATCGCTCTGTTGCTGAAGTCGTATTTTCTGCAGTCGAGTTTGGAGCGGTTTACATTGAGTTTGAATCTATTACGTGCTCGTGTATTGTTGCGGTTGAAGCTGAAGTTTATTTTCTTGGACACAGAAATAAAGATAGACAATGTGTTGAGAAGTCATTGAGAAATTATTTTAAAACTGGAAGGGAAAATGAACTTAGGCAAGTTTATAAAATACAAGAACAAACTGTGTAAGAAAAATCAGACTGGTTAAACAATGCTTTTTGCTAGTGCTGATATATCAGATGAAGGGTAGAAATCGACAAAAATCAAAAGAAAGAAGATCCTTTCATTTATGGATCTCAAGACGGTTGCTAAGAATATCTTGAACTTCATGAAGGAGAATCAGTTGGTCCTGGATAGAAATGCTGACTCTTCCTTCCAAACAAATTAAATCAAATTTCCTTGCACCTTACAAGATTGTGAAATGTTATAAAATCTCATGTGACTATTTGTGAAATTGGGCTTTGTTATGTAAGCTCTTATGAGAATCTGCCACTGAGTGGTATCTGGTCCCCAAAATGATTGAGCACCTCTGCAATAGAGCCAATGGGGTCTGGTGGTTAAGACACCAGGCTAGAAAGCAGGAGAGCGTGAAACACCTTAAGCAGGAAAGCTGGCTGGGTGACTTTGGGCCAATCACCAGGAGACTGTGAGTTCTAGTCCCACCTTAGACAGGAAAGCTGGCTGGGTGACTTTGGACCAATCACCAGGAGACTGTGAGTTCTAGTCCCACCTTAGGCAGGAAAGCTGGCTGGGTGACTTTGGGCCAATCACCAGGAGACTGTGAGTTCTAGTCCCACCTTAGAAAGGAAAGCTGGCTGGGTGACTTTGGGCCAATCACCAGGAGACTGTGAGTTCTAGTCCCACCTTAGAAAGGAAAGCTGGCTGGGTGACTTTGGGCCAATCACCAGGAGACTGTGAGTTCTAGTCCCACTTTAGGCAGGAAAGCTGGCTGGGTGACTTTGGACCAATCACCAGGAGACCGTGAGTTCTAGTCCCACCTTAGGCAGGAAAGCTGGCTGGGTGACTTTGGACCAATCACCAGGAGACCGTGAGTTCTAGTCCCACCTTAGGCAGGAAAGCTGGCTGGGTGACTTTGGGCCAATCACCAGGAGACCGTGAGTTCTAGTCCCACCTTAGGCAGGAAAGCTGGCTGGGTGACTTTGGGCCAATCACCAGGAGACCGTGAGTTCTAGTCCCACCTTAGGCAGGAAAGCTGGCTGGGTGACTTTGGGCCAATCACCAGGAGACTGTGAGTTCTAGTCCCACCTTAGGCAGGAAAGCTGGCTGGGTGACTTTGGGCCAATCACCAGGAGACTGAGTTTTATTTGAAGATTTTTTTTTTTCGAGAATAGTTCATAGATGCTGCTTTTGCTAATTTACATTACTGGCACTTAAAATGTGGACCCATTTAATGAGGACATAAAGTAAGTTAAAGAAAGATAAATTATACAACATTACAGTTTTTCCCCTCCTCTTATGCTTTCCCTTTCATTCTAAATAATTGAAGATCTGAGCTATTAAATAGATTAGATAAACGAACCCACAGGTGCTAAGCCGCATGTCCTGCCTCATACGTTTTGCTTTTAAATCTAAATTTAGAAAACTATCTGAAAACAGATTGTTCCATCTATCTCAATAATCTTCTGCAGCCTTACTGGGAGATAGTAAGGATTTGGACTGGAACCTGAGCATTAATATGTATCTGAAGGAACGATAACAAAGCATGATAATAATGCAAACCCACAACTTATGTAGCTACGTTAGACCTGGTTCACACAACATGTTGAACACACCAAAACCCTATTTAAGTTTAAGTTTCAGTTTCAGTTTAATTAAATTTATATACCGCCCTTCTCCAGGGGACTCAGGGCGGTGAACAGCCAAGTAAAAAAACATTAAAATACATTTAAGCCAAGTAAAAAACATTAAAATACATTTAAAATAAAATATTCAATGTGGCCCTAATTTAATACCATTAAAATTTAGTAAAATCTTAAAATTTTAAAAACCCCAAAAACTTTTTCACGCCAGCCCGGCTTGATAAAAATAATACGTCTTGAGGGCACGGCAGAAGATGGACAGGTCGTGAATTGTTCTTAAGTCTAGAGGGAGCTGATTCCAGAGGGTGAGTGCTCCCACAGAGAAGGCCCTCCCCCTGGGCGTCACCAGCCTACACTGCTTGGCTGATGGCACCCCGAGGAGGCCCTCTCTGTGGGAGCGCACTGGTCGATGGGAGGCAGTTTGTGGCAGCAGGCGGTCTCGGAGATACCTAGGTCCAATGCCAAACACACTTTAGTTTAGTGGCTAAAAGCTAGGGAGTAGGCCAAAGTAGTGTTGGTTAAATTGTACTTTGATGTGTTCTAGAAACCCAGCCACTGCTTCCAGATGTGTGAACCAGGCTATCACATGAACTCCAGAATATAATTTATTTGTTTAAGTGTTGCGTCTGTGTGAAAACAGGAGAAAGGTGAGCAAGAAAGAATCGGGGTTGATTGTTGTTACATTGAAAGATGCTTTGAACATCTGTTCCATCCTTGAAAAGGCCAACTTCATGGAGAAGATCTGCAGAAGTGTCTTAAAGAATGAAAAGCCAGGGCTTTCTACTGGCAGATGGTTTACTTAATCCTGTTATCCTTCAGACACTGGGGATCAGTAAACCAATACTTGAGGGGCCTGGGGAGGGCGAAAACGGCCTTCCACATCCCCCCGGAGGCCCTCTGGAGGCCAGAAATGGCTCGTTTTAAATTGGGAAACAGGCCATTTCTGGCTTCCGGAGGGCCTCCAGGGGGGGAGAGGCTGTTTTGCCCTCCCCAGGCTCCTAGAAAGGCTCTGGAGCTTGGGGAGAGCAAAAAAACAGGAATTCCAGTCCAACCAGAAGTCGGCAAATGGAACGTTTCCAGTGTCACGATGTGAATATTGCCAGTTTTGCATCTCTATGTTTTTCTACTGTTTCTTATATCTATGGTCAAGCAGACGTATGATATATTCTATTACGCATGTCTGCATTCCTGAGGTCTCCTTTTTCCTTTCTCTTCGCCATTTCTACCAAGGTAGAAGTGATTTATTCCTTAGCCGATAAAATGTAGCTTAATAAGCTTAATAAGGATTCTTTTTATTATTTTTCTACTGAAATAAATATTTTGTTAATTAGATTTGAATCTCGGGTTTTATTTTATAAGTAAGTAACAATGTTTTCAAAAGGGAAGCAACGATCCATCAACCTCCGGAGTGATCTCCGCTAACATCCAGCCTCCGGAGGACCTCCGGGGTGGGGTGGGGAAGACCATTTTCGCCCTCCCCAGGCTCCTAGAAAGGCTCTGGAGCTTGGGGAGAGCAAAAAACAGGCCTTCCCCACCCCCGTTTCCCGACTCTCAGTGGGCCTAGAAGGCCTGAAAATCAGGTGGCGTGCGCCGGACCTGAGCTCGCTTGCCCACCGATGTGGCTCCGCGTGCCACTTGTGGCATGCGTGCCATAGGTTCGCCATCACAGGTATAGGGTCTCCTGCTTTAGCAGGGGTTGAACTAGAAGACCTCCAAGGTCCCATCCAACCCCATGTTTCTATGTTCTATATCCATTTTCCATCTCTAAGTAGGTAGAACTAAACCTTTTAGATCTATTTTCAGTGGCCCTTCGAAATTGAAACCATACAATCACATCCACGAAAATGGAACTGTGACAGTGGTTAGTTTATTTTGGTATAAATGCAAAACCTTCCTGCTACAGGCAACTGCACAGAAACCTTCTCTATTGGTTACTTCAGTTACACAAATAGGAGAGAGAAGGGGTGTGTGTGTGTGTGTGTGTGTGTGTGTGTGTGTGTGTGTGTGTGTGCATGTGCGCATATGCATATGCATGCCACATGTATAGACTGATGCCCTCAACCAGTACACCAAATAGGCTCTTACTCACAGCTCTTAAAATTTTGCATTTTCAGAATCCTATGCTCTTCTGCAGAAGCTTGGCTTTCTCTCCTGATTTCTGGCTTTAGTGCCTCTGTTATTGCTTCAGTCAATCAATAAAGTTTATTACAGTAATTAAGCAACTCAAAAAGGAAGAAAGCAAATTCTGATAACAGCCAACAAAGCCATAATAAAATTAAATAGTTATGAAACCAGTGTGGCCAAAGTACAATGTACTGTACCTGTGTTTTACAAACAGGAAAGCAAAATGTAGGTCTGCTTAGAGAAATAAGAATCGTATTAGTTAGACAATGCTAATTGCATTTAAATGAATCTAGAAGGCCTGGAAGTCTGATGTCAACTCCACTAGATAGAGCAGACCAGGAAATCAAATCCACAAGAAGGCTAAAACAATGTTATTGAGAGTGGCTGTAATAACAGAATATTGCAAGTATGATTGTGCTGCACCTCCTCCTTACACTCATGTGAATCAAGGAAGTGTCTCTTTGAGCTCTTCCACATATTTTCTACTGCTGTGGACTTGTATTTTTCCTCTCATCAAGGTTATCTTCCTTATTGTCTATCTCCTCCCTTATTGTCTATCTCCTCCCTTATTGTCTATCTCCTCCCTCAAGGATATCTTTCTTATTGTCTCTATCTGACTCAATGTGTATGCATGTAGGAGTTATTAGATGTAACTACCGTATTTTTCGGAGTATAAGACGCACCTTTTTCCTCCCTAAAAGAGGCTGAAAATTTGGGTGCGTCTTATACTTCGAATGTAGCTTTTCCGAAGCTTTTTTTCCCCAGCCCTAACGAGGTGCTAACGATCTTCCCGGCTTCCTATTCCCTCTGAAGAAGGTTTTTTCCAACCCTAAGTCTTTGCAGGCTTGTTTTCATTCCTACTCCCTCTGAAAAAGTGGTGCTTTTCAGCCCTAACGCAGTGCTAACAATCTTCCTGGCTTGCAGCATTTTGTTTTATTCCTACTCCCTCCGAAACAGTTTTTCCTGCCCTAAGTCTTTGCAGGCTTGTTTTCATTCCTACTCCCTCTGAAAAAGGCTTTTTCAGCCCTAACCAGAGGATAAAATAATGTGCTGAAGCTGACCATACTAAGGACGCTAGCCAGATGAATACCTGGTAGGTAGATTTTTTCCCCTATTTTCTCCCCCCAAAACTAAGGTGCGTCTTATACTCCGAAAAATACGGTAGGTGTCTTTGTTATAAGGGCAATGAAATGCAACAAAATTTAACTCCGTCATCACAGAGGCAAAGTCTTAGTTCAGAACCTAGGACAGGGGTGTCAAACTCGCATCGTCACGTGACGTATTGGGACTTCCCCCCCCTTCGCTAAACCGGGCAGGGGAGGGGCCAGCACATGATGCAACCGGCCCACGAGCCTCGAGTTTGACAGCCCTGACCTAGGCGTTCCTTCAAGAACAGCTGTTGGAAGGACATTAACTCTTCACTGAAAATGAAAGAGGGAAGTAATTGCATAGAATTGTAGTATCAGTTGGAAGGGACTTTGGAGGTCTTCTATCCAATCTCCTGCCAACGACAGAAATATTCAAATTTTCTTGAAGATCTCCAGCAATGGAGGATCCACGGCTCCAGGAGTCAGGCTGATGCACTGCTTCGTAGCTCTCAGGTCAAGAAATTCCTCTACATTTTGAGTTTGGAGATCCCTTTGTAAAACTTCCTATCCCTTTGTAAAACTTCCTGCCATTGCTTCTTGCCTTTCCTTTGGGCACTACAATGAACAAATTCACACCCTTTTTTTTTTTGAGAGAGAGAGCCCTTCAAGCCGAAGAAAGTTGCTATCACTCCCTCCCTTTAGCCTTTTTCTTCTTTAAACTAAACTCCCCCAGTTCCTTTAAAGTTCTTCATAAGATTTAGCCTCCAAGCCTCTCACCATCTTCCCAGCACGGGTTTCCAGCTCCTCAGTGTTCTTTAAGTATACATAATTCTCGACTTATAATCAGAATTGAACCCAAAATTTCTGCGGCTAAGTGAGACGGTTTTAAGTGAAATTTATCCCATTTTACCACCATTCTTGCCACAGTTGTTAAGTGAATCGTTCCAGTTGTTAAGTTAGTAACACGATTGTTAAAGTGAATCTGGATTCCCCAAAGACTTTGCTTGTCAGAAGGTCACAAAAGGGGATCACGTGACCCCGAGACAATGTGAGTCCGTTGCCAAGTGTCTAAATTTTGATCACGTGACCATGGGGATGCTGCGATGGTCATCAGCTTTGAACAGTCACTAAATGAACTCTGGTAAGTTGAGAACTATTTCTGTTGGACCCAGTATTTCAGATGTGGCCTGACTGGTTCAAGATAGAAGAGAATTGTCATCCATTGTGATCTTTTCATGATCTTGCCAGATTTAGGACTCTTCTACATTTAGGAGCAATTTGGTTTAAATACGTTGCTGCATTGAGAAAGGGGGGAATCCGTTCACTCTTAACATTGGACCAACCATGTTCAGCTAGTCCACTTTATTCAGGTTAAATCAGATTCAATCCGGAATGGGGCAACTTGGCACAACCAACTTGCCATGGCTAACTTTAGATTTAGATTTATTATTAGAGTTGGAAGGGACCTTGTAGGTCATCTAGTCCAACCCCCTGCTCAAGCAGGAGTTCCTACACCATTTGAGACAGATGGCAGTCCAGTCTCCCCTTGAAGGTCGCAAGTGTTGGGGCTCTCACAACCTCCGCAGGCAAGCTGTTCCACTGGTTGATCGCTCTCACCGTCAGAAAGTTTCTCCTCACTTCCAGGTTGAATCTCTCCTTGGTCAGCTTCCATCCATTATTCCTTGTTTGGCTTTCTGGTGCCATAGGGAACAGCCTGACCCCCTCCTCTCTGTGGCATCCTCTCAAGTATTGGAACACTGCTATCATGTCACCCCTGGTCCTTCTCTTCGCTAGATTGGCCAAGCTCAGTTCCTGCAACTTGCCACGATTCAATTTAATTATTTCAAATCATTTACATTTTTTTTGTCATTCACATTTCATTTTGGCCCTTCCTTTAATAATTCTATTCCACCATTTCTTCACTATTAGTGTAACTCTTGTTTCACAGCTGGTTGGGCATGGTGTGTTGGCCGCGGTGAATTGTCCTAGACCGGCTCAATCCATCCAACTTCAGTTTGCTGGGTTTTTCATGAGCTACTTAGTGATGCAATTTGCTTAGCTTCGGCTTAGCCTGTTGTGTGTGTTCAGTCTTGGTGTTTTATGAGCCCTAATGCTCAATTGTTAGCACAAAGATCTCTGAAGTGACTTAAAGGATTGCATGGAGTGTTATTAAGCGTAGCCTGTTGCACAAATCCAGCAAATCACAGTGTATTGCATAAGCCGTACTTAAGCAAACCCTTGTTTAGTCCAAGCTATGAATGCAGGCATTTGATGGATACTCTTAAGCCTCAAAAGCCGAATTTGAAGCAAAATCAGTGCTGGGGGCAGAAAGTGAAGTTGTGAGTCTGTGGTTGCTTAAATGAATCCACTGTGGAAGTTGGGTTGTTTATAATCTTTGGCACCGGTCCATAAGGTAGCTTTAGCCTCTCTCAATGCCGGCCTGGAAACATTTTTTCTCTAATGAATTTCTGTAGCCATAGAAGGAGGAGAGGGAGGAAAAAAAATGTGTGAACCACTTCAATGTTTGATTACAGGAATCTTGAACTGTTGAAAGTGTTGGCTTATGCTAATTGTACATTCCCAATTTAATCCCACTGCCCTGCAGTTTTCTTGCATGCCAAATATTACGCCTGACTGTACTTGATTCCCTTCTCTCTCGGGAAGTAAATGCTAAATGATTGGCACAAAGTTCTCCGGAGTGACTTAATGGATTGCATAAAGTGTCATTAAGCCTCACAATAGAAGGGAACCGAGCAGGGGAGGTTTTATCCTGAATTGCTGTTGCATTAATGGGTTCAGGCTGATGGATACAAGATGGTTTGGTTTCTAATAATTTTAGGACTTTCTCCCCCTCCCCGCAAAAAAAAAAGTCAATTTTCCCTTTTCAGGCTAGGCGGCAGGCAAATTGTAGGCAGACCAACCAAGGGTGACCTTAAATGCACTAAGCTAAAAAGCGGGGGGGGGAATAGCATTCTCTTTTTGGAAGTTGCATAGCCCTCTAAAAACATTAGAGCGCAATGTTCTAAAAACATTAGAACATAAGGTTTATCCATGGCTGGCTGAGGAATTCTGGGAGTTGAAGTCCACGTAACTTAAAGTTGCCCAATGTCTATGGAGATTCTCAGTCATCCAGGTCATGGTTGTCCCAAAGGTGCTTTTTCAAGAGGCAACTGGACTTTCTGGGTTTTCTTTGAAGATGTTTCGCTTGTCATCCAAGAAGCTGCTTCAGCTCTAAAGTTGCCCAGATTGAGAGTCATTGGATTAGACCAGGGGTAGGCAAAGTTGGCTCTTCTATGACTCGTGGACTTCAACTCCCAGACTTTCTGAGCCAATCATGCTAGCTCAGGAATTCTGGGAGTTGAAGTCCACGAGTCATAGAAGAGCCAACTTTGCCTACCCCTGGATTAGACATTAAGTAGAACTACTTGACTATAATAGCTGAAACTATCAGTGGAATAGGTTACTGCATGGAGCAATGTCTTGCCCTTCACTCAAGGTTTTCAAACAGAAGTAGAATAAGAGAGTTGGAAGGGACCTTGGAGGTCTTCTAGTCCAACCCCCTGCTCAAGCAGGAAACCGTATACCATTTCAGACAAATGGTTATCCAACATCTTCTTAAAAACTTCCACTGTTGGAGCATTCACAACTTTTGGAGGCAAGTCGTTCCACTGATTAATGGTTCTAATTGTCAGGAAATGTCTCCTTAGTTCTCAGTTAGTTCTCTCCTTGATTAGTTTCTATTCATTGCTTCCTGTCCTGCCCTCAAGTGCTTTGGAGAATAGGTTGACCCCCTCTTCTTTGTGGCGGTCCCTTAGATATTGCAACCCTGCTAGGGAATCATTTAGGTAGAGCTGGTAGAATGAATCCCGCAGTGTGCAAAGGGTTGATCTTGATGACCTCTATAATTCTATGTCATGCTTGTGAATTTGCCCGACTGGTCCTCTAAAGCCCGACCCAATTTAAAAAAAAGCATGGGAAGACTTCCTACAGATCTCTTACCTTTAATCATGAAAATGTAAAAAAGCCAAGGGGACATGGTGGCTCAGTGGCTAAGACGCTGAGCTTGTCGATCAGAAAGGTCGCCGGTTCAGCAGTTCGAATCCCTAGCACCGCGTAATGGAGTGAGCTCCCATTACTTCTCCCAGCTTCTGCCAACCTAGCAGTTCAAAAGCATGTAAAAAATGCAAGTAGAAAAATAGGGACCACCTTTGGTGGGAAGATAACAGCATTGGTGCAAAATGCGGCTGCGCGTGCTGTGGTGGATGTGCCTAGGTACACCCACGTGACACCTATACTCCGCCAGCTGCATTGGTTGCCCATCGGTCTCCGGGTCCAATTCAAGGTGTTGATCATCATCTTTAAAGCCCTTCATGGCTTGGGACCAGGTTATCTCCGGGACCGCATTCTGCCTCATACTTCCCTCCGACCGGTTAGGGCCCACAGAGTTGGCCTCCTCCGGGTCCCGTCGGCCAAGCAATGCCGGCTGGCGGGCCCTAGGGGGAGGGCCTTCTCTGTGGCGGGCCCCGCGCTCTGGAACCAACTGCCTCCAGAGACCCGAACTATCCCCACCCTGCTGGCCTTCCGAAAAGCCATTAAGACATGGCTCTTCCTGCAGGCTGGGGGTAGAGCCTAATCCATCTGTGCTCTCCCCCGGGTATGTCTGATTGTTGGATGGTTTTTTTAATATTAATTTTTAATTTTTATATTTGTTTTTAATTTAACGTTTATTATTGGTGATTCTTGTATCTTTTTTCTGTTGTACGCCACCCTGAGTCCCTCGGGAGTTGGGCGGCATATAAGAAAACCGTAATAAATAATAAATAATAAATAAATAAATAATTCCGTGAGCCTTCAGCGTTTAGTCATGCCGGCCACATGACCACGGAGATGTCTTCGGACAGCGCTGGCTCTTCGGCTTAGAAACGGAGATGAGCACCGCCCCCTAGAGCTGGAAATGACTAGCACGTATGTGCGAGGGGAACCTTTACCTTTACCTTAAAAAAGCCAGAAAGGCCTAGACAATGGACAGATGACCATTGTCCCATGTACTCGCCAGATATGTCTCGGTTGGGTTTGACTATGTTCTTATTAAGAACCGCAAGAACGCTACTCCACAGTCAGAAGAAGTCCTTTGAAGTCTCTTTTCCTTTGAAAGAAGGGACAATTGTCTGCTCCCCTTCATCAAACTGAACTTGACGTCAAAGAGTTGGTAGAAATGTTCCCGTCGTTATATTCCAGGTTTTGGAATATAATATAATATCATAAATAAGGGTTTCGGTCTGGCTAGTCTAAAGAAAAGAAGGACTAAGGGTGACATGATAGCAGCATTCCAGTATTTGAGGAGCTGCGACAAAGAGGAGGGGGTCAAATTATTCTCCAAAGCAAGGCAAGGCAAGAAACAATGGATGGAAACATATCAAGGAGAGAAGCAACCTTGAATTAAGGAGAAACTTCCCAACAGTGAGGACAATTAACCAGAGGAACAGCTTGCCTCCAGAAGTTGTGGGTGGTCCATCACTGGAGACTTTTAAGAAGACACTGGATAGCCACTTGTCTAAAATATAGGATCTCCTGCTTGTGCAGGGGTGACTAGAAGTCCTCCTAGGTCACTTCCAGCTCTGTTCTGAATTGAATTTAACTGTTGATTTCAGAATAAGATCATGGGAGCATTTCCACTGACATCCCTCCCAAGAATGAAACCGCAGAAGACGATAACTTTGCAAGGCCTCCTCGCCTTTTGCTGCAGTTGGGCGCAAGATGCCTCTCCGAGCTGGGTTGTGTCACTTGCTTTCCTGGAGCAATACTTGGCACGCTGCCCAAGCAATTAAGTTGCAGAGAATCTGCTGCCGGCCAGAATTGTGCCTCCGCCTCGTTGTCTATATGACAATGCAGCATCTTCGGACTTGTGGGTTAATTATCTTTTCTAAATAATGGATAATGGCATAGGGGGCCTGATGTGGTAGACTGTAATCAAGTTATTAGGAGGCAGATAAATACAACTCAAGAGGTTGGCTTTCTCTTCTAACGTGGCCCTTGAAAATTCAATTGCAGGTTCTTTACATATCTCTTTTCCTTTCCGTTTTGGATTTCTATTCTAAAGCAGGGCAGTAAAAGGAGAGAGAGAGAGAGAGAGAGAGAGAGAGAGAGAGAGAGAGAGAGAGAGAGAGAGAGAGAGAGAGAGAAGGAGAGAGAGAGAGAGAGGAGAGAGAGAGGAGGAGAAAGAGGAGAGAGAGAGGAGAGAGAGAGAGAGAGAGAGAGAGAGAGAGAGAGAGGGAGAGGAGAGAGAGAGAGAGAGAGAGAGGAGAGAGAGAGAGAGAGAGAGAGAGAGAGAGAGAGAGAGAGAGAGAGAGAGAGAGAGAGAGAGAGAGAGAGAGAGAGAGAGAGAGAGAATTTGAAGGCAGGGCAACTCTGCCGAAGCTGCCAGGAGACCTGCGAACCTTGTCATTAGCTCTTTCCCAAATTCTCCAGCTCTTATTTATTTGTTTGGCAATGTTTACATGCTCATCCCACTTTGCAACTCCCTTAAGATCCCAAACAATGAAAAGGGGAAAAAAAACATGATGCAATGGAAAAATACCTTTATAACTCAACTGGCAGATGTAAACAATGACAACACTTTTTGTAACGTTCACCGCAGCCACCTGCCATAAAGCTGTCGTTTTCAAAAAACCTTTTTTTAAAAAAACTTTTTCTCTCCAGTTTATGCATCTTGAAGTTGGGTTCTTCCCGTAAGTGTTCAGTAAGAAAAAAGATTGGTGGTGGTTTTTTTTTAGTATTTAGATATAAAGTCAGACGTTGTAAAACAAAGGACACTGTGCTGTTTAAAAAATACGATACAGGTAGGCCTCGACTTACAACAATTTATTCAGTGACCATTCAAAGTTACGATGGCACTGAAAAAAGTGACTTATGACCGTTTTTCACACTTAACAACCATTGGAGCATCTCCATAATCACGTGATCAAAATTCGGATGCTTGGCAATTGGCTCATATTTATGACGGTTGCAGTGTCCCAAGATCACGTGATCCCCTTTTGCGATCTTCTGACGAGCAAAGTCAATGGGGAAGCCAGATTCACTTAACAACCATTTTTAATAAGTTAACAACAGCAACGATTCATTTAAGAACGGTGGCAAAAAAGTTCGTAAAATGGAGCAAAATTCACTTAACCACCGCCTCACTTAACAAGAGAAATTTGGGGCTCAATTGTGGTCGTAAGTCAAGGACTATCTGTATATAATTCATCCATTACACTAAGTGAGGTTTGCTCTTGGATTAATGTACTCTCTGAATGCAGCCATGATAATAAAACGTATTTTAGCAATGTTTATAGAATAGAATAGAATAGAATAGAATAGAATAAAATAGAATAAAATAGAATAAAATAGAAAATAGAAAATAGAAATACATCCGGAGACTGCAATTGGTGCAGAATGCAGCTGCACGAGCCATAGTGGGTGTCCCGAGGTACACCCGCGTAACACCTATTCTCCGCCAGCTGCATTGGTTGCCCATTAGTCTCCGGATGCAATTTAAGGTGTTGGCTTTAACCTTTGAAGCCCTACATGGCTCAGGGCCAGGATACTTACGGGACCGCATCCTACCACATACCTCCCTACGACCAGTTAGGTCCCACAGAGTTGGTCTCCTCCGGGTCCCATCAGCCAAGCAATGCCGGTTGGCAGGACCACAGGGGAGAGCCTTCTCTGTGGGAGCTCCGGCTCTCTGGAACCAACTCCCTCCGGAGATCCGGATTATTCCCACCCTGCTGGCCTTCCGTAAAGCCATTAAAACATGGCTCTTCCAGCAGGCGGGGTGATATTGAGATCAATCCCCCATGTATGAATGTTGGTGTGTTTTTTAATTTTTGTAATTTTTAATCATTATCATTGTTTTATACTGTTCTTAGATTACGCTGTACGCCACCCTGAGTCCCACGGGAGTTGGGCGGCCTATAAGAACCATTAATAAAATAAAATAAAAATAAAAATAAAATGATTGTAATTATTAGCCAGCTAATGATTCATTTAGTTAGAGATTTAAATTAACGAAGTAAAACTGATTTTTAAATGCAGAGTGTCCGATTGGACAAACATCAGCAAGGGTATTTTGCTAGCTGTGCTATGGAACTCAAAAGTTCAACAGAACAGTCCGACGGAAAAGAAAACTTCAGGATTAAAAACAAAGCAGACTAATGTAAACTGGAGATCCTTTTCTGGATGGGAACAGCAAACTAATCCAATGGTCTGCACAAAGGGGGGAAAAATGGGATTGGAATGAAAGCAGCAAAAAATGTAAAATCCAAGGTAAAAACAATTACATTGCAATGGCAGTATTCCAAGATACACAGAAGCAGGAAATATCAGTAATTACAGTTTAAATAGGGAGGGAACAGTTAATTGTAAAATCAGTGATGCAGAAGTAGAAAATGTTCTGTATTTTTTCCTAGAGTGCTCTCTCTTCCTGTTTCTCTGTTTCTCTTTCTCTCTCTCTCTCTCTCTTTCTCTCTCTCTCTTTCTCTCTCTCTCTTTCTCTGTTTCTCTCTCATTCTGTTTCTCTCTCTTTGTTTCTCTCTCTCTCTCTCTTTGTTTCTCTCTCTCTCTCTCTCTCTCTCTCTCTCTCTCTCTCTCTCTCTCTCTCTCTCTCTCTCTCTCTCTCTCTCTGTTTTTTCTCTCTCTCTCTCTTTTACACATACACACACAGGCACACAGACACCCACCCACCAGGTGTGGATTCCAACTTACCTTCCTGCCAGTTCACTTCCTCCCCCCGCCGCGTGGGTGCGCCTTGCGGTCGCACACGTGCGCAATGCTGAAAACCCAGCTTCTGCAGGTGCGCAGAAGCGAAAAACAAGATGGCGGCGCCATAGGCGCCTCCGAGAGAGCCGGTTCGGGGGCGTGTCCAGCCGGCCATAGCTGCCGGTTTGGCGAGCAGGGGGAAATTCCCGCCAGCGGTTCTATAGAACCAGTCCGAACCAACAGGAACCCACCTCTGACACCCACACATCCTCCACCATCACCACCCCCAGAACTAAGCAACAAAGATGATTGTTTGGGGGCTGGAGGTTAAACCATATGAAGAACCGTTGCAGGAATTGGGTAGGTCAAATCTAGTGAAAAGGACTTGGGCTGATATAAAAGCAGTCCTCCAATATTGAGGGGCTGCCACAAAAAAGAGGGGGTCAACCTAGTCTCCAAAGCACCATAAGGCAAGACAAGAAACAATGGGTGAAAACTAGGGGTGAAATTCAAAAATTTTCCCTACTGGTTCTGTGGGCGTGGCTTGGTGGGCATTGCAGGGGAAGGATACTGCAAAATCCCCATTCCCTCCCCACTCCAGGGGAAGGATACTGCAAAATCCCCATTCCCTCCCCACTCCAGGGGAAGGATATTGCAAAATCCCCATTCCCTCCCTACTCCAGGGGAAGGATACTGCAAAATCCCCATTCCCTCCCCACTCCAGGGGAAGGATATTGCAAAATCCCCATTCCCTCCCTACTCCAGGGGAAGGATACTGCAAAATCCCCATTCCCTCCCCACTCCAGGGGAAGGATATTGCAAAATCCCCATTCCCTCCCTACTCCAGGGGAAGGATACTGCAAAATCCCCATTCCCTCCCCACTCCAGGGGAAGGATATTGCAAAATCCCCATTCCCTCCCCACTCCAGGGGAAGGATATTGCAAAATCCCTATTCCCTCCCCACTCCAGGGGAAGGATACTGCAAAATCCCCATTCCCTCCCCACTCCAGGGGGCGGATACTGCAAAATCCCCATTCCCTCCCCACTCCAGGGGAAGGATATTGCAAAATCCCCATTCCCTCCCCACTCCAGGGGAAGGATACTGCAAAATCCCCATTCCCTCCCCACTCCAGGGGAAGGATACTGCAAAATCCCCATTCCCTCCCCACTCCAGGGGAAGGATATTGCAAAATCCCCATTCCCTCCCTACTCCAGGGGAAGGATACTGCAAAATCCCCATTCCCTCCCCACTCCAGGGGAAGGATATTGCAAAATCCCCATTCCCTCCCCACTCCAGGGGAAGGATACTGCAAAATCCCCATTCCCTCCCCACTCCAGGGGAAGGATATTGCAAAATCCCCATTCCCTCCCCACTCCAGGGGAAGGATACTGCAAAATCTCCATTCCCACCCCACTCTGGGGCCAGCCAGAGGTGGTATTTGCTGGTTCTCCGAACTACTCAAAATTTCCGCTACCGGTTCTCCAGAACCTGTCAGAACCTGTTGAATTTCACCCCTGGCACAGGAAACTAATCAAGGAGAAAAGCAATGTAGAATTAAGGAAAAATTACCTAACAGTGAGAACAATCAACCAGTGGAAAGGCTTGCCTCCAGAAGTTGTGGGTGCTCCATCACTGGAAGTTTTTAAAAGAGATTGGGCAACCATTTGTCTGAAATGGTATAGGATCTCCTGTTTGAGCAGGGGTTGGACTAGAAGACCTCCAAAGTCCCTTCCAACTCTGTTATCCTCTTATTCTGACCTTCCCCACTACCCCAACTCGTTTCCTGCATGGAGAACTGATCTCAAATCCTACTCTTAGAATGGAATTTCGAGAATGTGTGGGTGCTTTTACAAAACATCTGACAGGCTGCACGTATTGGCCTGAAGTATAGTGAGAACATTGTTCTGAAAGGAAATGCAAATAGGAACATGCCCTGGGAGAGGAAATCGGGTTATAGAAATGCATACTTTGAGGGGATCGTTTATTTGGAAATGCCTGTTTCAATGCAGCTTTCAGCAAAAATATATTGCAGATAGCTATGAATTTGAGGTAGAACTGAATTAAGAGCAAACACACATCAAAGTGAATGGGAGTCACGTGGTTTATTCATCCTGTACTTGTTGCCCTGGCAACCAATGACATTTTGGGGAGTTGCACGCGCACACACACACACACACACACACACACACACACATACACACACACACACACTCCTATTGAATCTTTTACCAACTTCCTGCACTCACAGAGGCCTTGTTGGTAGTCGAAAAGGCTGCCTACACATTCACTCAAGGCTGGTCACCTGATGGCAGCTCCGAGTTACCATAGCTGATCAAGTCAACCACAGCTGTCTAATGGGAAGCTTCGGCCGGGAAGGAACCTGGGAAAATGACTGCCACGTATTGCACATCCTGTTTGCCGCATTCGGCCATTTTGTTTTGTATATTTAGTCATTCATTCATTCATTCATTCGTGGATGACAAAAAAAGGACAAAAAAAGTCCATTGGTGCAATCAAAATGCAACCTGTTTTTTATGTGTGGATGCATCATAAGGCAGAAGTTTGATCATTCTATCGCAGCAGACATTTTATCATTTTTTTTACCATATCTTATGATTTTCTTCCTTCCTTCCTTCCTTCCTTCCTTCCTTCCTTCCTTCCTTCCTTCCTTCCTTCCTCCTTCTTTTCCTCCCTCCTTCTACCTTCTTCTTCTCTTTCTTTCCTTTTCTCTCCCTTTCTCCTTCCTTTCTCCCTTCCCTCCGTCCCTCCCTATCTCTGTCCTTCTTCCTTTCCATCCCTCCTTCCTCTTTCTCTCCTTCCTTCCTTGCTTTCTTCCTTCACTTTCTGTCTTTTCCCTCTTTCCCTCCCTCCTTCTCCCTCCTTCCTCTCTCTTTCTCTGTCCATCCTTTCTTTTCTCTCCTTTTCTCTATTTTCTTCCTTCCTACCTACCTTCCCTCCCTCCCTCCCTCTGTCGCTTCTTCCTTTTTCTCTTCTTCCTTCCTTCTTTCCTTCTTCCTTCTTTTCCTCCGTCCTTCTACCTCTTCCTCTCTTTCTTTCTCTGCCCTTCCTCTTTTCTTTCCTTTTCTCTCTTTCTCCTTCCTTTCTCCCTTCCCTCCGTCCCTCCCTCCGTCCCTCCCTATCTCTGTCCTTCTTCCTTTCCATCCCTCCTTCCTCTTTCTCTCCTTCCTTCCTTGCTTTCTTCCTTCACTTTCTTTCTGTCTTTTCCCTCTTTCCCTCCCTCCTTCTCCCTCCTTCCTCTCTCTTTCTCTGTCCGTCCTTTCTTTTCTTTCCTTTTCTCTCTTTTCTTCCTTCCTTCCTACCTTCCCTCCCTCCCTCTCCCTCCCTCAAATGTGATTCTAACGTAAGCAAGAAACAAAAATATCAGTGCTAAAAACGAAAAACACATTGCATCCAAGGACATTCCCATGTCCACATCTAATGGGCCAGCCCAATGTTTCAGTTTTCCATGTTCTTCACCTTGTTGCTACAGAGATTTCGCACCCACACTCCCTTTGTTATCTTCGTAAAGAGGTTTTTGCCCAGAATTTCCCCAACCTTCAGCCTCTGTCTCCAAGCTTGTATCAACGTCCGGTTGGAGCCATTTGGATCCCCGCTGGAATTAAAAAAAGAAGAAGGGAGAGCAAGCCATTAAAGGGAATCAATCAGCATCGCCTCTCATTAATTAACAGCTTCAAGCGCTTTCAGAATCTGTCAGGAAGACTCTTCACGTTTGTCCTTAAGACGGTCAGAAGTGGGCCACACCTATGCCAATATTTCTTGTTTTTTTCCCCCTTTGTTCAAGTTTTTCCATCTTCAGTCTTTGGAAAACAGCAGGAGAAGCAGATCTATTTCGAAGTATGATAAATAGGCATCTCCTTTTTCAACCCGCTTCCTTGGCGCTGTGTGAACTGCTTATCTTCTTTGCAGCAGTTATAAGTACAATTATAAATTTACCCTTTTACTTTATGACTACAACTCTCTTGTTCTGTAATCTATGCTATCTAATCAACAAAACCATAAATCATAAGTTCCTCTTTTTTTTCTCGGTGTCATGCAAAAAGTCCAGAAGGGGTTTCCAGTGAGCAATAAATGCAAACATTGTCTTTTCACTGATCAAAGAAGCTAATTTAGCCATCTCGGCAAGTTCTATCAGCTTTGTCAACCATTCCTCCATTGTGTGTAATGCCGAATCTTTCCATCTTTGTGCATGCAAAGCCCGTTGATGATCAAACACCAATCGCTTCATACATTCTTATGGAAGAAATTCAGAGCTAGTGGCTGCTTTTCTCTGCCTTCCCCTGTCGTTGCCTTCCAAAGGTGTGAACGAGTAAGAAAAAAATGCAGAAAAAAGGGGCTAATAATTTGCAGAATGAGAGAGGATGTGGTGGAAATACCTCTCCCACGGAGCATCTGTTGTGTGTGCAAACAGATCTATGTTTGGTTCCTGTCATTCCCAGAGAAGAGAAGGAATAACTTCATCTGCAAACCTAGAGAATTTGGTTTCCACATTGCCCTAGTTGGGACAGTATCAGTGGTGGGTTCCTACAGGTGCGGTCCACTCTATAGCACCGGTAGCGGCCTGCTGGTGACGTCACAGTACCGGTGCGGTCGGTTGCCGGTGTCTGCACACCGCCATTTTTTTTAAAAAAAAATTTTTAAATTTTTTTTTAAAAATTCTTCTGCGCATGCCCAGAAGCCGAGCTTCTGGCACTGTGCATGCGCTGCCTTCCTACCCCACAGTGAGTCCAAGCAGGGGAGGATAGCTGAGGGAGCACGTGAGATGCTGAGAGAACGGGCAGCAGGAGCTATCTCCATTCCCCTCCCTTCAGCAGTCCGAGAAGCCACAAACGCGCGGTGATGATCCTAGGCATTTTCCCACGTTTGAGGCTTCTCGAACTGCTGAGGGGAGGGGGAATGGGCAGCAGGACCTATCTCAGTTCCCCTCCCTTCAGCAGTCCGAGAAGCCATGCCCACCTGGTCACATGGCTGGCAAGCCACACCCACAAAATAAGCCATGCCCACAGAGTGGTAGTAAAAAAATTAGGAACCCGCCCCTGGACAGTATATGAAGAAATTGCTACTGGCTATGTGGTCACCACACGTTCAGAAATTAATCATGAAGGCCAACTTCAGAATCTGGATGGGGAGTGATTACTAGGCAGAGAAAGCCAGCTGGAGGCTGAAACCTATGAAGAATGATTGCAGGAATTGGGTTTGTCTAATCTAGGGAAAAGAAAGACTAGGGATGACATGATAGCAGTCTTGCAATATCTAAAGGGCTGCCACAAAGAAGAGGGAGTCAACCTATTTTCCAAAGCACCAGAAGGCAGGACAAAAAGCAATAAATGGAAACTAATCAAGGAGCGAAGCAACCTACAATTAAGGAGAAATTTCCTAACAATGAGAACAATTCATCAGTGGAACGGCTTGCCTTCAGAAGTTGTGGGTGCTCCATCACTGGAGGCTTTTAAGAAGAGATTGAACAGCCATTTGTCTGAAATGATGTAGGATTTCCTGCTTATGCAGAGGGTTGGAGTAGAAGTCCTCCAAGGTCACTTCCAATTCAGTTATTCTGTTATTTTGTTAATTCTTATTCCACTAGGTCAGGGGTCAGCAACCCGCGGCTCTGGAGCCGCATGTGGCTCTTTCATCCCTCTGCTGCGGCTCCCTGTCACTCAAAATATGCGTCACAACTGCCAATGTGCGACACCCACCAACACACAATTTATTAAGCTTTTCAACCCACGGTAGGCCAACCATGGATAAAGCCAAGAAAAGAAAAGTTTCAGAAGAAAACAGAACATTTAATTCAACTACATATGCTAGTTCTGTGGCCGCTCAGGAAATAGTCAGGCATGGGAAGGATTTTGTGGCTCCTGGTGTTTTCTTTTCTGTGGGAAACAGGTCCAAATGGCTCTTTGAGTGTTTAAGGTTGCCGACCCCTGCACTAGGTATATGTGCTTACTCCTTGTGCTTACTCAGCTCTTGCATGCACTAAAATGCATCCTCTTCTTGATACCATCTTCCCTCCAGTGATATGAAACCTACCTGGCTTTTTGTGCTTGTGTTTAGTCTCAAGTGAAGAACTCAAGTGAGATCTCCTCCCGCCAGGGGACTTTTTCCAATACTATCCCACAAAGAGCTGTCGTCTCCTTGAGAAATGGTTGGGGGTTCTTCTCAAAGAAATCCAAGAGAAAACTATTGCCTGATTTCTCTGATCCTAATTCAGATGGAGAAATCAAAAAGGCTGTTGGGGTTGTGGAACTCAACCTTTGAAGTTGTCTGCAAAACCAAGGAAACCGAAGCAACCATCAGCCATCAAGTCCTTGTGATTTTGTGGACAGCAGTAATTATTCTGCACTTTGGAAGAACTCTTGGCCGTAAACTGGAGAATCGGTTCAAAGCCCAACTCTAGGCAGGTGGGTCCACAAGTTGACCCCCAGATTCTCTGCTACAGAATGTCCAGGAGCAAAAATCTATCACCTTCATTTTGGACAGTGGTTCTCAACCTTCCTAATGCCACGACCCTTTAATACAGTTCCTCATGTTGTGGTGACCCCCAACCATAAAATAATAAAATTATTAGGAAACTCAGGGGTGGGTTCTAACTTACCTCGCTGCCGGTTCGCTTCCTCCTGTGTTGCGTGGCCGTGCCTCGTGGGCGCGCGTGCGCTTTGCGCGTGCACGCATGCGCAGTGCTGAATTTTTTAAAAAAAAATTGCAAAAAAAAAAGCCAAAAACAAGATGGTGACGCGTGTGCAGTGCCGGAAATTTGGCTTCTGCGCATGCTCAGAAGTTTTCATGGTACAGATATATATTTTTTGCAGTAGTCTATTTGCATGTGGGTGGACCCGCCTGGAGACGGATAGAGGAGCGGTGTCTCGGTTCCAGTGGTGGGTTCCTACCAGTGCGGTCCACTTTATAGCACCGGTAGCAGCATGCTGGCGATGTCACAGTACCGGTGCGGTCGGTTGCTGGTGCCTAGGCGCCGCCATTTTTTTTAAAAAATTTTTTTACATTTTTTAAAAAAAATTCTTCTGTGCATGCCCAGAAACCGAGCTTCCAGCACTGCGCATGCGCTGCCTTCATACCCCACAGTGAGTCCAAGCAGGGGAGGATGGCTGAGGGAGCGCATGAGATGCTGAAAGAACGGGCAGCAGGAGCTATCTCCATTCCCCTCCCTTCAGCAGTCCGAGAGGCCACGAGCGTGCGGTGATGATCCCAGGCATTTTTGCACATTCGAGGCTTCTCGAGCTGCTGAGGGGAGGGGGAATGGGCAGCAGGACCTATCTCAGTTCCCCTCCCTTCAGCAGTCCAAGAAGCCACGCCCACCCGGTCACATGGCCAGAAAGCCAGGTCCACCCGGTCACATGGCTGGCAAGACACACCCACAAAATAAGCCACGCCCACAGAGTGGTAGTAAAAAAATTAGGAACACGCCCCTGCTCAGTTCCTAAGACCATCGGAAATATGTGTTTTCCAATGGTCTCAGTCGACCCCTGTGAAGGGTCGTTCGACCCCCAAAGGGGTCACGACCCACAGGTTGAGAACATCTGATTTAGGAGATGGAGGAGAACAAACTGCCTAGAAAGCTTTTTTTTTAATGTCATGATGATACGGAAACAGTTATGACCAATTGTTCTCTACTTGCACTCAACTCCTGGAGGCTACAATTATTGTCTCCTCTGAATCCAGTGATCTCCTCTGTGGCTAATGCAGTTCATGATATCCCAACCATCTTTCCATAGGGAGACACGTCCTTTTATTATCTACTACAGCAGTAGGAAAATGTAGGACAAATACGGATTATCTGGATCTTTAAAGAGGAGGCTGTTCCCATTGCCTGGAGAGGGACATTAGAAGCTATTTCGGGATTTGGAGAAGTCACTGGGCAGCCGCCAGTGGCTTGTTCTCTGATTAGTTCTTGTCTAGCTTCTAGGAAACAGGAGTATCAAGTCTGTGGGTTGTTTTTACGCGTGCGACACCTGCTTGTTTGGGATAATAGAATAAGCTGATCTTTAGAGTGCAGTTCAGATAGAATAGCATGCAATTACTACAAGCAATGGTAATTTCCAAATCAACATGTATGGAGATGGATGAATTGGCCAGCTTTCTTTTCCTACATATTTGATTTCATTTTTTAAAAAATCTCAAGCCCTCCTGTCTCTCCAGATTACAAAAACAAAACCTTACAGTATTCCAAGTTCTTGTTTTAAAACGAGTCAGATTTAAGAGGACGGTTATTCCTAAACTGGAATGTACCGTGTTTCCCCGAAAATAAGACCCTGTCTTATATTGTCTTGAACCCTGAAATAAGCGCTTGGCCTTATTGCCATGCACTCAAAATTGGGCTTATTATCAGGGGATGTCTTATTTTGGGGGAAACAGGGTAGCAGGTTATACAGGTGGACCCATGTAGCTGTTACAGGAGGAAACAATTGAAAAAAAGGACGTGAATTTAAATTCAATGCTTCCAGCTTCACGTAGATGCCGCCTGAATCTTTAGTTGCTAAGCACAGAAAGTATCCCTGACTACATGGACACAATCTATTTCTATTTTCCCCCCATTAGAATATGTCTTAAGACGTGTGTTGTTCCTTTTTTCCCATGTGCACAAAAGAAGGAAAGGTTAAAATGATATAGATCAGCAGAGGACATCAACTAGTCAACATTGCCCAATCTCAGAAGGTCGAAAGGAGGAGGAGGGGAAAGATTACTTTATGCACAAAAATGGAAGGACGTTCCCACAGTGGACGATTGGTTGCAAAAGTTGATGGAATTAGCAGAGATGACTTACCGTATTTTTCGGAGTATAAGACGCACCTTTTTCCTCCCTAAAAGTGGCTGAAAATTTGGGTGCGTCTTATACTTTGAATGTAGCTTTTTTTTCCAGCCCTAACTAGGTGCTAACAGATCTTCCCAGCATTAACCTTGCAGGCTTTTTCATTGTTACTCTCTCCAAAGAATGATTTTCCAGCCCTAGTCTTTGCAGGGGTTTTTTCATTGCTCTACTTGCTCCGAATAAGTTTTTTTCTAGCCCTAACCAGGTGCTAACAATCTTCCCAGCTCTTACTGGCTTGCAGGCTCTTTCATTGTTACTCTCTCCGAAGAAGGTTTTTTTAAGTCCTAACCAGGGGATAAAATAATGTGCTGAAGCTGACCAGACTAAGGACGCTAGCCAGATGAATACCTGGTAGGCAGATTTCCCCCCCCTATTTTCCTCCCCAAAAACTAAGGTGCGTCTTATACTCCGAAAAATATGGTAATCGACTGCTTTGATTGAAGAAAAGAACACCATGAATTTTGTTTCTCCTTGGAAACCACTCCTGGACTTTGTGCTTGGAAGGTGGTGGGGGGGGGAAATGAAACTCTGATTTGGGGTTTTGCTGAGAAGATAGGTTTGTTGTTGTAGAAATCAACTCCATTCAATGACCTCATAAACCCTTGCGGGGTGGAGTCCGGGCAACTGAATGGAGCTGAGTGTTGACTGGCCGGATGCCCTTCCTGTCGCCAATGCGGAGTTATATTCAGCAGATATATTCTCATCGTACCCAGAGAGAGAAATACCTGCCTCTATCTAGGATTGAACTCACAGCCTCCTGATTGTGAGGCGAGAGCTCCATCTCTAGGCCACCACACCACTCGTTTGTTGTTCTAAAAATGGCTAGTATAAATTATTATATAAAAGCAAAAAAGCAGAGGTTTTATGTTATTACATTACCAAAAGGGGTACCAAATCAATGCTTTTTCTCTCTCCTTTTCTCTTCTACCGTACACTTTTTTCTCTTTCCTTTTTCCTCCCTTATTTTACTCTTATTTCCTTTTTCTTTGTATTTCTGTATTTCAATAAATCGATAAGATTTTGAAACGTAGAAAAAGGAGGAGGGAGAACCAACAAGGACAATATAGGAATCTATACACAGATAGTCTTCGACTTTGGGGACCAGAATTTTCATTGCTAAGGAAAGTGATTGATATGTGAGTCGCATCTGAATTACAATCTTTTTTGGGGGGGCTAGGGTTGTTAAGCAAATCATGTTCATTAACCAAATTCGGCTCCTCACCCCACCCCACCCCCGTTGACTTTGCTTGTTGGCAGTCAGCAGAGAAGATTGCAATTGGCGATCGCAGGACCCCACACGCTGCAACTGTTATAAATATATGCTGTTTGCCCAAAGCCCAACTTTTGATCATGTGACTGTGGGAATGCAGCAGCAGTCGTAAGTGTGACAACCGATCATAAGTGTCATTGCAACTTCGAACAGTCGCTAAAGAAATTGTTGCAAACCAAGTATTACCGTATTTTCGGAGTATAAGACGCACCTTTTTCGCCCCTAAAAGAGGCTGAAAATTTGGGTGTGTCTTATACTCCGAATGTAGCTTTTTTGAAGCTTTTTTTCCCAGCCCTAACGAGGCGCTAACGATCTTCCCGGCTCTTACTGGCTTGCAGGCTTTTTCATTGCTACTTTCTCCAAAGGAGGTTTTTTTCCAGCACTAAGTCTTTGCAGGCTTCTTTTCATTGCTACTCGCTCCGAAGAAGGTTTTTTCCAGCCCTAACCAGGGGATAAAATAATGTGCTGAAGCTGACCAGACTAAGGACGTTAGCCAGACAAATACCTGGTAGGCAGATTTCCCCCCCTATTTTCCTCCCCAAAAACTAACGTGCGTCTTATACTCCGGTGCGTCTTATACGCCGAAAAATACGGTAGCTCTAGGTCTGTGGTGGCGAACCTATGGCACGCGTGCCACAGGTGGCACGCGGAGCCAGATATGCTGGCACGCGAGCCATTGCCCTAGCTCAGCTGCAATGCGCATGTGCGTGCCAGCCAGCTGATTTTTGGCTCACGCAGAGGCTCTGGGAGGGCATTTTCAGCTTCCGGAGGGCCTCTGGGTGGTGGGGGAGGGCATTTTCACCCTTCCCAGGCTCCAGGGAAGCCTTTGGAGCCTGGGGAGGGCAACAAGCAGGCCTACCAGGCCCACCGGAAGTCGGGAACCGGGGGAGTGCAGGGGGCGGGGCAGTGGGGGGGGGTCACACACGCATGCACAGGGGGGTGGGGTGCGTGGGAGGCATTAAATTATGGGTGTGGACATGCGTGTGCGCTCGATAGCACGCACATGTGCGTTTTCGGCACCCAAGGAAAAAAAGGTTCGCCATCACTGCTCTCGGTCATTTGATAGGATGTCACAGGTGAATTCCAAGACTGGAAGCTACTCCGAGAAATCAAAAACTGCACTGATGCAAACAAGCTCAGTTCAAACATCTTTACACATAGCCCTCGACTTATTCATTTAGTGACCATTTGAAGTTACCACGACACTGGAAAATGTGACTGATGACCCTTTTTCAAACTTACGGCTGTTGCAGCACCCCCCTGGTCGCTTGATCAAAATTCAGACGCTCGACAACTGACTGGTATTTATGACGGTCACAGAGTCCCGGGTTCATGCGATCCCCTTTTGCGACCTTCTGACAAGCAAAGTCAATGGGGAAGCCGGATTCACTTACCAAGCTTGTTATTAACTTAACCACTGCAATGATTTATTTAACGACTGTGGCAAGAAAGGTCGTAAAACGGGGCAGAATTAAATTAACTTGCTTAGTTAGCAACAAAAAAGTCAAGAACTACCTGTACTTTGTTTCTCACACTTTTCACCTGTCTCTCTTCACCTGTCTTCCAACTTCTAATACATTTCAAGCGTCTCCCTGTGCAAAAACAAACCCATCAGAACCTGGATCTTTGATAGTTTGCAAACAGCTTCCCTTTTAATCCACAGCTTTCTATCTGCTGAGGTTTCTGTCTGTTGATAGTTTTGCAGAGATGCCATCATCAATCCTTTTTAATAGCCTGTCACATGGAGGGGGCAGGATTTTAATGAGTTGTTCATCAACCATTTACAATGAACATATTTTTTCCCAACTATAAAGAAATACATTTTCAATATATTGGTCGGTAATTTCAGATGTGTGTTTGAGAGGAATTAATCACTCGGGGGTTTTTTCCCCTCTCCCAAAATTGTATAGCGCATGCAGGCACACACACACACACACACACACACACACACACACACACACACACACACACACACACACACACCTTCTAGTGTAGGAGCTCTAAATTTTTATTTTATTTTATTTATTCATTTATTTTTGTCAAGTACGTGTTGGTAATATACATAGAAATAACATTGTTTATATACATAAGATGGGTACTGATAAGAGGGAACATTAGGACAGGGACGGTAGGCACGCTGGTGCACTTATGCACGCCCCTTACTGACCTCTTAGGAATCGGGTGAGGTCAACAGTGGACAGTCTAAGGGTAAAGTTTTGGGGGTTTGGTGTTGAAACCACAATGTCAGGTAGTGAGTTCCAGGCATTTACCACTCTGTTGCTAAAGTTGTATTTTCTACAGTCAAGTTTGGAGCCGTTCACTTTGAGTTTGTATCTGTTGTGTGCTCGTGTATTGTTGTGGTTATCTTCCTATTTCCAAGTAATTTCTTTTCTGTATTTTAGCCTAGCATTCTACTGGTGCATTGGTGAAAATGCCTTCTTGGATGTTGCCCATGAAAAGAACTTCAGCTGGTAATAGGCAGGGCTAACTAAGTATGTCCTTGTCATTGAATGACAAGAAACTCCCCAAAGAAATTTAGTTTCCTGGAATTACCCGGCAGCATCATGAGAGCCGAGCTGAACCCAACAACCAGTAGGAATTCAATTATAAACAGTCAAATGAGCCAATCTGGAGCCTTAGCTAGGAAGGTGAATCAATCATGATGCATCTGAACCCCAATGCATATTTGCTTATTAAAATAACACCTGGTCTCCCTCTGTTTCATCCTACATATTCCATTTTTGCTATCTTCCAGGTGCTTAGTTAATTAGCTTTAACGAGGATGAAACGGCCTCCTTGAGATTCCAATTCATTGCTTGGAGTTCTGGCTATTGATCTCTTTGTTCCGCTGATCTCTTGGTGTTCCGTTTTTGTTTTGAAGTCTATAACTTCAAGGAGCCGAGGTGGCGCAGCGGTTAGAGTGCAGTACTGCAGGCCACTTTAGCTGACTGTGACCCGCAGGTCAGCGGTTCAAATCTCACCGGCTCAAGGTTGACTCAGCCTTCCATCCTTCCGAGGTAGGTAAAATGAGGACCCAGATTGTTGGGGGCAATGTAAAATATATACATTGCTTACTGGTGTAAACCGCTTAGAGAGTGCTTGCACTGTGAGGCGGTATATAAGTCTCACTAATCAATCAATAAATAAATAAATAAACTCAAGGCCTGCATTGTGGACAGGATCTCTGAGTCACAGCATTAAAAAGCTTTAAAAGGGTTTTGTTTGATCCACAGTTTGTTTTACCCATTCTTTATGGGCTTTATTTCCTGCTCCGGTGACTCTTCCATATGGCAGAGCCAACTTCCGGCGCTCATGGAGAAGAAGCTACTCTTTGAGCTCCTTAGCAATAGCACTTAGACTTATATACCGCTTCATAGTGCTTTACAGCCCTCTCTAAGTGGTTTACAGAGTCAGCCTATTGCCCCCAACAATCTGGGTCCTCATTTTACCCACCTCGGAAGGATGGAAGGCTGAGTCAACCTTGAGCCTGGTGAGATTTGAACAGCTGAACTGCTGAACTAGCAGTCAGCTGGAGCAGCCTGCAGTAGCTGCATTTAACCACTGCGCCACCTCGGCTCCTTCTGCTTGATAACTCCCAATACCCCAAAACGGCGATTGTGGACGCTCCTGAGCGATGACTTTGGGCGCATACCAACAATTCCGCCGACTTCAATCTGATCTAAATGTAGCACACAAAACTATATGTTACAATGTCCTACCTGTCAATGACTACTTCAGCTTCAACTGCAACAACACACGAGCTCGTAGTAGATACAAACTTAATGTAAACCACTCCAAACTTGATAGCAAAAAAATCGACTTCAGCAACAGAGTGGTCAGTGCCTGGAATACATTATCTGACTCTGTGGTTTCTTCCCCAAACCCCCCAAACTTTAACCTTAGACTGTCTACTGTTGACCTCATCCCATTCCTAAGAGATCTGTAAGGGGTGTGCATAAGAGCACCAGTGTGCCTACCGTCCCCTATCCTAAAGTCCCCATGTATTTCGTAAAATATCATATACTCAAAACCATGCTTATACTTCTTATATATTCATATTAATGTTTATACTTTGTCTGTAATCTTATACACACTTGACAAAATAAATAAATAAAAATAAATAAATAAAACAAACACACTCCATTCACCTCCCCTGTAAACCACCTGGCCTCTCCATCATCACTCAGCCAAAAGCTTGTGTGTGTGTGTGTGTGTGTGTGTGTGTGTGTGTGTGTGTGTGTGTGTGTGTGTGTGTGTGTGTGTGTGTGTGTATGTATGTGTGTGTGTGTGTGTGTGTGTGTTTTGACACATATAGTCAATATTGTCAACAACGATAGAGTAAGATGTCCCAATTTTGAACTGGTAGCTATAAAGCTGAAACGCTGGTGTTTGATCCAGTCTCTGACCATCTCAAAAGTCAGATCCGATTTGGAAACACACACACACACACACACACACACACACACACACACACACACACACACACACCAATTCTGGGCTTTGCATCCTATTATTTTTCCCCTTCATTTTCTAAATTCCTTATTTTTTTCCCTCTGGATCTACCCTGTTTCCCCCAAAATAAGACATCCCCTGATAATAAGCCCAATCGGGCTTTTGAGTGCCTGGCAATAAGGCCAAGTGCTTATTTCAGGTTTCAAAAAAATATAAGACAGGGTCTTATTTTCGGGGAAACATGGTACCAACCGGAGAACTGGACAGTGAAACGTTCTGACCATCTTTGGACTTTGCAGACCAAGATTATACAGTTTATGGTACAACTTCTGTCCCGCAACCATTGCTGTACCTGTGGATGTTTGCAGGAGAGGTGTGTAGAGGACAAACGAGCATCGGGACATCATGATGTGAACGCCACGTTTTCTGCCCTTGTGTCTTGATTTGCAGACATGCGCAATAAGGGACAGAGTTTACAGGATGATCCTGGTTTGGTTGTTTCAATAAGCCTATCGATTCTGCAGATACTTCTGATTTATTTATTTATTTATTTATTATTTGTATTTATATGCCGCTCAATCTCGCAGGGACTCTGAGCGGCTAACAGGGATACAAATAAAACTTATATAAAAGACATTTAAAAAACAGAATTAAAAATACAATATAATACTTTAAAAATTCCAATCATCCAATCCAATCCATAACAGCCATGGGCCAGCAGCAAGAGATTGTTCATTGGCCCCAGGCTTGCTGAAAGAGCCAGGTCTTCAAAGCTTTTCTGAAGGCCAATAAGGTGGGGACGGTCCGGATCTCGGGGGGCAGTTGGTTCCAGAGGGTAGGAGCTGCCACAGAGAATGCCCTCGCCCTCGGGCCCGCCAGCTGACACTGTTTAGCTGACGGGACCCGGAGCAGGGCAGCTCTGTGCGATCTAACTGGTCGCAGGGAGGTATGCGGTAGTAGGCGTTCCCGAAGATACAATGGCCCTGAACCATATAGGGCTTTAAAGGTAATCACCAACACCTTGAATTGCGTCCGGAGACCGATGGGCAGCCAATGCAGCTCGCGCAAGATGGCAGTAGTGTGGGTGTATCTGGGTGCACCCACAACAGCGCGAGCAGCTGCATTTTGCACCAACTAAAGTCTCCGAATACTCTTCAAGGGTAGCCCCATGTAGAGCGTATTGCAATAATCAAGCCGTGAGGTGACAAGGGCATGAGTGATCCCTTCAAGCCATTGGTCCCTTCACATGCATTTCATGGTCCGGTCCTTGCAATGCTCTGGATGCTGTAGGATCCGGCCTCTACCTGGAGGACTAGGAACTTGGTTCAGTTCATCAGCAGACAGTATAACAGGGGCCCATTTAAGCAGCTCAAATCTGGAAGAGAAGATTATAGAAGTTTATAATTTTCTTGCAGATGTTACGTTACCGGAACTAGGTAACATCATCAGTGCTAGCAAGAAAACAATGAAGCTCAGAATGCACCAAGGACCCCACATTTCAACCCTGAGCTACAAATATTCTCCTTTACTAGTCGGTAATTTGTCACAGTCTTTTAAGAAAGTTGTCTTCTCAAGCCCAACCCCTAGTCCTTTTCCCCCTTCAGGCTGGTGTTTTTCCACTTTATATGGAATTGCAAAGGAATTGAGCCTGGAAAAGTATACTTTGGGGTTATGGTTCCCACCCATATTCCTCTTTTCCGCCCCCAATCTTTCTCTTGTTCTTTCTCTCTCTTCTTTTGCTTTAGCACTCTCTAGTGGTAGGATCTTAGATAGGAGGGAAAAGGCTTCAAAATTTCCTTCATAGGAATATCCAATAATGAGTCCAATTTTGCACCGGGTTTATTTAACGCATTAATTTATGGAGCCTCTCCAGGCACCTTGTAATCTGATCTTCTCTTACCTAATCAGGTTCAAACCCCAGGTCAGAAAATGTGTCCATCATACAAGTAGTAGTCCTTGACTTACAACAGCAATTGGAACCAGAGTTTTGGTTGCTAAGCAAGGTGATTATTCAATGTGTTGCAGCTAATTTTAGGAGATTTTATGGCATCATTGTTAAAGTGAATCACTGCAGTTAAGTTAAGATCATAGTCATTAAGCAAATCTGATCTCTCCAATTGACTTTGCTTGTCGGAAACTTTCTGGGAAGGTCACAAATGTTGACTTCATGCCGGTTGCCATGTGACCGTGAGGATGTTGGGACAATCATAAGTACCCGGAGTAGTGTTACGTCACTTGTTTCAGCGCCATTGTAGCTTTGAATGGCCACTAAACAAATGGTTGTAAATCAAGGATTACCTGTAAATCATTTGACAAAGTAAACGTTCTCCATCTTCCTCCCTTTTTATTTTTAGTAATACTCTTAACCTGAGGGAGATTTCTTGACAAATTATGCATCATTTTGTATGGTTTAATCCACCTTCCATGAGTTGGGTGGTCATATAAATTGGATGGGTGGATGGATGGATGGATGGATGGGAGAGAGAGGGGGGGAAAGGATGGAAGGAAAGAAGGGAGAAAAAGAAAGAAAAGAAAGAAAGAGAAAGAAAGAAAGAAAGAAAGAGAAAGAAAGAAAGAAAGAAAGAAAGAAAGAGAGAGAGAGAGAGAAAGATAGAAAGAAGAAAGAAAGAAAGAAAGAAAGAAAGAGAAAGAAAGAAAAAGAAAGAAAGAGAAAGAAAGAAAGAGAAAGAAAGAAATTGAATGGATGGATGGATGGATGGATAGATAGATAGATAGATAGATAGATAGATAGATAGATAGATAGATAGATAGATAGATAGATAGATAGATAGATAGATAGATAGATAGATAGATAGATAGATAGATAGATAGCCAGGAGCCCTGGTGGCGCAGTGGTTAAAATGCAGTATTGTAGGCAAATTCTGCCCCCTACAAGAGGTTCGATTCTCACTTGCTCAAGGTTGACTCAAGCTTCCATTCTTCCGAGGTGGGTAAAATGAGGACCCAGATTGTTGGGGGGCAATATGCTGACTCTGTAAACCACTTAGAGAGGACTGTAAAGCACTGTGAAGCAGTATATTAACTCTAAGTGCTATTGCTGAATAAATAAATAAAATCATCATTCCGATGCATGGTGAGTGAAAAGGTTGCTTTGGTTCACTAATCAAAACTTTTGTAAGCTACACGGGATGAAATGAACGCGATGAGCTACACTTCGTTAGAAGCTACAAGGGATGAAATGAAAGCTATTCCAGGATTAAAATTGTGCTTTTCCCTTAAGAATGCATCAAGTCATAGATGCCTCTGGCAAAACCTTGTACTTGCTGGTAAACTGCCTCTGAACATGGAGGGTCTATATTCTTACCCCTGAAAAGAATGATCAGGTCTTGTCATCTAAGAAACACGTCCATCATCTACCAAGCAAGAGGCATTGCAGGGGCTGAGTTGCTTGGCATAATTTGTCTAGCTACCTTCTAATTAGGATTTTGACTAATCTGCTGGGAGCCGCTGACAATTAATATTGATGAGACCAGAAGAAAGAAATGAGAGGGGGTGGGTGGATCAAAACTAAATTTGATTTAATTTCACAGTAATTTGAATTTAACTAACATGTCTCAATATGATCGTGCTCTGTGTACTTAAGAGTGTTCTCTTTCCATCACATTAAAAATAAACAACGTGGTTGCAATTGGGGTGGGGGGGGCTACATTTGAGCATTTCCGTGAGCAGGGTTGAGTGGGGGGAAATGGGACATTCTTAGGTGGTTCATCTCCGCAATAACTTGAAAACAAGAGCTCTGTTTGAAGGAGTGACTGTTACTCTACTCAAAATTATTTGCAAAATTAATATATCAGAAGGACAGGTTAGAATTCTACTGGGGGACACTTGGTGCTTTCTGAGCTTGGTTGTTCTTTTGCAGACATTTCATTACCCAATTAGGTAACATCATCAATGCTAGAAGGGAGTGGGGTTTGCTCTCTATTTTGGCACTGATGATGTTGTCTAGTTGGGTAATGAACCATCTGCAAGAAACCAACCAAGCTCAGAGAGCACCAAGGACCCCTCATTTCGGCCCTGAGCTACAAATATTCTCACCTATTAGAATTCTACTTCCTGCCTTACAAGATTGGAGATCCTAAAAAAACCTTCAATTTTGTGACCCAAAGGTGGTTTTCCAAAAGACAAGTGGACTTTCTTGGTCGCAACACAACAAGAGCGAAGAAAGACAGAAAACCAAGTTTTCTACCCTACAATTTAGATATGAAAAAGCACAAAAACACAGAAGAGAAAGAGCAGTGACATGTCACAGAGAACTGACCGATGGGTGAGAAATCTGTCTAACAGAGAGCTTACTCAAACAGAAAAGAATATTTTATATCAAGAAAGTCCACTTGTCTTTTGGAAAAGCACCTTTGGGACAACCGTGACCTGGATGCAGGGGTGGGTTCTAACTTACCTCGCTGCCGGTTCACTTCCTCCTGCACCTTGCGGGCACGCGCGCGCACATGCGCAGTGCCGAAAATTTTTTAAAAATCCCCCCCCAAAAAAGCCGAAAACAAGATGGCTATGCATGCACAATGCTAGAAACTCGGCTTTTGCACATGCGCAGAAGAAAAAAAAACCGGAAAAAAATTCCCAAAAAAAATCTCAAAAAAAATTCCCCAAAAAATTCCAAAAAAAAAAAAAATCCCAAAAAAAATCCCAAAAAGAAGATGGCGGCATCCACAGACTGGCACTGCCAGAACCAGTTCCATGACATCATCGTGACATCACCAGCGGCTTGCTACCGGTTCGGGTGAACCGGTCCGAACCGGGAGGAACCCACCTCTGCCTGGATGATTGAGAATGTCCATAGACCTTCAATTTTGTGAGTTCCCCACTCTTCCAGAATGAAGTTTCCCGCCAACACCAGACACGGCACGGTCCCTTTTCTTACCGTAATCTTCACTGTGTTATTCTGTGTTTCTTTGCAGGGATCCTGTTTACAATGCTGGTGTTTGGACCGGCCTGTGGATTTATCCTGGGATCTTTCTGTACCAAAATCTATGTGGATGCTGTCTTCATTGACACAAGTAGGTAACTTCCCCCCACCCCGGGGTTGCACATAGAATAAGAAAATTCTTTTAACAACAGAACAGAAAGAAAGAAGAAAATCTTTGTGTTTTGAAAGATGTGGGTTGAAGCCAGATGTTATGCCTGCTGTCCAGCTTGTTTGAGTTTTTATTTATTCCTGTGGGAACACTTAGCTAATCTTAAGTGATCTTGAAAAAAGTTAAGTAGGATCAGGACTAATAAGGTGGAAAATAAGCAGGAAATTGTATGTGCAATTGAGAAGTTGAACATCAAGCCGCTGCTCTATTGTAGCCAAGAAAATTACAAGAATGTTTTTTTATAATTGTACTTATATTTGCTGCAAAGGAACTCGCAAGCTTCTTTCTTTTTCTTTCTTTCTTTCTTTCTTTCTTTCTTTCTTTCTTTCTTTCTTTCTTTCTTTCTTTCTTTCTTTCTTTCTTTCTTTCTTTCTTTCTTTCTGCACTTTTGCTTTTTTCCTTTATTTATTTATTTCTTTGCTGTCTTTACCCATTAATAGCTAGATACCATTTAAACAGGCTGCTCAGATATAGTTAAAGGGCTACTGAAAGAATAGCTGATTTCATGAAAGCAGATCAGAAACGCAAAAGATCACGGATGCAGAATTCAGCTTACTGACCATTTTTTTTGCAACACAAGAAAGTTTTGGGGGTGAAAAAATAGTCCAGTTAATGTCAAGCACAAGAAACCAGGAGCCAGGATTAGATCCAAAATGATTCAAGTTTATTTCATGCTACCACTAAACAAGAATCTGATCTACTAACGGTGAAGGCTAATTGGTGGTAGATATGGGTCAAGAGAGGGCTGGATTTAGCTCTCTTGTGGGTGCAAAGGGACTCTAAACTGATGACATGCTTGATCCCTCCTTCGGGTTCAGCCTGATCATCTACAGATTAACAGAGTTGGAAGGGACCTTGTAAATCATCTAGTGTCTAGTCCAACCCCCTGCCCAAGCAGGAGACCCTACACCATTTCTGACAAATGGCAGTCCAGTCTCTTTTTGAAAGCCTCCAGTGATGAAGCTCCCACAACTTCCGAAAGCAACTTCTGTTCCATCGATTGATTGTTCTCACTGTCAGGAAATTTCTCCTTATTTCCAGGTTGAATCTCTCCTTGTTCAGTTTCCATCCATTATTCCTTGTCTGGCCTTTGGGTGCTTTGGAAAACAGGTTGACCCCTTCCTCTCTGTGGCAGCCTCTCAAATATTGGAAGACTGCTATCATGTCTCCCCTGGTCCTTCTCTTCACTAGACTAGCCATGCCCAGTTCCTGCAACCGTTCATTGTATGTAACAGTAACAGAGTTGGAAGGGACCTTGGAGATCATCTAGTCCAACCCCCTGCTTTCACAGGAGACCTGTACTAGGGATTCGAACCGCCAAACTGCCAACCTTTCTGATCGACAAACTCCATGTCTTAGCCATTGAGCCACCTAGTCAGGGTTAGCCTCCAGTCCCCTAATCATCCTGGTTGCTCTTCTCTGCACTCTTTCTAGAGTCTCAACATCTTTTTTATAGTCTGGTGACCAAAACTGGATGCAGTATTCTAGGTGTGGTCTTACGAAGGCTTTATAGAATGGTATTAGTACCTCCCTTGATCTTGATTGTATCCCTCTGTTAATTCCCGCTTAGGATTGCATTGGCTTTTCATCTCTTATAGCGAAGTCTATATTAGTGGAATACAAGATAGGACATCAGTGAAGGGTGTGGGGAGTTTCAGTAATCTTGATCCCTTCCCAACTGGAATCAAGTATATTCAGTGGGTTAATTTAGGCACAATGAAAAATGGCTTATGAAAGCGCACTGAACTTCTAATGAATGTCTTTTGACTGCGTGAAACTTGCCGCATTGTGATCATCTTATATTGTTCAACTTTGGCTCCAGCTTTTCTCAGCTGCTTTTAAATATCATTTATCCAACAAAATAAACTGCTTTGTTTCCCATTCGGGAACCAGTGATGCAGCCACAAATTGTTTGCCAGGTTTAGACAAGCAGATCTCTTATGATGGATCACTGCGGGGTTCTTTTGACCCACCGAGGAAGCATTGAAGTCATCTTGTCCCGATGGTAGTTTTCCTGGCACTTTTGCACTTCGTTGGTTGTCAGCATCCACCTTGAAGTTTCCAGAGAGATGGATCATCTTTGTGTGGCCTCAGCCCCAGGAGTGTTTTTGCAATCTGGGATTCCTAAAATCCAGGTTCCATCAAAGACACTGAGAAACAAAATGTTGATTACGGTAGCTAAGAGACAGATCACTTTCATGCAGTATTCTGGGAGTTGAAGTCCACAAATGCTGGCAAGGGAATTCTGGGAGTTGAAGTTCACACATCTTGATGTTGTTAAGGTTGCGAAACACTGTTCTAACATACGAGGGTGAGTCAAAAGGTAATGCCATCTTCTTTAGGACAGGTATAATTACCAACACAGGAACATGTAGCATACATCAAAATGAAGCTGGTCCTCTGTGGATCACATCCCTACTTCTCAACATAGTCACCGTTTCTCTCAATAGCAATGTTTAATATTCCACCTTCGAATGAGAGCATGTATCCCTGTCTCATAAAATTTTGTTGACTGTTCTTTGAGCCACTTCTTCATTGCAGTTTTCACTTCCTCATGTGGTCATAAGTTTCTTTCTTTCTTTCTTTCTTTCTTTCTTTCTTTCTTTCTTTCTTTCTTTCTTTCTTTCTTTCTTTCTTTCTTTCTTTCTTTCTTTCTTTCTTTCTTTCTTCCTTCCTTCCTTCCTTCCTTCCTTCCTTCCTTCCTTTTCCTTCCTTCCTTCCTTCCTTGTCCCTCTTTCTCTCTCTTCCTCTTTCTCTCTCTTTCTCTTTCTTTCTCTTTCTCTTTCTCTTTCTTTCTCTTTCTTTCTCTTTCTTTCTCTTTTTTTCTTGTCTCTGTCTCTCTTCTCTCTCTCTCTCTCCCTTTCATTCCTCTTTCTTTCTTTCTTTCTCTTTCTTTCTCTCTTTCTTTCGGTGGCGGGAGAAGAAAGAAAGTGCTCTGGGAGGGTGGGTGGCCCAGCCCGGCAGCAGCGCATTCCCTGTCATGGGCTGGCATGCGGGAAGGCCGTGTGGAAGGCAGGCAAGCATGTTGGGGCTGCGGGCCTCAGGGAATGGAGTAGGGGAGGCAGGCTGGGACGGGGGGAGGCAGGGGCAGCTAAGTAGAATAATAGAAGAACCTCCAAATAAATAAATAAATAAGTAGGCCGCGACTTCGCAGGCTTACCTGGCAGGCAGATCAGGGGCGCAGCGCTTCAGGCAGGCAAGCTGCAGAGCAGAGACTGGGCGGGGCAGGGCGAGCGAGTGAGTGAGCGGCGACCGGGGGACCGGTTTGGGGGCATGGCCAGCCAGCTGTCACTACCAGTTTGGCGAACCAGGCCACATGTCCGCTAACGGTTGTTCCGAACCGGTCCGAATCGGTAGCATTTCACCTCTGCAGTCTGGAAAACATTAAGATTATATCCACTCTGTTTTTTTTCCCACAAGGGGGCAGATTTCTGAGCTGATCCAGGTTTTTTTCCCCCTCCTGGATTTTAATAGAAGTAAAAGTACAAGGGAACAACGTAGATTAACTTTTAAATAGAGGAGTTGGTTCAGGTTTTCACATCTTTTTCATTTGGATTATGATCATATCCTGTACCCTGTTAGCAAAATTGACTGCGTATTTCCTGAAGTAACCATGTAACCCTGGCTCATTTCAGAGTTGCATAGTTATTCCAGAAAATTTTGCAGGCCAAAAAGCTTTCTGGCTATACCCTGGCTGTACACTGGTGTGAATTGGTGGGGCATTATATCCTTTAATCCAGTGTTTCTCAACCGTGGCAGTTTGAAGATGTGCGGACTTCAACTCCCAGAATTCCCCAGCCAGCGTTGCTGGCTGTGGAATTCTGGGAGTTGAAGTCCGCACATCTTCAAACTGCCAAGGTTGAGAAATACCGCTTTAATCACTTAAAAGCAATATAGAAAAATTGGTGCTTTCTTGTCCCGGTGGAAAAAGAAGCTGAGATTCTCTGCAGTGAAAGTGGCACACAAGCCAGATGTTAGTATTTGACTTGCCCATCAAAAGCGTCGGGATCATGTCATCCAAATACATTCTTATCAGGGTCCGTGGTGAAAATCTTTTACATCCAAAATGACAATTTTGAAAAGAATCTTCCTTTTCAAGGGTGCTTGTCAGGATGCCCAGTTTCTTTGCCCTGCGGCAAGCAAGGAAATCAATATTTCCGGCTGGCAACAGACCACATAACCACATCCACTTAATAAATGCTGGAATTGATTAGGCTGGGTTTATCAGAAGCACGCCAGTTGATAGGCAGGCAACATTTCCCAGGTACCATTTTTAAATGCAATTTCACAGCATCAAGAATTGTAAAATAATAATAATAATAATAATAATAATAATAATAATAATAATAATAATAATAATAATAATAATAATAATAATAATAATAATAATAATAACAACAACAACAACAACAACAACAACAACAACAACAATAATTTCATAGCATCAAGAATTGTAAAATAATAATAATAATAATAACAACAACAATAACAATAACAACAATAACAATAACAACAACAACAACAACAATAATAATAATAATAACAATAATAATAATAATAATTTCACAGCATCAAGAATTGTATAATAATAATAATAATAATAATAATAATAATAATAATAATAATAATAATAATAATAATAATAATAATAATAATAATAATAATAATAATAACAACAACAACAACAACAACAACAACAACACACTTTAAAAAAAATAGAAAGAATGTGGGTATAGTTGCTGTAGATGGTACATTTTCCCTTCTTATTCATTTGCACTCAGACTCAAGAGGTGTAGCTTTTTGTTCGGGCTTCATACTAAAAGTGCTAAAACCTGCATCCAATGTGGATTTGGTTTTTTTGTTTTTGTTCTGTAAAATAATTTTGCAATATTTTCTCTATGTGGCCACTAGGAGGCATTATAAGACCATTTTCATTTTGTTGGAATTTGTTAGGCATACTTCTGATATTTATACTGTATATAGCAGTGATGGCGAACCCATGGCACGCGTGCCACAGGTGGCACGCGGAGCCATATCTGCCGGCACGCGAGCCGTTGCCCTAGCTCAGCTCCAGCACACATGTGCGCCCCAGCCAGCTGATTTTCGGCTCTCACGGAGGCTCTGGGGGGGCTCTGGAGCCTGGGGAGGGCGAAAAACGGGCCTACCAGGCCCACCAGAAGTTGGGAAACAGGCTGTTTTTGCCCTCCCCAGGCATTGAATTATGGGTGTGGGCACTCGCGCATGCGTGATAGCCCGTGCGCACACGTTTTTGGCACCCGAGGAAAAAAAGGTTCGCCATCACTGGTATATAGGAAACCTAACATATATAGGAAACCTAACATATCAAGCTACCTATGTCTGATCACATGGAGGGAGGGAGGGAGGGAGGGAGGGAGAGAGAGAGAGAGAGAGAGAGAGAGAGAGAGAGAGAGAGAGAGAGAGAGAGAGAGAGAAAGAAAGAAAGAAAGAAAGAAAGAAAGAAAGAAAGAAAGAAAGAAAGAAAGAAAGAAAGAAAGAAAGAAAGAAAGAAAGAAAGAAAGAAAGAAAGAAAGTACAGAGATTGTAAACCATGGGTTTATGCTCCATAACCTTAAGACCTTAAGGTTAGGGGTACATAACTTGTCAAGCCAGAAGGGTGTGCTCTTGACAAAACTTAATAGGTTGGATTAGGACAGAAAACTAGATTTCATTTCATTTCATTTCATTTCATTATTTCATTTCATTTCTTTTCTTTTCTTTTCTTTCTTTCTCTCTCTCTCTCTCTCTCTCTCTCTCTCTCTCTCTCTCTCTCTCTCTCTCTCTCTCTCTCTCTCTCTCACGAATTATACTCTAGATGGGTTCCCCCCCCCCCCCGCAGAATTGCTCCCCTCCCCTCCCTTAGCTTGCTCCTAGCTTTCCATCTTGCAGTGTCATCAGTAGAAGACATGGGCTGCCCTTCCATCAGGTCTATGATAATTCTCCACAGCCAACTCGCCACAGCCATTTCACTGCAGGACAAGAGTTACACTAATATCAAAGGATTAGAATTCTTTATTGGCCAAGTGTGATTGGACACACAAGGAATTTGTCTTCGGTGCATAAGCTCTCATTGTATATAAAAGCTATAAGTGATAAATCATGATCATATACATTCATCATCAATCGTAAGATACAACACTTAGTGATAGTCCTAGGATACTAAATAAGCAATCAACATAAACCGTACTAGAAAACTACATAAAACAATATAAATCATAAAGATACAATCAACAAAGTTGTAGTCGTAAGTAGAAAAGGAGATAGGTAATAGGAAGGGATGAGAAGAATAATAGCAATGCAGTCTTACTAAATAGTTTGACAGTGTAATATCAAAGGAATGGTAGAATAGTATAATTGAAGAAAGGAGGGACAGAATGAAACGTGAATAGCAATAGCAATAGCACTTAGACTTATATACCGCTTCATAGTGCTTTACAGCCCTCTCTAAGCGGTTTACAGAGTTCAGCATATTGCCCCCAACAATCTGGGTCCTCATTTTACCGACCTCAGAAGGATGGAAGGCTGAGTCAACCTTGAGCCGGTGAGATTTGAACAGCTGAACTGCAGCTAGCAATCAGCTGAAGTAGCCTGCAGTGCTGCACTCTAACCACTGCGCCACCTCGGCTCTGGCAAAAATTAAAATATTTTTTATTTATTTTAAATAAGTAGAATTGTTAAATTGTCCCGCAGAGAGATGGCCATGGCGAGTTGGCAACAGCTAGTTGGCTGTGGCAAGCTGTCCCATTCCCCCTTCCATCTTTCCCACCTGGGTGTGTGGAAAGAGACAAAGATGGACAAAGATATGGGGAAATTTGAGAGAACTACAAGAGGAAGGTACTGTCAGCTGAGATTGGTCCAGTTGCTGTGATTCAACCTTCGGCCTGGCTGATTGAGTCTTCATTGACGTGTCAGCTAAGAGCCTCTGCAAATTCCAAAAGCAATTGCAAAAATAAATTTGTTGCTGGAAGCACTCCAGTGAAGAAAATCCAAGCCACCCACTGGCTAAATATCATACTGTTCTCCTTTCTATGGATTCTCAGTGGTGGTTGTTTTCAAAACGCCTGAAATACAGCTCTTAAAACAAAACATATAGCAGCAACGCAGTGCCAAATAGCCTCATTATTTTTAAACATGGTAGCGTAAATTGCAGCATTTTTTTTAAAAAAAAATCATTTCCGTGCTGTGGCCCAGCACATTTTTTTATTATTTCCCCTTCTCTTGTGCACTGGTGCAAAATAAAACTGCATACGGTGGAAGAAATAACAGAAGAACAGAGTTGGAAGGGACCTTGGAGGTCTTCTAGTCCAACCCCTTGCTCAAACCCTGTACTATTTCAGACAAATGGTTGTCCAATCTCTTCTTAGCCAACTAGTTTTTTCCTAGTACATGCTGATGTCCTTGTCTATCAGAGTTTGTTGCATAAATCAAAACCAGAAGCACACACAGATAACTGATTCAGCTGGATTCATTAACTTTTTTATAAACATAACAATATATATACAATACCACAAGTAGATTATTTCTTCAATGTAGCAACAGTTACAATCAGTTTCATTTCCAGCAGCAGACAAGCTTTCAGTTCAGAGTACAGAGTGGGCTGAGTGACGCCCAGCCTTCTAGTTTCAGTTTCAATTCTCTGCACAGACTCAGATGTATTTAGCTCAGGGGTGGGTTCTAGCTTACCTCGCTGCCGGTTCGCTTCTTCCTGCACTGCGTGGGCGCACCTCGTGAGCGCACGTGCATGCGCAGTGATGAAAAATCCAGGGGGGAAAAAAGCCGAAAACAAGATGGCGACGCATGCACAGTGCTGGAAACTCAGCTTCTGCGCATGCACAGAACAAAAACCAGAAAAAAAAACCCTCCCAAAAAAATTTGGGGTTTTTAAAAAATAAAAAATAAAAAAAAGATGGCGGTGCCCACGGACCGGCACCAACCAAACTGGTTCCGTGACATCATCGTGACATCACCAGCAGTTTGCTACCAGTTCAGGCAAACCTGTCCGAACCGGGAGGAACCCACCTCTGGTTTAGCTCCCATTGGCTGACTTAGTTGCTATGCCTATTCATTGGCTGACCTTCTTACCATTGGCTTTCCCAGTTCATGAATATTCTAACATTGTCTACCCAAGTAAAAGACCCCATCTCTTTGTTCTTTGCAGGCAAGCTGGACATCACCCCTGATGACCCTCGGTGGATTGGCGCATGGTGGGCTGGCTTCTTGCTCTGTGGTGCCTTACTTTTCTTCTCGTCTCTCCCGATGTTTGGATTCCCACAGTCCCTGACACCCCGGCCGGAGCACATAGCCGAGGTAGAGGAAGCCATGTTGCCAGAAGGGGACTATGAAAGGCCAAAGCCAAGCAATGGGATTCTCCCACCGCACTCCATGGAAGCCAACGATGATGATCCATCTTGCTTCCAGCAGCTGAGAGGTGACGCACTTCCTTCATAGCCCAGGTGGCTTCTGCGGGAGGCAACAGGTGAATAGAATAGAATAGAATAGAATAGAATAGAATAGAATAGAATAGAATAGAATAGAATAGAATAGAATAGAATAGAATAGAATAGAATAGAATATATGGAATAAGAATAGAATAGAATAGAATAAATAGAACAGAACAGAACAGAACAGAACAGAACAGAACAGAACAGAACAGAACAGAATAGAATAGAATAGAATAGAATAGAATAGAATAGAATATACAGGAATGAAGAATAGAATAGAAAGAATGGAATGGAATGGAATAATGAATAGAATAATGAGTAGAGTAGAGTAGAGTAGAGTAGAGTAGAGTAGAGTAGAGTAGAGTAGAGTAGAGTAGAGTAGAGTAGAGTAGAGTAGAGTAGAGTAGAATACGGAGTGGAGTGGAGTGGAGTGGAATGGAATAGAATGGAATGGAATTATTTATTGGCCACGTGTGATTGGACACACAAGGAATTTGTCTTTGGTGCATATGCTCTCAGTGTACATAAGGAGAATAAAATACATTCATCAAGAATAAAAAGATACAACACTTAGTGATAGTCAATGTTACTAATAAGCTATCAAATCCTGCTAGGAAACAAATAAAAGCAATATAAATTGAAAGATGCAAGCAACATGGTTATAGTAATAAGTGGGAAGAGATAGATATTAGTAAGGAAGAGAAGAATACTAGTAATACAGTCTTAGTAAATTATTTGCAGTGTTGTGGGAATTGGTTGTTAAGCAGAGTGATGGCATTCGGGGAAAAACTGTCCTTGTGTCTAGTTGTCTTGGTGTGCAGTGCTCTATAGCGTCGTTTTGAGGGTAGAAGTTGAAACAATTTGTGTCCAGGATCTGAGGGGTCTGTAGATATTTTCACAGCTAGATTCATTACCTGATGCAGACCTTGGATTGCCTTGCACATCTTAATTTCTTTCCCTTAAATAATAGTGATTCTACCAACCGTTTGATTGGGGGGAAATATTAAAGCCTTTTGCGTTAATCCTGAACGCTGAAAGGACAACTGAATTAACACTTGATCTGGTTCACCTTCTTGGATGACCTTGGCTTGACCCAGCAGGCAGGTTTTCCATTTGTTCTCATGGAAACCTTTGATCCCTTGCAAGTAGAACATTTGTTTCCAGGATCAAATAGCCTCTTGCTCTCGTCCGGTGATGGGTGTGTATTACCACGCCACTTTAAAGGTCACTGTGACAAAATTATGGTTGCTCTGGAGTCAGATGACTTCTTTTTAGAACCAATCAAAGAGATGATTTTTCATCTGAGCCATAGGTGTTATGAACTACAGGGAGTCCTTGATTTACGAACAGTTCATTTAGTGACTGTTCGAAATTACTACGGCATGAAAAAAAAGTGACTTCTGGTTGTTTTTCACACTTACGACCCTCGCGGCATTCCCAGTTTTGTGCTAGTGACCCAGTAATCAAAATCAAACTAAGTATCCATGCAACGCGCTCAGCGATCGTCACTAGATGGCCCTGTGTACCTCTTAATAGACCAGGTGAGTTAGATTGGCAGTGGGATATAGACACAGATCATAGATAGCTCTTGTAGCTTTCAGTGAATATGGTCCAAACTCAACCAAATCAACAAAGGATAAATCCACAAACAAAACTAATGTACAAGAAGTAGAGAGAGATGTTGTTCCTCCAGAGCTCGGACTAAAAAAAATTGTGGGCAGAAAAAAAATTATTTTTTTATTTTTATTTATTTAGTTTTGTCAAACATGTACAGGATAGTAGTTGTTTGTATAAACATAACATAAGCAAAGAAGTACAGATAAATGAGGACAGTAGGACAGGGACGATAGGCACAGTGGTGCGCTTATGCACGCCCCTTACAGACCTCTTAGGAATGGGGTGAGGTCGACTGTAGACAGTCTAAGGTTAAAGTTTTGGGGGTTTGGGGAAGAAACCACAGAGTCAGGTAGTGCATTCCAGGCATTGATCACTCTGTTGCTGAAGTCGTATTTTCTGCAGCCAAGTTTGGAGAGGCTTACATTAAGTTTGAATCTATTATGTGCTGGTGTATTCGACAATTTTTTTTCCAAAGGTGGCACTCCCACGGGGGTGAGGGTAGCACCAATATAAAAAAGCCTCCGTGGATGGAAAGATGGATAGCAAAGATTGTCTTTGGATGGATGGATGAAAAGAGGACTTTTCGGAGCCGAGGTGGCGCAGTGGTTAGAGTGCAGCACTGCAGGCTACTTCAGCTGACTTCTAGCTGCAGTTTGGCAGTTCAAATCTCACCAGGCTCAAGGTTGACTCAGCCTTCCATCCTTCCTAGGTGGGTAAAATGAGGACCCAGATTGTTGGGGGCAAGAGGCTGACTCTGTAAACCGCTTAGAGAGGGCTGTAAAAGCACTGTGAAGAGGTATATAAGTCTAAGTGCTATTGCTATTTGCCATGAAGGAAAGGATACATGCACAAACACACACAAGTGCACTCTTTCTGTCCACCTTATAATTGACAGGTGGAAGGACATTATCCTCTTCCCCGGAGAATTTCCCCAATATTCTCTTCCCCTTTGAAAGAAATAAAAAAAAAACATTTTCCCCTTTCTCTAAGGAATAAGAACTAGCAAGGAAAAAAAGCACAAGAGAATTTCTTTGCCCAGCATTAAATAGCAATAGCACTTAGATTTATATACCGCTTCACAGTGCTTCACAGCCTTCTCTAAGCGGTTTACAGAGTCAGCATATTGCCCCCAATAATCTGGGTGCTCATTTTACCAACCTTGGAAGGATGGAAAGCTGAGTCAACCTTGAGCCAGTCAGGATCGAACTGCCAAATTGCAGGCAGCTGGCAGGCAGCAGAAGTAGCCTGCAGTTTCGCACTCTAACCACTGCGCCACCTCGCCAAATCGGCAACTGAGTTTGTGGCTGTCATGAATGTAGCCATCTCAAAACTGAGGAGAGCCCTAAGATGATTATATGCACAGAAATGGAAATATTCAACACTATTCACTATGGAGGACTGGTGAAGTTCAGATTTTACTGAAATGGAGGAATTTACTTCTTTGATTAGGGGAAAAAAGGACTAATTTATTGGTGATTAAAAGGCTCTTGTGGCCATTTACTGTATGTAAAAATAAAAAAAATGACAGCTTTTATGATTAAATAGGATAAATTACAGAAAAAAAGGAAGAATATGGAGTAACTTTAGAAAGAAAGAGGTCTAATATATTTATATTTATAACTGCTGTGAAGATCAAAAGTCATTTTTAATATCTTTTTTCTTTCTTTTCTATTTTTTTCTACTTTTTTGCTTTGATATCTTTTTTTCCCTTTTACTTTATATTAGTTGGCATTAGTTTTCATTTCTTGTTTATAATTTTTAAGAAAAAAAAACTGAGGACTGCAAAGACATCGCATTCCGTCCTTGAGAACATCTCCACTTCTTAAATGTCCTTTACATTTCAAAGGAAAATTCTCTTTTACACTCTTCAATGAGAAATAGTAAAAAAAACAAAATCTCTTTGTGGTTATTTTTTTCCCCTACTGCTGTTGCTAAATTGATCTAAGTTGGTTAGTTATTTTAAAGATGGGTTGTTTCATACTCTCGTGAACTGTCCTTCAACTGCTATGAACACTTTTCAACAAGGAATTGGGGTAGAAATATTTCAACAGCTAACAACAACAAACAAAAAGGGGGAAATTTCAACCAATAACCAAAATATGGAAATCAATAAATGCTCCAATAGTAAATTTAGGAGAATGTGGGTGTAGATGCCACATCCGAGTTGCCATTTGCCAGTTTTAATTGTGGAACCCTGGGTGCTCTCTGAACTTGGTTGTTTTCTTGTAGACGTTTCATTACCCAAACTAGGTAACATCATCTGTGATAGTAAGGAAGCAGGTTTTGCTCTCATTTTATATACTATTGGTTTGCTCTCTCAGTGTTGGTGGGAACGGACTCCTTGATTAGGCTGTTGTTTTAGTTGTGATTGGCTATTGGGGTTGTATTTTTTTTATTTTTTTATTTGTCAAACATGTATAGCATAGTAGTAGTTTGTATAAACATAAGTAAAAAGTAACGATAAAAGAGGACAATATGACAGGGACGGTAGGCATGCTGGTGCGCTTATGCACGCCCCTTACAGACCTCTTAGAAACGGGGAGAGGTCGACTGTAGACAGTCTAAGGTTAAAGTTTTGGGGGTTTGGGGAAGAAACCACAGAGTCAGGTAGTGCATTCCAGGCACTGATCACTCTGTTGCTGAAGTCGTATTTTCTGCAGTCGAGTTTGGTGTGCTTTACATTTAGTTTGAATCTATTACGTGCTCGTGTATTGCTGCGGTTTGAAGCTGAAGTAGTCATTAACAGGAAGGACATTTTGGTATATGATTTTATGAACTACATTTAGATCAGATCGGAGGCGACGTAGTTGTAAATTGTCTAATTCTTTCACTAAATCTTCTGACCCAGTTTAGGAATGCAGTGGAATGAGCAATTCTAGCTGTGAGTGCTTGTTTTTAATTATAATGTTTGGTGGAAACTTCCTTTCTTTCTTTTGGTTCTGTTTCCACTCTGGATATCACCCCTGATGACCTTCAGTGGATTGGAAATAGATGAGCAGATACCCATGGCTTAAACTCATGTGGTCAAAGCTTCATCTGGTAGATCCTTCTAGCTGGACCAGTCATGGTGTATCGGATTCTGCTCCCCATAACTAGAATCATTTCATTGAATTTTCTCCCTGTCCACATGGAATATGTTGATAGATGGTCTGGAGAAAACACCGTTAAAGAAATTAGGGTGGCAATTAGAAACCTCATCGTGAAATTGTCTCTCCATTCTTCCAGTGATCCCGAAGGTAACTAAGCACCTGTTGTCCAATCCGGTGTTCACCTGCATTGTTCTTGCGGCTTGCATGGAGATCGCGGTGGTGGCAGGTTTCGCAGCCTTTCTTGGCAAGTACCTAGAACAGCAGTTCAATCTCACAACGTCATCAGCCAACCAGTTATTAGGTGAGTTATTAGCCAGAAGAGGTCAACCCTTTCCCCTCTGGTCAAGGATAGAACCTAAGGGTCAACATCCAGCTCAAGAATCCAAATAAAAGTCCAGGATCATTCTGTTTCCAAAATTCCTTTACTGTTTATTGAAATCACCGCATAGTAATGTCAAAGCAAAACTAACTCTAAACCTCAGTCCATAGAATAAAACAATACTTTCCCAATCCAAGCCCCCAACCTCTCACGTAGTCCATGTAAAAAAGGTTCTCATAGTTATGGGAACCATCTGCTTTAACTCCACACCTGCTGTGATGTCCTTGAACAGATTCCAGGTTCCCGTGGCCTTCAGCAGAATCATAGAAGTTTTGCTTCCCCATTTAACCCATTCGAAAATAACACCTCCCCCCCCACTTACTCTAATGGCAAGTTAAAACGAAGAGGCTGCCAAAGTTTCCATCTTGGGTTGTGGTCCGCCAGCAGAGCTAGAAGCAGATTCGGACAGTGAGGAGGTTGGGGAGGAACATGGGTCAGTCCTGGAGTCTGGGGAAGGCTCTGCGTCGGAGGCAGAGATGAGGCCAGGGCCGTCCGACAGTTAACAGCTACCTTGGGAGTCGGAGATAAGTGGGGCAGAAGAACAGCTGGAGCCTGTTCCCGATGCGCGCATGCGCAGCGCTGTCAGGAGAAGGGAACAACTAAGGAACAAGGGTCGACTTGGGAGTAAGGCCACAGGTGGACGATGAATGGCCCCTCCCATAGGGAATAAAAGAAGAGGAAAAGGGGATGGGAGTTTGCAGAAGACAATTAGTTCGCTTAATTGGTTCGTGACTCTCAGAGACTTCTTGCCAAGTTTTGAAGATATCGGCCTGGCAGCTCTCCAAGCCAGATAAGGTCTGTGACTGTAAATGCACCCTTGAAAGACTTTGCTGGATGTGAATGAGAAGAATTCACAGTAACTTAATAAAAAGGGTTTTTTGTCGGAGCAAAGAGTCTGCTCCGTGGTTTGTGGAATCCTAGGTCAGAACACCTTGATACTAAGAACCAAAGAAGTGTCTTGAACTGGGATCAAGGTAAAAACTCAAAATCCAACCCTTTGCAACTTTCGGTTCCCTTTACAGGCATGACGGCTATTCCCTGCGCATGTTTGGGCATCTTCCTAGGAGGCCTCTTAGTGAAGAAGCTGAGCCTTTCTGCCCTGGGTGCCATTCAGATGGCCATGTTGGTCAGCCTGGTGTCCACGGCTTGCTACGTTTCTTTCCTCTTCCTGGGCTGCGATACGGGGCCTGTGGCTGGCATTACTGTTCCCTATGGAAACAAGTAAGTAAGAGAGAGAAAGGTTTACCCCCTTGATTGGGATTTTTTTTTTAAAATGTGGAACTGCAGGCTTGCACCCCACCCCTACAGAAGACCGTAGAATGGAACCATTAAGTTGGAAGGGACTTAAGAGATCACAAAGACCAACCCCCCCCCCCGCCCCGACTCAGGGCTCATCATCCTTGAGAGATGACTAACCAGCCTCTTTGGTGGATTGTTGCTGGATTTAGCAGGCATAATTAGATCCGGCAGAGAAAGCCGTGAAGGCATCTACGACAGGCAGAGGGGAAAATGGGAATAGGAATAGTCATGAAAAGATGGTTTGTTAAAAAGGTAGTTTGTTCCAAAGTTGGAGCCCGTTCAAGTTGTTCTTTAACAACTTGATGGATTCACGGCTTGTCTGTTCTTTACACTGTCAAAGGGCTGTACTCAGCATTAGAACACCCTTGTGGGATAGCCTGGATTGACAGATAGTGACAGGCACAAAGTCACCCTCAGACTTTCCAGAACTTCCACAATTCTAGTCCATCCGTTGCTGAGGGACATCAGCGAGTAAGGATGTCCTGGTGGGTTTCCCAGAAATGTTTGGCCACAGTGAGAAGTCAAGAGCTCCTGGAAGGTCTTCAGCTTCCTAAAGCCCCAAGCAGACCCAGGCAGTTCTTTGAATGTCCCCTGCCCTTCCTTCCTTCCTTCCTTCCTTCCTTCCTTCCTTCCTTCCTCTCTCTCTCTTTCCTTCCTTCCTTTCCTTTCTTTCTTTCTTTCTTTCTTTCTTTCCTTCCTTCCTTCCTTCTTTTCTTCCTTCCTTCTTTCCTTCCTTCCTTCCTCTCTCTCTCTTTCCTTCCTTCCTTTCCTTTCTTTCTTTCTTTCTTTCTTTCTTTCCTTCCTTCCTTCCTTCCTTCTTTTCTTCCTTCCTTCCTTTCCTTCCTTCCTTCCTTCCTCTCTCTCTCTTTCCTTCCTTCCTTCCTCTCTCTCTCTTTCCTTCCTTCCTTCCTTTCTCTCTCTTTCCTTCCTTCCTTCCTTCCTTCCTTCCTTCCTTCCTCTCTCTTTCCTTCCTCCCTTCCTTCCTTCCTTCCTTCCTTCCTTCCTTCCTTCCTTCCTTCCTTCCTTCCTTCCTTCCTTCCTTTTTCTCTTGATTTCTAGACGACTCTGGGCTCTTTATAACTACAAAGGTTTTCCTACCTGTTGATTGACCCCTCTCCCTTACCCACTCACTCACCCACCCACCCACCCTTCCTTTTTTCTTTTCTAGGTCAACCATCTCCAGCTTGGCCCCCTATTCTGCCTGCAATAGCAACTGTAAATGTCAAATGGATTCCTTCACTCCAGTCTGTGGGACCGACGGGATCACGTACTTATCTGCCTGTTTTGCTGGTTGCACCAACATGGTAATCCCTTATTTCTTCCCTTCTCCAATCTATTTCAGTCAACTGTTCTCTCTTTCAGTGTGTGTGTGTGCACGCGTACGCGTGTGTGCACACACACGCACGCTTATTTTCCTGTGGTCCTATCTGAAGCTGCAGCGTATGTGGATTAATTTGGTCCTTAATTGTCCCCATCTCTCTCCCCCCCCCAAAAGAGCCAGTTAAAGGGATGCAGTGGGTATCTTAAGGCTGTGCAAGATTTAAGTCTCTTATTTTGCTTCTTAAACCACCCCCCTCCAAAATAGGAAAGTGTCTGAAATGTGTAATTTTGCTCATGATGGGGAAGCTTTGCCGCTCACAGCAAGCCTAAGGTTATAAATAAGTTGCTCACCCTAGGTTACATTTGTGTTAAGTTTAAATTTTTATTTATTCATTTTATAAGACACCTCAATCCCTGAAGCAACATTCTGTCAGGTACACAGTACTAAACAATTAAACAGAAGGTGGGGGGAATAAGAGTTGCTTGTTTCAAAGTGACTCTACAGAATTTCTTGTGTAGTTGATCATGCAATGGCTCTTCAGTGCCTCACATAAAGGAGATATCTGGATTGAAAAGTAATTTAGAAAATAATGAATGAATGAATGAATGAATGAATGAATGAATGAATGAATGAATGAATGAATGAATGTTGCATGCACTTATCCATGATGGTGATAATGCAAACGATCAATACATTTTTGGCAAATTTTATTGAAATTATCATAGTGTAAAGTACAAATGAAAGTAAAGATAATAGGGAAATGGCAAAGGATAAGAAAGAAAAAGAAATGTAGAATAAAGGAGGAAAGAAAAAAAAGCACTGACTTCCATCATTTTTCAGCGCAGTAAAATACAGAATAAAATTATAGCCTTGACTTTTTTACCTTTACATTCATAGTAATTACTAGCCATCTCTATAATGGTCAGCAAAACGCGAAGTCAGGAGTTCATTTTTTTTCCTGTCTGCAAATACCCAATTCTGTGCTTAAAGTATTAGCTTCTGTGAATAAATTAACAGGTATAGTATTAAAACTATATTTTGTAGTATTCTAAATATACATTGCTTACTGGTGTAAACCGCTTAGAGAGTGCTTGCACTGTGAGGCGGTATATAAATGTCACCAATAAATAAATAAATAATTCTGCCTTTCTAATAACATTTCCCCAATGGATAACAAGATACCGGTATTTATTTATTTATTTATTTTGTGAGATTTATATACCGCCTCACAGTGCAAACACTCTCTAAGCAGTTTACACCAGTAAGCAATGTATATTTATATTGCCCCAAACATTCTGGGTCCTCATTTTACCTACCTTGGAAGGATGGAAGGCTGAGTCAACCTTGAGCCGGTGAGATTTGAACCACTGACCTGCGGATCAGTGTCAGCTAAAGTGGCCTGCAGTACCTGCCTCTAACCGCTGCGCCACCTCGGCTCTTATATAAAATATTATGGTTGTTACTTTCCCTGATTGAGCATAAGTTATTACAGCATTTTTATGGATAAATTTATTCTGTTTCTGTTAGCTATGAGAGGAGCAAAGACTACCATATTCAATCATTCAGGTATGGAGGTGGGAAAAATCTCAGAAGGGAGCCTCCTTAGCATCTTGGACTCTAAAAGTGAGGGGAGAGAAAAGTTTTTTCAGGCTTGTAAGATTCTCTTACGAGGTAACCTTACAATAAAGTAGAATTAGTTCATCTAGGCCTGCTTCCTATTTGGGCTACCTCACAAATACCTAGATTTATTATTAGAGTTGGAAGGGACCTTGTAGGTCATCTAGTCCAACCCCCTGCTCAAGCAGGAGTTCCTACACCATTTGAGACAGATGGCAGTCCAGTCTCCCCTTGAAGGTCGCAAGTGTTGGGGCTCTCACAACCTCCGCTGGCAAGCTGTTCCACTGGTTGATCGCTCTCACCATCAGAAAGTTTCTCCTCCCTTCCAGGTTGAATCTCTCCGTGGTCAGCTTCCATCCGTTATTCCTTGTTTGGCTTTCTGGTGCCATAGAGAACAGCCTGACCCCCTCCTCTCTGTGGCATCCCCTCAAGTATTGGAACACTGCTATCATGTCACCCCTGGTCCTTCTCTTCGCCAGACTGGCCAAGCTCAGTTCCTGCAACCGCTCTTCATATGTTTTATTTTCCAGACCCTTTATCATCCTGGTTGCTCTCTTCTGCACTTTCTCTAGGGTTTCAATGTCTTTAGGTGGCTGCATTGTCATAGGAACTTTTCAATGCTGCTCTCAACGCTATAACCAAAAGCATTTTCAAGCAAGATTCTCACAGTCTTCAGTAACAAGGGGCTAAAACATATAAAGAATGGTTTCTGGAATTGGGTATGTCTTGTTTAATGAAAAGAAGGAGTAGGGGTGACATGATACCAGTGTTCCAATATTTGAGGGGCTGCCACAAAGAAGAGGGAGTCAAGCTATTCTCCAAAGCACCTAAAGGCAGAATAAAAAGCAATGGGTGGAAACTAATCAAGGAGAGAACCAACCTAGAACTCAGAAGAAATTTCCTGACAGAACAATTAACCAGTGGAACAACTTGCCTCCAGAAGTTGTGGCTGCTCCAACACTGGAGGTTTTTAAGAAGAAATTGGGCAACCATTTGTCTGAAATGGTATAGGATTTCCTGCCTGAGCAGGGAGTTGGACTAGAAGTCCCTTCCAACTCTTTTATTCTGTTCTGTTATTCTGAATTCCATCTTGTTAGATAATTCTAGTTATGCCACAAATTCAAGGCAGCCACTTACAAGCCCAGATGTTCAGGATTTAATGAGAAGGGTGGGGCAACTGAATTATTCCCTCTACAAAACAAGTAGCAATGAGAAGTCAAACCACTTTGCTGATAGTGGACAGCTTCCCAATCTGTCTGTTTACCAAAGTAACACATTCTGGTAAAGAGAAGTTCCGTGATGATGGGCTCCAGCATAAGTCCGAAATCTTGAAAGACAAAACCTCTGGTCCTGGTGACCGAGCCAGATTGGATCCTGCAACATTATCCTGGGCATCCATGTATATTTGCCTTCATTCATCCTGAAACTTTTATCAGCTCATCAACTAACTATGAACCAGGGCGGGAAAATGCCATCCAGCTCTGATTCTTAAACAAAGCAACTTAGCTGTGCTTCAGCAATTGGAATAACATTTGTCTTCTAGGTTGCAAACAGGGGTGGGTTCTAACTTACCTCGCCGTCGGTTCGCTTCCTCCCACGCCGCATGGGTGTACGCACGCATACATAGTGCCAAAAATCCCTCCCAAAAAAAGCTGAAAACAAGATGGCAATGCATGCACAGTGCTGGAAACTCGGCTTCTGCGCATGCGCAGGAAAAAAAATCAGCAAAAAAATTCCCCCAAAAAATCAAAAAAATTCCACCCCAAAAAGATGGCGGTGTCCACGGACCGGCACCAACAGAACCGGTTCCGTGATGTCACCGTGACTTCACTAGTGGTTTGCTACCAGTTCTATAGAACCGGTGCGAACCGGGAGGAACCTACCTCTGGTTGCAAACCATCACTCATTTTGCAGTGAATTTCATTCTATGGGCATCAGGGAAACCCAATTTCATTCTATGGGCACCCAGCAATGGGTTGATGAGGCTCTTTTGAGAAGCAATGGGGTGAACAGAGGCAGCTTTTCCTGGGAAGCTAAACAGGATTCAATAGAGAAGACAAAACAGAATCTAAGAATTTCTGATAATTCAGGGTTGTTTTTAACCAAAAAGCTAAGGAGATGTTACAAAAGTATACTGGCAAGTGCCGTGTATTAAATGTGACATTTAAAAAATCAAATTATTTCTCCTATCCAAGCTATTTTATGGACCGGATAGCCTTCTTTTGCCGTGGAAGACCTGGGTTGCTTTGGTGGCAGACCGATCGGATATCAAGCTGTTTTGTTCTGACTTGATGTGAACTAAGTCTCCCAAATTGGAAAGAAACAGAGTCCGTCTTGTTTCCAATCCTTTTGGAATCAAAATAAAGTCAGTTGCTCCTTCGCTCAGCCTGGAGAGCCCAGGATCCTGAAAATCAGCAAAAGAGATTTTCATTGTCTGAATTCCACCATGAGCACAAAAAAAAAATGGGAATGGCATCAAATGGCCCCATCTTCCACTGCCTGCCTCCCACTCCGGCAAGCCTTAAGTGTCTGTAGTCCTGCTGGCAGCCATTTTGGGGGGAGATTGCACAGCTAGCTGCCTACCTGTCACGACGCTGTCCTACGAAAAGCAATTGCAGCTGTCTAATGAAGCACACGCTAGGGGTGCGTGTTTCTGTAGGTTTTCAATTACTGAATTTCTAACCGTCCAAGGCAAGCCAGTTCAAATGAGCACCTATGGGAAGAATGAAAATCGCTCTCAGCGTCTTTTGGGAATAGTCACTATGATTGCAATATGTATTGAAAGGCAGGAGGAGGAGGAGGAGGAGATGGAGGAGGAGATGGGAGGAGGAGGAGGAGATGGAGGAGAGAGGAGGAGGAGGAGAGGAGGAGGAGATGGGGGAGGAGAAAGAGAGGGAGAAGGAGGAGAGATGGAGGGGAAAGGAGGAGATGGAGATGGAGAAGGCAATGGAGAAGAGGAAGAGGAGAGGGAGGAGGAGATGGAGGAGAGAGGAGGAGTTGGAGGAGAAGGAGGAGGAGAAGGAGGAGAAGGAGGAGGAAGAGAGGAGGGGGGAGGAGATGGAGAAGGAGAGGGGGGAGGAGTTGGAGGAGGAGTGCAGGAGGAGAAGGAGGAGGAGGAAGAGAGGAGGGGGAGGAAGAGATGGAGAAGAGGAGGAGGAGATGGGGAGGAGGAGAAGGAGAGGGAGAAGGAGGAGGATATGGAGAAGCAATAGGAAAAATCTAATTTGGGTCCTAGCCCATGTCACCTGTGGCTCTTTGAATGATAGAGGAGATTGGATCTAGGGATACAATTTACCATATAATCCTAGCTTTCCACAAGAGGAGATTTTTTTTTAATTTTTGCTTCCCTCTTTATCCTAAGTAACCCAAGTCCTGAAATGAGAACGTGATGAATGGAAACTTATCAAGGAGAAAACCAACCTAGAACTAAAGAGAAATTCCCTGACAGTTTAATCAGTGAAACAGCTTGTCCCGAGTAATTGTGGGTGCTCCAACAGTGAAGGTTTTTAAGAAGAGATTGGGCAGTCATTTGTCTGAAATAGTACAGGGTTTCCTGCTTGAGCGGAGGGTTGGATTAGAAGACCTCCAAGGACTTCTAGAATAACTAGAAGAATAACTCTGTCATTCTATTACCGTATTTTTCCGAGTATAAGACGCACCTTAGTTTTTGGAGAGGAAAATAGGGGGGGGGGGAAATCTGCCTACCAGGTATTCATCTGGCTAGTGTCCTTAGTCTGGTCAGCTTCAGCACATTATTTTATCCCTGGGTTAGGACTTTAAAAAACCTTCTTCGGAGAGAGTAACAATGAAAAAGCCTGCAAGGTAATTGCTGGGAAGATCGTTAGCACCTAGTTAGGGCTGGGGAAAAAAGCTTCGGAAAAGCTACATTCGGAGTATAAGACGCACCCAAATTTTCAGCCACTTTTAGGGAGGAAAAAGGTGCGTCTTATACTCTGAAAAATATGGTATTTTGAAAACCCAGATTCAGAATAGAGAATAGAGAATAAGAGAGTTGGAAAGGACCTTGGAGGTCTTCTACGTAGTCCAAACTGCTGCTCAAGCAGAAGATCCTATACCAGTGATGGCAAACCTTTTTTGGTTTGTGTGCCAAAGGGGTGGCGTGCATGCCCACACCCATAATTCCATGCAGGGTCATGTGCGCATGCATGCGTGACCCCCCACTCCCGGCACGCGATGGCACGCCCGTTTTTCGCTCTCCCTAGGCTTCAGAGCCTTTCTAGGAGCCTGGGGAGGGCGAAAACGGCCTTCCCCACCCACCCGCACTCGGAGTCCCTCCGGAGGCAGAAAATGGCCTGTTTGCCGACTTCCGGTTGGACCAGAAGTCCCGTTTTTTGCTCTCCCCAGGCTTCAGAGCCTTTCTAGGAGCCTGGGGAGGGCGAAAACGGCCTCCCCCCCAGAGGCCCTCCGGAGGCCAGAAATGGCCCGTTTCCCAACTTGAAACGGCTCTGAACCTGAGCTTGCGTGCCCACCGATATGGCTCCGCATGCCACTTGTGGCACGTGTGTCATAGGTTCGCCATCACTGTCCTATACCATTCCAGACAAATGATTGTCCTTGTCCAATCTATTCTTAAAAACTTCCACTGATGGAGCACCCACAACTTCTGGAGGCATGCCGTTCCATTAATTAATTGTTCTAACTGTCAGGAAATTTCTCCTTAGTTCTAGGTTGGATCTCTCTTTGTTAAGTTTCCATCTGTTACTTCTTCTCTTGCCCTCTACCTTTCTCCTTTATCTTTTCCCTTTTCCTTTTCCCTTTCAATTGTATTTTAGTCTTATCAGCGAGCTGGGGTTGAAGAAAATGTGGAGTGGAATTGGAATGGAATGCTTGCATTTAGAAATATTTTCCTCTGGGAAACCCAGACTCTTCCTTTTATCTCTTCCTTGCCAGGGATCTGAATTTATGGTAATTTTCTCAAAGTCCTGCTTACTTGAAAGGTTTGAAAGAATCAAAGGAAAAGTACAATGCCGTGCTTCCAATATAAGGTCAAATCTCTTCGAACTGTTTTCCTCTCTCCATTGGCATAAGAGCAAAAGACAGATTTTTCTTTTTGCCTCTTGCCAATATCTTTGTTTTGTATGAAAAGGGCAACACTACACTGGTAGAGTGACCCACATATGTCAGTGGGGTTCTGCTATGATTCTGCAGAAGTATCTGTTTCTCTTCCAAAATCAGCCAAGGTCAACTCAGTCAGGGCTGCCATTCCTGAAGCTACAATAATAGTCATTGTATAACTGGGTGCTTGCTCATGTGTGGACAAAGCCTACTGAAATCTGAGAAGCCAGAATACAGTCAAAGGAGAAGGCAATCTCTGCTGCCTCCCACTGTGTCAATCTCAAGAGGTTCCTTAGTTCTTCAAGGAATTTTAGGAGATGAAATGCCCGAAGGTTTATCTAGAGGGGGTGCTTGGTGCTCTCTGATCTTAGCTGTTCTCTTGCAGATGTTTTATTACCCAACTAGATAACATCATCAGTGCTAGAAGAGAGTGGGATATACAGAGAGGAGGAGGATTATGGGGTGTTTGCTGCTCTCTGGTCTTAGCTGTTCTCTTGCAAATGTTTCATTACCCAATGAGGTTACACCATCAGTGCTAGGAGGCAGTGGGGTGTGCAAAGAGGAAGGGGGCCATGGGGTCCTTGGTGCTCTCTGATCTTAGCTGTTATCTTTCAAATGTTTCATTACCCAACTAGGTAACATCATCAGTGGTTGTCTAAGCAGTCTAAGCAGGTTGTCCAAGAGTAGTCTAGGAATCAGCCACCAATTCAATCCATGTCCCTCATGGAAGATTAAGGTCATCTGCGACATCCCGTTGGGTCCATGCAACAGGATCTGCTCCCTCAACCATCTCTTGCCTTCTGTCCTAGAATCTCACCGGTTGCACCTGCCTCACCTTGGCCCCGGCCGGGGATGCCACGGTCGTTCCTGGGAAGTGCCCCAGCCCTGGATGCCAAGAAGCCTTCCTGACATTCCTGTGTGTGATGTGCGTCTGCAGCATGATTGGAGCCATGGCCCAAACTCCCTCTGTCATCATCCTCATCAGGTGAGACCTTGGGCTGGCAGGGCAGAGACAAAGGAGCCCTCTGCATGGGAGGAAGTCCTAAGGAAGCATTCAAGGGAGTGGAGGATGGTTCTTTTGCTTTGGGGGGGGGTCATTTGATACCTTTGGATCTACAGTAGTTGTCAGGGTTCCAAGTAATAGACCCATAGCAAGCAAAACTCCGAGGCAGGTGAATTCATCAAAGAGTAGCTTTATTGGATACATCATATTGGCACAAACCTGGTGAAAACCGACTCTGAAGGTTCCCACGGTTTTCACCTAATAAAAAGTAAACGTTTTCTTTCCACCCCAAACAATCAGTCACATGGTCCAATCAAGACGATGTCTGGTTGCCTGGCGACCAAATTCCATGTATGGTCTGAGGGGATATCTTTTAGAGCAGCGGTCACCAACTGCTGGTCCGTGGACCATTGGTGATCCGTGAGAAAATTGTGGTGGTCCGCAGAAAAATTATTTGCATTTTTTATATTGCACTAAATCAGGGGTCCTCAAACTACAGCCCCTGGGCCAGATACATGCAATGAACCCTTGTGTTGCTGCAGAGAGTCTCCCCCTTCGGGGTCTTTTTGTGTGGGTCGGAGGGGGGCAGAAATTCTGACTTGGGGTCTGCTTTGACCTCCTGGTGCAGGGTTTTGGGCGAAGGCTGGAGGGAAGTGCCGCTGGTGGCAAAGAGCTGGAGGGCCTCGTTCCAGTGGGACTGCACCATGGCCTGGAA